>OX371224.1:214470193-214506709 GCA_947310385.1 Nephrotoma appendiculata | reverse complement strand
AGTCGTTCATACATTTTTTTTCTCTTAGTATGGCAAAGATGTTTCAATACAAGCAGCACACTGAAATTGTCATCAAATTCTAAATAAATTAAAAAAACAAAAATCAGAATTAATTTTTCATTCACACATTGTTTTCATTAATTTATTTGTTTACCATTTTAATAGATTCTTAACAATGATGATCTCACCTGAATATTTCCACAATTCACTTTAATATACAGTACTACAACTTTTTATGTTACACTTACAAAAATTAATGAAATTTTGAAGTAATACCCACAAAATTCAAATGAAGACTGAAATGTAATATTTAAAATCGTTAATCCTTGAATTTTTTTTATAAAAAACTCCAAAAAAGGATTAAATTTTATCCAAAGGGAGTTTTCCTGAGTTTTTGGGGTTTCCCTAGTAATATAAAACATATTCACAAACGGTTGAAAATTCCTTAACACCAAAAGAGGTAACAAATTTTATTTTCAAAAATAGTTATCCTATCGGATAAAGTTAAATATTTATCCGATGATGCGGTGTTGGATTCTAAAATAATTATCCGATTGGATAAAAATAAACTAGTCATTAGGATAAAAAATCTATTAACACCGCTTATTTTTTTGTGTGTATATATATATATATATATATATATATATATATATTATATATATATATATATATATATATATATATATATATATATAATATATATATATATATATATATATATATATATATATATATATATATATATATAATATATATATATATATATATATATATATATATATATATATATATATATATATATATATATATATATATATATATATATATATTAGAGTGGTCCACGTTTGTATGGGGAAAAAAAAGTGTTGAGATATCTAACGGGACACCCCCTAGAAATGTGAGGTTATGCTAAAAACTAATACAGAAAAAATATTGGGTCGATCAAAGGTCGTTTAGAGGTCGCGACTTGAGCGCGAATTTCGATAAAAACGGTATTTTTTTCAATTTTTCACATTCAAACGAACAGAAAAATTACTTACAATTTTTTCTCAGACGTAATAAAAATTGTAGTCAATAGAGGAGATAATTAATTTTCCAAAACATCAAAGATAACGAAAATTGGTTAACAAATAGCGAGATTATTGCCAATTTTCGAACTAAGAAAATCTCAAAAAAATAAATGTTTTTTTTTTAAATCCTGGAATTTATATGCAAAATTACAGAAAAAATAAATAAATATATAAAAATTAAGTATAACGAATTAACAATAGAATGTTTTATGGTGTCATAACAAACCGTATGAGTCATTAGCAGTTAACATAGTTGTGTTTTTTGATGCCATTATCATAAAAGCCAACTATGTTAAGTCCTTATGATTCGTTCGTCATTAGTTATTGTATTTAAAATTTAAATCCGCCTACCGCATTAATTATGACCTGCTATGTCCAATATATTTCATTGTATCATAAAATATATAAACAAAATAAATGGAAATTAATTTCAGTTTAAATCCAAATCTCTCAAGAAAAGGACACAAATTTGTAATAATTAAATCTAGTCCTTTTAACAATTTTATTAATATTTTAAAAAAGTGCTACTACAGTTGATAAAATGGCAGCTAGTTTATGGTCCACTACAGAAATTTATCTTCTTCGGCATGAGTACTGTCAAATTATTGGTGCTAAATTACCATCAAAAAAGCAAGTGTTGTGTCTCTTTTTACAATCACCGTACTGTAATATTAACTATTCGTGAAAGTGCAGTTTTGACAATCCAGGAAGTGCAAGAAGTGTTTATTTGTTGGTCAAAAGCACGAATTCCAGTGAAAAAGGAACAACATTCCATTGAAAAATTGGAACAATTGCCTGATGAGTGGAAAATCTTCTAAAAAATAAAAATAAACTTCAAAACTTAACCGTGAAAGCAAAATTGCCTTTAATAGTAAACTGGATGATATTTTCGATATCGAACACACTAATGCCTTGTCCATGATGACCAGTGAAGGGGACAAGCGATTCCTCTTGTCATCCCGTGAGAAAACGAGTTCCGGATATTTGACTGGAGCCTGTCGATATGAAATTGAAAAAGAAAAACGGAAATCGGAACATATGAAGGCAGATAAAAATCGTAAACGAAGATATCTTGAAGAAAAAGTAAATCTATGCCAATAGACTCACAAGCATTATTTTCGTCATCGGAGAGTGACAGCGAAAGGATATATATAAGTCCAAGACTTTGGACATTCTATTGATGAACTCGTTTTGAATCGAACAACAGCATCAGTTAAATCGACTTTCAAGTTTACAACAGGTGTAGTACATTGGGATGGAAAATTACTTCCGGGGTTGTCTGGAACGGACACCATGGATCATTTACCGGTGGTTATTTCCCATATAGATGGAGAACAGTTACTGGGCGTTTCGAAAATATCAAGATTTACTGGTTTTGAAATGAAATGGCGGAGGCTATTTTCTAATGCTTAAGATAATATGGAGCAGCTATTATTTTAGAGCAGAAACTGGATTGAAGCTTATTATGTCTTCCTTGTCGACATCTCGACAGATTTTGTTGCCAAACACTGGCGATTTTTTAAAACGGTTCAAGATTTCCACAGATTTACTTATACAAAATACGGATATGTGGCCTCAAGATGATAATTTCAAGAACGGAATGAAGGTTATCAGTCAAATAAAAGCCACAAATGATATCGCAGAACGTGGTGTTAAGTTAATACAAGATTAAAATAAGAACTTAAAAAGAAATGAAGATGACATGCAATATTTCACACAGCAATTATCACACAGAAGTTTGCAACATATAACAAAACATCCTTAATGAGTAGAAAGTCATCCTAAATTGATTATTTTCATCATAAAAATTAATTCGTAATATCATTGTATAGAAGAAACATTATGCAGTAATAATAAAAAAAAATATAGTTAACAATTGGTCTTGTTTTTGTATTTTGGAAATTTAGCAATAATCTCGCTATTTGTTAACCGATTTTCGTTATCTTTGATGTTTTGGAAAGGTAATTATCTCCTCTATTGACCACAATTTTTATTACGTCTGAGAAAAAATTTTAAATAATTTTTCTGTTCGTTTGAAAGTGAAAAATCGAAAAAAACTCCGTTTTTATCGAACTTCGCGCTCAAGTCGCGACCTCTAAACAACCTTCGATCGACCCAATATTTTTTCTGTTTTAGTTTTTAGCATAACCTCACATTTCTAGGGGGTGTCCCGTTAGAAATTGGAACTTTCGAAAATTTGGTCCACCCTAATATATATATATATATATATATATATATATATATATTATATATATATATATATATATATATATATATATATATATATATATATATATATATCGATAAATCTCAGTTTATATTGTAGAATATGTAGCATCGTCTGCCTCATTTTTTTGAAGACAACTTCATTTTACTGCAGGATAGGAGGAAAAGGAGATAAAATTTGTAGGAACGAGATACAATTTGTTAAAAAAGTGATGATAAATAACCATTTAAAAAGCCCGTTTAAAGAGATTGTAATTCTTTTTTCCGCTAAGGTGAGACAACTGGCCTTTATCTTGACGTGAAGTTTTGGTGCGATCTGTCATTTAGATTGTTTATAGTGCTCTTTTTTGCCAGTTCATCTCAAGCGAGTTTTGCGATTTTTATAATGAACCAAAATATCGAATAAAATTTATTTGAAATTTGGTATTCAAAATTGCTTGTCAAATTGCTGAAAATGTTATTGAAGGCTCACAGTGAATCGATTTTATGAAAAATACGTGCATATAAGTGGTGCAGTGCATTCAAATGCGGTCGAGATGTAGTAGACGATTTTTCTTGCTCTGGTTGGCCATCAAACTCTTCAACTGCAGTTAACATCAATAAAGTGAAGGAAATGGTGACGGAAAATCATAATTTTGGTTTGAGAGAGATAGCCGCTGAACTTTCTGTGTCTCACGAATCAAATCGTACCTTTGTACACGATTGTTTGGGCATAAAACGTGTTGACGCTGACTAGTTCCGAAAGACATGTGAGTTACTCATTTAAAATGAGTGAAGAAAAAATAATCGAATACGTAAACAGTGTAAAATACATCCGGTGCATAATACATAATAATGCGATCCGGGCGAATCCGTTTAATTGTTATGGTGCTTATATTTCCTTTTCTGAACACATTACGTCTGCTCTCAAGCTCTATTATTAATAAATATAAAATTAATTTATGATAAAAAAATATTAAATATAAAATATATTAGCATGTTAAATAATGACACTATTTAACATAACTTTTAATTCAAAAATTAATTTTATATATAAGTAAATTTATTGTAAATTTCATAAATTTTGAAAATAAAATATTAATTTACTAAATATATAAAAATCGACATAAATTATTTAAAAAATGACTAGTGGCATGCATGTGTAGTAAAGTAAAACAAACATACGCGCGTCACTAACAACACAAATACAAATGCTACTACTATATCTTTATACGGTTACACTCATTTCGCTTTACACATTATGGAGTAAAATCGATTTACTCGATATACATACTATCGATATACAATTCAACCGCATAAAGGTCGCTGAAGAAATGCTAGAACAGACCAATTCCGAATCCACATTCATAAAACGCATTATAAATGACAATGAGACATTGGTTTACGAGTTTGACATGCAAACTAGTCAACAAGCTTCGAAATGGCACCTTCCAACTGAGTCGAAACCGAAAAACCACGCCAAAGTCGATCAAAAGTCAAGGTAATGTTGACTGTTTTCTTTGATTATCGCGGTGTTTTGTACTCGAAATTCTTGCCAGAAGGTTGGACTATAAACAAAGAATAATATCCGTTATGCCGCGTTTAAGAGAACAAATTCGTCGAAAAAGCCATGTTTGTGACGAGAAAACTCATAGATTTTGCACCACAACAACGCACCACTTCACAAAGCTACATTGTGTGTTGAACGAATTCCAAAGCCCAAATTACCCCTTTGAGGCAACCGTTTGCAGTAGATAGAAGATATAAACGAGAATTCGCGACGAGAACTGAAGTTGATTCATACCTACATAATTATTTTAATTCGAAATGTATCTTTTATTTAATTCATTTTTAATTTTTAGTATGTCCTATAAGACATTCTTACTTTCTTTTACTTTCTAAAATAGCAAAAAAAAATTTATTGATTTAAATATAATTCATCTTCTAAATATTTGAGTAACGATTAAAGAAACACTGCACAGATTGACCAATATGTCATAATGGAGGAATAACAAAATAAAATTTGGAGTTTAGTATGGAAACAAAAGAATTAAAAGGATATTTAATTTAATTATTAGAGTATCAGGTGTATGGAGAATATACGTTTATATTTAAAATCAGTTGAATATTCTGGAAACCACAAATTATTAACACTATATAAGTCGAATTCAAAATTGTTTTCAGCAAATCTTCGATATCCCAATTATATTTATAGGATTACAAGTATAAGATATTGCTACAGTTTGTTTAGATTTATTTCTTCTACAATGATCTGAAATTTCACCCTTATTTTATCAACACCCTATATAAAATAAAAAGTTTCGCTCAAAAATATGAAAATTTGGGGGAAAAAGAGGTTTCATATTTCCATACAAAATAGCCAGGATAAAATACGATTTAAAACCAGTAAAAAACATAAATTGATTTGGGTCACGGTTGTAAATTTATATAATATTTGAAAAGTTATCCATACTTTTTAGTTTGATCCTTCACCCATAGAAACATAGAAAACAAATTCCTTAACAAAACAGGTAATGGTTTGATTTCGAGTTCTGTTTTTTATCACATTCGGTTGGTCATTTACGACATTAAATGAAATGTTCGTGACATTGATAAAAGGATTGAATCTATCGAACCGATATAGGATTTTTTTAAAAGTAATTGTTCCTTGGTCCCAAAATTATTTGGGTTGATTCATTTATCGATGAAATACTATATATATTTTATGAATTTTTTTCTACAATCTCGTTTGAATAAAACTTTTAGCGTTATTAGCGCAAACTTCTCTGTTAATATTTTAATTCTTTAATAATTACTCTCTATTGCCGAGGAGCATTCATTTAAGCGGTAGTTATACCACATACAAGTTATGCAGGAAAGGTCATTAGTATATTATTTGATGTAAGTCTGGAAAGAAGCTATGGGTACCATCCGCTAATTGCTATTACTATTTAGTTTGGAGGAATTCTAATTTTAACGTAAGAAAACTGTACACAATTTATAGTAGATAAAAAGACAATGTATGGTAGATTTCAGTGCTAATTACCTAACTTTTTTATTTGGATAGGCGATTGTTAGAGCGCCGCCTCATGACAAACAAAAAATTTCAGGGCTGGTTTAGGATCAATGAATTAATCACTCATTATCCGAAATGAAAACATGATTATGAAACCTCATTTGAGGCAGCCAAATCCCTTGAGGGATATAGTGCCAGAGAGATAGAGATTGTTAGAGCAAAAATTCATACTGAGACAATCATTGCAGAAGCTCTTTGGAAAATTTGTTTCCTAAATAAACATATTTCTCCACAGAGATTCTCTCGCTTATATCGCCATTTATATTTATTTTTATCAAAGAGTGATTCTAGCATGATTTAATTCGTCCCATTTGTATTGAATGATTGTAGTCGTCCCATTTCTGCTTGATTGGGTTTTTTATTCCAGCTATGATTATTATTTTCGCGATAAGTGTCTGCGTCTCATAAGCAGGTGATGGTCAGATCATTATACGAAACATTCTAAATCTAGCTAGATTCTTATTCTCATACCACAATCAAAACAATATTATTTGTATTACATAAGATTTCAAAAAAAAATTTCCAAAGTGAAATCCGAATCAAACTGTTTGAAATTTAAATTTTCGTTAATTGATTTGAGAAATTTAATGGTGCAACTATAAATACTTAGAGTATACTTACAAAAAGTTTCGAGGTATAGAACTTTAAGTTGGCAGTATTTTTTTCACGGATAGACTCATGCCAGAGCAGCGTTTGCAAATTGTTCAAATTTACTTTGAAAATAATGGTTCAGTTCGTAAATTATGGTCGACATAATCGTCCATTAGAGCAGTTATTTCGATTAATTATAAATCACTTTCGCACCACGTGTACTCTAAGTGATAATACGCGTCCCGTAAGACCATATAGTATATACCGACCAAACGGCACAGTGGTTAAAGCTTTGGCGTTTGTATCAGGAGGAATCAAATCCTAATAGGTGCAGTGGGCAATATGCAAATGGAATTTTCATCAACAGATTACGATCTGTGATGAACTGAAACACATCTATGACCCCCTATTAGAGTGCAAAACTCATAGGCTGAGAGAGTTGAGAGAGCCTTGGCTCCAGAATAGATTGCAGGGATAATAAAAATACCATATATGGCGCGCACAGAGCAGGTGGTGGCAACAGTAGTGCGTTGTATTGAAGAGAAACTAAATGAATCAATTCTTCATCATGCACATCAATTCGGACTTTATCCAACATATTTATGGAGGATTTTGCTTAAGGATCTTGGTTTACCTGCGTACAAGATTCAACTTGTGCAGGAATTAAAACCATACGACTTTCGCGCACTGCAAGTTCAATGATTGGGCCGAAGCTAATATTGGTATCGATACAAACTTTCAATATAAAATTTCCTTCAGTGATGATGCTCATTTTCGGTTGAATGGCTATGTAAACAAGCAGAATTGTCACATTTGTAGTGAAGATAATCCACGAGCCACTGTTAAAAAACCATTACGTCTACAAAAAGTTACCGTTTGGTGTGTTTTATAGGACCTGAGGAGAGTAATCATCGGACCATACATGCTCAAAAATAATGCTGGTGAAAACTTTACAAACAACGGAGACCGGTATATAGAGACATGATTACTAATTTTTTGTGCCTCAATTGGATGGTATTGAAATCATGTGGTTCCAACAAGACATGTCATAGTTTACTGAAAAAATCATTTGACAACTGGCCACCGCATTTGTGTGATTTAACACCGCTGATACGACCAAAATACGGCCAAAAATGCGAATCAATCACTGTTTAAATCCTTTCGCTTGCACTCTCCGATGACGAAAATAATGTATATATATATATATATATTGTAAATTCTAGGCCAACTGTCTAGAATTATTTTATTTTATAATAACTTGACTAACGCTTTATTTTTTAAATTTTAGGTTTTTATACAAAAGTCGTGGGAAACAAAAACACAAAAGAAAACCTAAATTATGACTAAATTATAACAGAACATGTATATCAAGAAACAAATGTACAGCGTGTGAGCGGATGATCATTTGATATGCATAGACAGCGCAAAACGTCTATGTGAAAATGATACATCCGCTTTCATTCTTTACAGTTTCTTGTTATCGTGTGAAATAAACTGTTCAAGATTGAACATACTCCCGGGCGACTATGGCAAGGTTGTACTATGCAGTAGCGTCCGTTGATTGTGGTCGAAGTGGATCTAATGGGCGCCGGCGCCGTATGTAAGCTATGATCCAGACTATTCCGACGATAAGAGCGCTCCAGAATAAAATATGGATCATGGTGTAGTGATGAACATGATGTTGATTTTGGTTGGTGAAGAACTCATTTCTCTGGATCAGGTGCTCATTTTCCCGAAGAGCTGCTATTTCATCTTCCAACTTTTTAGTGTCCAGACCGGAGATGAGGTCAGCCGCGGCGTCATCACGCACCTTGGTTTTGATGTGATTTCCAAGATTTTTTAACTGCTTGGAAGTGGTAATGCCCGAGGTTGATCTTTGAAACGCCTTGCTTATACTGTTGGTTGCTGTGCCCACAGCTACAATGTATGACTCCCTGTCGCGTAATATACAGCCTGCATCAATGCTAATTATTCCCGAGCCTTGAAGAGTGAGTGGACTAGATTGGGATCCACATAAGACATCGACCGTAGTTTCGTTGGGAACTGCATAAATCCATTGATTGGGTGCCTTGAGGGGAATCCATCTATTAGTGGAATTCCTAGTTTGAAAGCTGCAGAATTGCTCAAGAGCGGCTTTCCGATGAAGGATGGCTACCTCGCATCGACCGTTGTTAGAGAATGTGTTGAAGACGGGTGATGTCTCGCATAGGAAATGTGCTGAGGAAACAATCTGACAACGAGATAGTTGTTCCGTAGAGAAGAACGCGAAATGTTCGCGATGGCTGTCCATGGCCAGATACTCAGTTGAAGTTACTATGCTTGACTGTGTGTGGTCATGCAAAATGTCCGGCACGGCAATCACGGAGAGAAGCGTATACTCTGTTGCGAACGCCAGTGGAATGATGACTTCGATGATCACGTTCTTCTTGGTCATTCTACTTCTGACTGTTAGACTCTGATATACATGTATCAGATCAGACAATTGGTGACCAGGGACGCTGACGGCTGTCGGTACATGTTGCCGAATCAGCGAAAGTTGTTCTTCTAATTGGTCCGGCGTGAGTATGGTGGGATGCAAAATCTCATGATGAGCGGAGTACACTATGTTATGCAAACTGTGTTGGGTGTCTTCCAAGTTCTGTAAGATCAAGGTTAACTCGATTATGTTTATTACCACCGAGCGAACCCTGTCCTCATAGCTTCGATACTCTTGTAGTACCTTTAACTCCTCCCTTAATCGCCTCTGCTCTTGTAATAGGTTGTTCATGGACATCATGGTGAGGTTGGAATTATGCTTTATCAATTTTACCGTGTTATCTATTATTGATGTTTGACTCTGTATTAATGTCAGTAGATGATTTTCGTTGGTGTTGATCGTATCAAACTGGGATTCGTATTGGGCTGCATCGCGTTGCGACAAGATGCCAAATATATCGCCCAAAGCAATCCCCAATGTATCTCCTAATCCTCGCTTGGATCGCTTGCGTTCCTTATTGCTATCTTTTAGTAACTTGTTTTCAGCTATTAGGTTGTTGAGTCGCCATTGCAAATGTTGTAGAGTAGTATTACAGTTGAATCCTGGCAGATCTTTACAAGCTCCTTGTAGTTGGGCTACGGCTTGCTTACAGTTTTCTACCTCTTTCCAATAGTCGGTCAAGTTGTAAAAAATTACTAATTTCCATTTCATGGCGGCGGCTTCTAGGGTTCCCATTTCCTCAAAGTATATGCCTGATGGATGGTCGAAGGGACGGATGTTAGTGATACCGCGCGCCAAACCTAGAATGGTGCATACTGATAATAGCGCCAAGGCTAAATTGCTAGCCCTTAAACCACACTTTGCTCTTCTCGGCGGTTGCTTCCTGATAGGTGGGGCTTCGTTGTTGGCAGCTTCGAGTTCTGGAGTATTTGTCATCTCCGCTTCTATGGGGAGCTTGCATAGTTTGGTGATTGGTCGTTTGTACACATTGTCCTTGCATTTAACCGTGGCCACGTGAACTAGACCATCAGCACCAGCTTGAGTTTCAATAATTCGACCTAATTTCCAATATGTTGTGGGTAGTTGATTGTCTCGCAAGAGGACTAAGTCGTTTATCAATAAGTTTGGTTGCGGCGTTTTCCATTTGCTGCGTTGCTGTAATTGGTGTAGATATTCAGCTGACCATCTCTTCCAAAAGTCTTGTATCATCCGTTGTACTAGGTGCCATCTTGTGGTCAGAGGTATGTTCTCGACCATGCCAGAAGGCTGGCTCTTGAGAGCTTCCCGATCAAAAAATGGCCAGGAGTTAATGCCTTAAGATCGGATGGATCATTGGTTAACGGCGTCAATGGTCTCGAATTTAGGCAAGCCTCTATTTGAGCGGTGATGGTACTTAATTTTTCATAGGTAAGAGTAGTGGCACCTATGACTCGTTTTAAGTGACCCTTTACGGATTTAATTCCGGCTTCCCAAATGCCTCCAAAATGAGGGGCGAATGGTGGTATGAAATGCCAAGTTGTCTCGCCTTCGGCTATTGCATTTGTTATATCGATTGGCAATGTGGTCAAGGCGACGTGAAGGTTCTTCTTCATTTCGGCATCGGCACCAACGAAGTAGGTGCCATTATCCGAATACAGATCCGTGCATAAGCCTCGTCGTGACGTGAATCGTTGGTAAGCGGCAATAAAGGCGGCCGTTGTTAAGCTACTAACTATTTCTATATGTACGGCCTTGGTCACCATGCAAACAAATAGGGCTATGTATCCCTTATAAGATTTATGACCTCTGCCTTTTGTTGTTCTCAGCTGAATAGGTCCAGCATAATCGATCCCAGTTTTAGCGAACGGTCTGCCTGGCCATACTCTGGAACCTGGAAGATCACCCATAAGTTGTCTCGTGTTTTGTTGTTGGTGCCGGAAGCATATAACACATTTATTTATCACGAGTCGTACAACTCGCCTTCCATCCAGGATCCAATATCTATCTCTTAGGTGTGATAGCGTCAGCTGTACTCCTCCATGCAACATTAACTTGTGGGCTCTTTCGATGATTTTCCGAGTAATTGAATTATTTTTACCCAAAATAATGGGATTTTTGGTGGCTGTTGGGATGTTCGCGTTCTGCAGTCGCCCTCGCATTCGTAATACACCATTGTCATCTAGAAAGGGGTTCAAAGATAAAAGCTTGCTGTTATTCGGCAATCGTTGTGTGTTTCTCAGACATCTCAGCTCCTGGTAGAAGTCGTCCTCTTGACTCATGCGGAATATAATGGTTTCCCGAGTGGTAGCCCGATTAATGAACGTTGCGCAGGTTGCTACTACTCGTTTTAATTTGTCATAACTGGAAATCCTTTGAAACAATTCCCACCAGACGTTGGTTACATTCGTTGTTGCTATTAAGGTTACCTTCTCCTCGTATTCCTCAGGGAGATAGGCTTGTGGGTCCGTCTCACTGTTTTGCTCGATATTTTCAGGGAGTCCCCATTGAGTTGAATCATGTTGTAGAAATTCTGGTCCATGCCACCATAACTTGCAGTGGACTAATTCTCTAGGAGATGTTCCTCGAGAAGCGAGGTCTGCGGGATTCTCGTGGGACCTTACGTGATGCCAAGTGGCTGTTGGTAACTTTTGTTTTATGCACGAGATGCGGTTTGCAACAAATGTTTTGAAGCGCCTTGGTTATCCCTTGATCCAGCTTAGCGTGATGGACGAATCGGTCCAAGCGTGCGTTTCACACTCATTTAGCTGCATTGCAAGTTGCACATGCCTTAATAGTTTAGCTAGTAGTCTAGCTGCGTTTAACTCTAATCGAGGAACTGACAGCTTTGTTTTGATGGGAGCCACCCGTGTTTTGGCCATTACAAGATTAGTGGTTACTTGTCCTGCCTCGTTGGTAGTCCTGCAATATACTACAGCGGCGTATGCAAGTTCGGAGGCGTCGGCAAAGCCGTGTAGTTCCTTTCTGGTGCTTCTTGTTGTGTTGACCCACCTAGATATTTTTATGTTCTTCACAGCGGGCATTTCGTTCTTGTAGAGCAACCATTTTTTACCTATTTCTTCTGGTAGTGGTTTGTCCCATTCGATCCCGGAGGCCCACGTACCTTGCATCAGAATCTTAGCAGCAATGGTGACGGGTGCTAACCAACCGATTGGGTCAAATAATTTTGATGAATCAGCCAAGAGTGAACGTTTAGTGGCCGTCCCCTCAGACAATTCCGAATTGTCTACGTGAAATTCAAAGGTGTCTTTCGTGGGGTTGTAATGAATCCCCAAGGTTTTGAAGCAATCGCTTAATTTTAACAACACGTTACCGGTAGCTTGCAATTCTGTTGGTATTTGCGCTAATAGCTCCTCACTATTGGAAGACCACTTCCTTAGTTTTAGTCCACCTTTCTCGGAGAGCCCTATTAGTTGTTGTATCATGGCCGAGGCTTGGTCTAAACTGTCATTTCCTGTCAGCAAATCGTCTACATAGAAATCAGACAATATGGTTTCGGAGGCGATAGGAAACGATCGCCGTTCGTCTTCAGCTAGTTGCCTTAAGGCACGCACGGCCAGAAAGCTGGCGGCTGTGGTGCCATATGTGACCGTTTTTAACCTATAAATGTCTATGGGGTTTGTTGGTTCCGTCCTCCATAGAATTAGTTGATAATTTCTATCTTGCTCGTGAATCCATACCTGCCGATACATTTTTTCTATATCGGCCGTCAGCACGTACTGATGTTTACGCCAACGAAGGATTATGTCCGCCAAATCTTGCTGTAACTTTGGGCCGATCATCATTTTCTCATTAAGGGATGATCCATTCGTTGTTTTGGATGATGCATCGAACATTACACGTAATTTGGTAGTAGTGCTGTCCTGCTTCATTACACCATGGTGTGGAATGTAGTAACTATTATAGTTTGGCTGCTCTTCTACCTTGGGAACCAACTCCATATGGCCTAAGTCTAGATATTCCTTCATAAAGTTTTGGTATAGTTGTTTAAACGGGGCGTCTTTTTTAAATCTTCTCTCTAGTTGTAATAAACGAGCGGCAGCCGTTTTCTTGGATTCTCCTAACTTTGGGGGATCCTCCTTGAACGGAATGCTCACCGAGTACCTGCCGTCACCGTTTCGTTGAACTGTTGATGAAAAGTGTTCCTCCGCTCTCTGCTCTTCTTCGGTACGGACCCTTTCGTCTGGAATATCGTCGTTTTCCACTAAGAGTTTTAGTTGATTCTCGATGGCTTTAGTGGTCACCATTGTAAGCTTTTCTCCAGAACGTTGACCCATGTTACCCATCAAAATCCAGCCCAGCTCAGTTTCTTGAGCCATCGGGTCGTTGGGACCCATCTTGATTATGTTGTTGATAGCTATGGACGCATAATAGTCGGCATCGATTATTAGGTCGATGGGTTGTGGATGATTGAACCTCGGATCGGCCAACTTTAGTCTACCCAGGTGGGTCCATTTGCCGTCGTCAACCTTGACTTGTGGTAGTTGATGATCCAGGTTATCGAACACTAGTGCCTCAATAGCTAAAGTGAAACTCCCAGGGAAATTGGGTGATAGCGTAGTGTTCACAGCATGTCTGCATACTCCTGCCGCTTGACCACCAATGCCAGAAATTTTAACATTAATTTTCTTCTTTTTGAAATTGAAACGATTTACGGCTCTGGATGATATTAACGTTGCCTGAAATCCAGGATCTATCAGGGCTCGCAGTGTTACGAGCTGACCGTTGGCGGTTGTTGAAAGGACCACGGCAGTTGGCAGTAGCACTGCCGATGTTTGCTGCACCACGAATGTTTTCGGACCCTGCTCGGTTTTCGATGCAGAGTTGTTGCAATGCAAGAGGGTGTTGTGTTTACCATTGCAGACTACGCAGAATTCCGTGGCGGAGCATTTGAACTTATCATGACCTTCCAGGCATCGCACACAGAATTGTAGATGGTTGACCAATTTAGCCCTCTCCAAGGTTGGCATATTCTTGAAACGTGGGCAGATCTCTAACTTGTGATTTCCGCTATAATTGGGTACCACGCAGCGTACTGAAGCTGTCGCGACATTTACACGTTTGATCGGCTGTGTGACGGTTTGACGCGGTGTTGCTACATGCTTGTTTTTACCCATGGCTTCTAAAGACTGGAATCGTCGTTCTAAAAAGTCAAACAACACGTTCAAATTGGGAACTTCCTTGGGCTGTTGCAAATTTGTCTCAAACAATCCTATTGACTCTGGATCGAGCCTTCTAGTGACTAAAAATACCACAAATGCTTCGAATGTGGACTTCAGTTCGAGTTGCTGGATGTTATGCAACACTTCCTTAAGCGTGTCATGCATCGAGCGGATTGCTGGCCCTGTTGCTTGTTGTAGCGTAGACATCGACAATATTGAATTGAAGTAATTGCTGGACAACAACCTCTTGTTGTCATATCTAGCTTTTATGGCTTCCCACGCCATAACATAATTATCACCTGTTGCGGCTAGATGAGCGATGAGCTGAGCCGCTCCCTTTTGCAGCTTAGATTTTAAATAGGTCATTTTCATTGTGTTGGACAATGTATCATTGTTATGAATTATTTCAATGAACAAATCCTTGAACGAGGTCCATTTATCGTAGTCACCATAGAAGGTTGGTATTTCTACTTGACGCAACTTGACCTTTTGTTCTACATGTGGTTTACTCGTAATACGTTCTGCCAGTTCCTGGCATTGTTGTAATCTTATTATCGTATTTTCCACTCTATTTTTGATGGTGCCATAGAAATCTTGGACGAAATAGTTTGTTGTTTTGTCCTTTTCATCCGTTTCTATCATGATGGTTGCATGCAGTTGATATATATCACGCATTTGTCTCTGCAGTTGATTTACTTTTAGATGAAGGTATTCCTTCGGACAACTTTCTTTATCCAATCTGCATTCTATTGCGTATATGTCTTGATGTAATTGACGCATATAGAAATCTTGTCGCTTGCACTCGAGGTTTAAAGATGCAGTTGTCGTCTCATGATGCTCATTACTGCTAGAGTGTGACGAAGAATCGGTTTTCTTGACAGGCGGAGGTTTACTGGATTCTTGATTGCCCCTGTTTAAATTTGGTTCCGGATCTTCTTGATGGCTCTCCGAATGAACGTCGTTATCGATGGAATCAGGCTGGGAAAGTGTGGTCCAGCCTAATTTTTCGACCGCTGTACCCGTTGGAGTGCTCGGAGGTGCTGCATTCAAGCGTTGACGCATGTCTCCTAGAAGCCAGGTGCATTCATCCGGTGTAGGTTGTCTAGTTGAACGATATGGGTGCGAATTCTCCATTGGAGGGGATATCGCTAGAAACTTTTCATCGTTGGTGATGAACTCCTGATGTGCCGCTTTCACATATGCTATTTTCTTCTCCAAATAGCTTTTTGTTTTCCGGGAGTTGCCGTCCTTTTTATAATTGGAAAGCAACTGCCTTATGTTGGTAGCAATTTCGTGTTGTGCGAGCAATATTTGTTCCATCTCGAATGGCCTGTTGTTGACTGGCTGAGTCTGATTCGAGATGTTGCCGTTTGTTGATGGTTGGCGTAAAAAACTCGTGTCAACAATTTAATGTGAGTTAAATTTGATGCCGTGGTATTACCGGATTGCCGTTGTTGTATGCTGGTCACACCCGCTCAATGTTGTGGGCAGGCAGATTTACTCGAAATACCAAGCTTACAATTTGTTTATAATAGATTGCGGTTTATACGGCGGTTGTCGTATATGGTTGTTGTTAAACCAGCCTATGTGGACTATAATTGACTTCGAATCTCATTGTGCTGAGATCCGGCTCGAAAGACCAGTGTAAATTCTAGGTCAACTGTCTAGAATTATTTTATTGGAATTAAAACTGCTCTTAATTCGTTGGTTTAAATAACTTGACTAACGCTTTATTTTTTAAATTTTAGGTTTTTAAACAAAAGTCGTGGGAAACAAAAACACAAAAGAAAACCTAAATTATGACTAAATTATAACAGAACATGTATATCAAGCAACAAATGTACAGCGTGTGAGCGGATGATCATTTGATATGCATAGACAGCGCAAAACGTCTATGTGAAAATGATACATCCGCTTTCATTCTTTACAGTTTCTTGTTATCGTGTGAAATAAACTGTTCAAGATTGAACATATATATATATATATATATATATATATATATATATATATATATATATATATATATATATATATATATATAAATTTTTTTTTTGATGAGAAAAAATTAAACAACTCAACTCAATTCTCAATAGACGATTGAGTGAGTGGCCATTCCATTCTCTTTTTCATCGAATTCAACACTTAAGTATTAAAAGGGAATGAAATGTCGATTGAAACTCAGGCATCTATCGAAAATTGAGTTGTGATTTGAATTTTTGCTCTCAGTGTGGGAAATGATTTGGAATCAGTTGGAATTTAAAAGAACTCAATGTATTTTATTAAAGTGGAATTAAATCACAATCATACAATGCATTGTGGTAAACAATATTTTTCGTTTTGTTGTCCGGCGCGTAAATGAACAACGATGATGGTTTTCCAACCCTCGAACACACGATGTACAACTGACCATGAGAAAAACACGCAAATTCCAGATTTATTCTGCACACATCCAACGATTGACTTTGCGATTGAATGCGCTTGAAGTCGAACGGAATGTCAGTTGGAATCAGAGGAATTCTCGGAACGAGAACAGCCTCTCCTTTAAATTTGCAATTGATGATCATCAGTTTCTTCACAGCCAATCGCGTTCCGTTACATAATCTCGGATAGTTCAGATTACGCAGCATGATTATCGCAATCCTACCTTGAGCATCAGGTTATGCGGTGGTATTCTCGACAAATCAAGCACATTCAAAAACTCGGTCAGATAGTTGGTTGCGTCGTCTTGATTGGTAACACAGTCAATGGATTTTTAACAACGCCAACAAGTAATTCAGAGTGTTAACATGCTTGTTCTGCGCTGCCAAAATCACTTGTTCGCTGAGCCAATCGTGATCTATATAATTTCAGCGGATGTTCAGAAACACTTTCGTGATAAAATCTTGATTCGACGTCGTGAACATGCAAAAAATCAAAGGAAACGAAATCGATCCGGTCAAAACATCAACAGGAATTTTACTATTGCCAAGCACCTACAGTTGTTTTGAAAAATCAGCAGTTGATGTCAACTGCATAGCGCCACAAACTTGACGATTTCAGACATGCATTGAGTTCATCTGCTTTTGTTGATCTCGGAATGACAGGTAGCGTTTGACGAAAATCAGAATCATCGCTCCCCAAAACGCCTTGAGTCACTTCATAAATCCTTTATCGTTCGATTGAACACTTCCAATGATCGTTTATGTGCTCTTGTGCACTCGTCCCAGATGATGATTTTGCGTACACACTGGCTTGTCATTCGTGTGGATATTCATCGGCAACTTGAACGCAGAATGTGCCGTCCGGCCGCCGTCTACCAATGTGGTTGCAATTCTCGATGATGCAACGGCTAACGCTATTTCAGATCTCGAGCGAATTTTGGCCAAAAGCAATGAAATCAGAAAGGTTTTGCCTCTTCCACCTGTTCCGAGGAAGAATACTCCGCCGTTTCCTTCGTCAACTACATTCATCAACGCATCGTACACGTTCTTTTGCTGTGCATTCAAAAGCGGGACATTTGTTCGCACTATTTGGGTAATTGAATCTCGATCGTAAACTTACTCTCGTTGCAATTCACGATTAAATGCATCGTGCATCGAACGAATTGGTGCTGACATGCCCAATTTCGAAAAATAGCTGCCGCACATAAGCACGCACATGTTTTCGAGCATGATCAAAGCTTCGTAGCGTATCTCGTCGTTCATTTCAAGCTCATAATTCGATGTTGCATTGAGAACTCGATGCAAAATGTCGTCAGCCATCTCATCCTTGTATTTGTTCCACAAGTCAAATACGTTCGATGACACGTCGCTATGATGCTCGTGAACAATGAACGAATTTGATTTGCCGGCGCAGAAACAGTGGCATCGGCGAGTGTTAGTCCTAATGTGAGTCGTTTTCCAGCAAATTCAGATGTTGGCAAGCTTCTCGATAAGTGGCGCACAACACACCATCTATAGTACGAAGCGATTCGAACGAAGTAGTACCACGAACATGGAACAAAAGCAAACGAAGATAAAAGCATTCATGTTGTCGTGGTTGAACTAGCTTCCGTGAAATAGACACGTTGTCCATTGCAGTGTTTTTCGATGTCCAACATTGCAGTGTGTTGCGAATGTTTTCGATAGAAGCTTGAAATACAGAACGACCCAGCGATTATTGATCACGACATCTATTCCTTCCACCGTCATCGTGGCTGGTCTGCCACCATCTTTGGATTAACGACGCCGATATAGCCGATATCCATCGTTTACACTAACTGTGTATGGCAGCAATGGACGCGGATATTGTTTTGTGCAATTCACATCGCCCATACACGGTGAATCTAGATTGTGATCTCCGCACGGACCGGGTCGGCATCTGAATCTGGTATTTTGGTGCTGATGATTGAATCGATTTAGTCTGGTCTGATTTTCTCAATTAACCACAGCAGAATGTGTGCATGTGATAAACCACGCTTCTGCCACTCTAGTGAGTACATCCAACAACGTAGCTGTCCGAAAACGAAGCCGCTCACTATGGCACATTTCAAAACAGGATGTAATAAAACAGGACATCACAAAACAGTACATGGTACGGAACAGGACCGATAAAAACAGTACATCACAAAACAGTACATGGTACACTAAAGTACATGGTACGGAACAGGACCGATTAAAACAGTACATCACAAAACAGTACATGGTACACTAAAGTACGTGGTACGAAACAGGACCGATTAAAACAGTACATCACAAAACAGTACATGGTACGCTACAGTACATGGTATGAAACAGGACCGATAAAAAGAGTACATCACAAAACAGTACATGGTACACTAAAGTACATTTTACTGAACGTTAAGCTGGAGGATTTTTTCAGCTTGATTTGTTAAATATTTTTTATTGAATACGTTTAGTAATTAGGGTATTATCAAGTGGATATTTGCCTTCACCTAGAGTAATTAGACAGTATACTATATAGAATTATAATTGCTTTAAGTTATAATAAAATATCCCTTCACCTAACAATATATAACATTATTTTTATTTAAATCGCTAATACTTGATCGTTGCAAAATAGATCAAAAATTTAAATAAATATATAAATAAATATATCGCTTTTTTAACCAAAAAAAATGGCTCAATTTAAGTCCAAACCACACAAATGTGTGAGTAAAAAACCATAGTATGTAATGGCGGTTTTGATAAAAAATATCGGTTGATTTGAAGTACAACCAACACAATTGTGTGTATAGTTATAGTGTTTTTCCGGGCGAAAATAAGTTTGAAAGAAATGCACAAATGTGTATGTTGGTTCAAAAAACATACAAAAATAAATTTTTGACATGGTACTTTTCCGTACCCACACAACTAGTTATTAAAACCGTAAAATAAAATTGACTATTAACTATTTTGTGGTGTTCTCTTTTAATATGTACTGTTTTGCGATGTACTCTTCCGTACCATGTACTTTAGTGTACCATGTACTGTTTTGTGATGTACTGTTTTAATCGGTCCTGTTCCGTACCATGTACTCTACTGTACCATGTACTGTTTTGTGATGTACTGTTTTAATCGGTCCTGTTTCGTACCATGTACTTTAGTGTACCATGTACTGTTTTGTGTTGTACTGTTTTAATCGGTCCTGTTTCGTACCATGTACTGTAGCGTACCATGTACTGTTTTGTGATATCCTGTTTTGTGACATCCTGTTTTAGCACATCCTGTTGTGAAATGTGTCGTTTCGTATGAGACCCGTCCGAAAACCCGAAGCCGTTCACTATGGCACATTTCAAAACAGGATGTAATAAAACAGGACATCACAAAACAGTACATGGTACGGAACAGGACCGATAAAAACAGTACATCACAAAACAGTACATGGTACATTAAAGTACATGGTACGAAACAGGACCGATAAAAACAGTACATCACACAACAGTACATGGTACACTAAAGTACATTTTACTGAACGTTAAGCTGGAGGATTTTTTCAGCTTGATTTGTTAAATATTTTGTATTGAATACGTTTAGTAATTAGGATATTATCAAGTGGATGTTTGCCTTCACCTAGAGTAATTAGACAGTATACTATATAGAATTATAATTGCTTTAAGTTATAATAAAATATCCCTTCACCTAACAATATAGAACATTATTTTTATTTAAATCACTAATACTGGATCGTTGCAAAATAGATCAAAAATTTAAATAAATATATAAATATATCCCTTTTTAATCAAAAAAATGGCTCAATTTAAGTCCACACCACACAAATGTGTGAGTAAAAAACCATAGTATGTAATGGCGTTTTTGATAAAAAATTTCGCTTGATTTGAAGTACAACCAACACAATTGTGTGTATAGTTATAGTGTTTTTTCGGGCGAAAATAAGTTTGAAAGGAATGCACAAATGTGTATGTTGGTTCAAAAACATACAAAAATAAATTTTTGACATGGTTTTTTCCGTACCCACACAACTATTTTGTGGTGTTCTCTTTTAATATGTACTGTTTTGCGATGTACTCTTCCGTACCATGTACTTTAGTGTACCATGTACTGTTTTATGATGTACTGTTTTAATCGGTCCTGTTCCGTACCATGTACTCTACTGTACCATGTACTGTTTTGTGATGTACTGTTTTAATCGGTCCTGTTTCGTACCATGTACTGTAGCGTACCATGTACTGTTTTGTGATATACTGTTTTGTGACATCCTGTTTTAGCACATCCTGTTGTGAAATGTGTCGTTTCGTATGAGACCCCCGAAAACCATCTGCTAGCTAGGTAAATTCTTTAGGTTTACCATTTTAATGACTTCCAAATTTCATGATTTTGGCAAGAAAGTATTAATAGTGTGTATTTATAGTGTGAAATAAAAGTTATGACATGGGGACGAGGAAAATCGAGACTTTACTCCGTATACCTTCTTCGTATTCACAAGAAACACTATCCCGGAGTGTGGATATAGAAAATAGATGATTAAATTTTTTCCTTTTACTTTAATTTATTTGTTTGGAAGATCTTTATTATTAAAAATCACTGCAACGTAAATAATAAAAAGCGATTAAATTTGAATTTATATTAAGTTGTTATTGACACATCAGAATTATCCAGGACAAGCTTCCAGCGACCGCCACGACATCACCGCACGTGTGTTTAAACAAAAATTCAGGACGCAATGGGCTTCAACGTTAAAGCCCATTAGCGTCCTGAATTTTTGACTCATGAAATTTGAAAGTCATTAAAATGGTAAACCTAATAGTGATGTTCGAACTGAGTCGAACCGAATACTTTTAACCTGATACTCAAAAAGTTCGAACTATCAATTGAGTACTTTTAAAAGTATCTGGTTAAAAGTATCAACTAATACATTCGATGCTCAATTCAAATGAATTAACCAAATACATAGTTGGTTTGGTATTCGTATGGTTTATTTCCTTATAGATATAATTTGTTTTTCGAGAAAGAGCGAATTGTGTATATCGTACCAATGCCTTCTATACTACTGGCCTTTTACTACTCTCATTTTTCGCACATGACGTCAATTTAAGTCTATACCGAGACTGCGCAATAATAATTTTAGGATATTTACACTAACAAAGCAACTAGAGAAGGCAACAACAACGTCGACTTAGCGTGTCGTCATCATTTGGTGTAAGCGGCCAGTAGTTTAGAAGGCATTGATCGTACCAACTAATAGTATTTTTGGATGTTTCCTTCTGAAAAATAGAGATAAATACAAACATAATATAACAACGTAATATGCATACATATAAAAGTATTCATCTCTCAATTTTAATATATGCATATACGAAAGAGAATCCAAAAGAGATCAAGCATATGTAATGAGCAAAGAAGTTAAATGTACAGAATGAGTCTAAGCAACTGTCAAGTGTCACAAATTCGGAGGGTAAAAGAGAAAGCATCTAAATCAACGGGATTACAACAACAAGAAACCAATATATGCACCCCACGCCAACAACCAAAATTGTTTTCTTAATTTTTTCTGATTTTTAACATAAAGTAAAGATAAATTTATCACAAATCACTTGTTTCTTAGCACAATTTACATTTTATTTTATATAAACACTTGGTAAATTTGCTGGTGGTAAGATATTCCTTCTTGAAATTTTTTAGGCGTATTTTCGCATTTTTTCACGATACACTTCATTTTGTACAAAAGTCTGTATTTTTTGTTATCACATAATACACCACTATATAAACAATTGACTATTTCATAAAGTTTTGATGAATTATAATTGATAATTTTAAAAATTTATAATTTATAATTTTACTGCGCAAAATTAACACGTCACTTCATACAACAACACAAATCGGTTTGACGGGTGCATATAGCGAAATATGAGTAAACCATATGGATTTTTTATATAACCATCCTATTCTGGCTTGTGACAGATGAGATAGCAAATTTTATATGGGTAAAATATTGTCACCTATTCCTCAGTATTTTAACTTCCTTGGTAATGAGTTATTTTTCTTTCACATTGAGCTGATATACCCCTTTCGAGTTCAAAAAAATTTTTTTTTTGCTTTGTTATTTACTGTTATTTACTGTTAATGTTATTTACTTATGTATGTGTAAAATTATTTTCATTTCATATTGAATTTCTTCGGAGAAGCATCGTCAAACCGGTTGTCAATTTATGCGTATATTTTTTTAGTTATGCTATAAAATATATTTTTTAAATTATTTTAAAATATATTTATATAATTAATATATGCGGAAATGCAAGTTAACTACATGGGCGTATTTTTCAGACATTGCGTTATTATTTTTCAGTAGAGTTTTTGATAAACAACATACAATTTGTTTTTGAATTTCTGTCAAAACATTGAAAAGCCATCGTGATGTTAATATTAATTCATGTTATGTTTTTTTTGTTGTGTAGTCAACGCTGCCGCGGTGCGTTTTTTTAGAAATAAAGACAACTTGCAGAAAAACGCATCCTATGCGGATTACATGTACATATTTCATTTTATTTAAAGTAGCGTTTTCTAATTTAAATGCAAGCGTCTTTTCGTACGTCTGTTTTCATCATTACAATAATTTATAATTATAGTTTATAAAATTTGTTATTATATTTTTTATAAAAAATAAATTGATATTTAGGAATTATATAATTATGTTATACAAAAAAAATAAAAATTATTTTTTTGTTGAAAACCCATCTCAACTAAATATTTATTTTTTATGTACGGTAGATGCTTTCATGTTTTGCGAACGAAAGACAAATTGGAAATAAAATCTGTTTTCAGAAAAAAAAAAATTGGACCGAAATTTTTTTTTATAGCTTTTTTGTTTGTGTTAGTAAATTACAATTCGTTCAACACCTAAAATTCGAGTTGAAAAAGTACGCAAAAAATTTTTTTAGATTATAGGCAAGGGGGAAAGGAACGAAGAAATTTGTGTTGAATTCAACACTCGTGTAAACAGGACCATTAAAGTTCACCATACACAAATGTGTAAGTAAATTATGACAGGTTGTAATGTCTTACGTATTTTAACGGATCTTATTTAAATCGGAATTCTTTTTGAAAAAAGCATAATAATTTGTTAACAAATTAATTACATAACATGTAATTTATTCGTTCTTGATAACATATTAATTATTTTATCATTATTATAGTATAGTTACTGTTATTTTTCGGACGAAAACAAAATTAAATGGTATACACAATTGTGTATGCTGGTCTTCAATTGTCACATAATTCTATGTTTGACATATTCGGTTGTCGTTTACATACACAATTGTGTATGCGGGTCAGGAAAGGGATACCGAATTGATATTTTTGAATGAGTACCGAATAAATACTTGTATGTGAGATTCGTAAATCTCTACTTGACGAACCGATATTGATATTCGAGTTGATATTGATATTAAACCTGATACTTTCGGTTTCGGTATATTGATATTTATATCGGATATCTGTAACTATTGTTGATTGTTTGGATTTAATATTGAAATATTTTTCTTTATGGCTGATTTTTATTTCGAATGGATTTATATAAAATTAATAAATGATATTTTTATTTCGAATAGATTTAAATAAAATTAATAAATGATTAATTAAATTTTTAAGATTATCAAATCTTATTGTTTTTGATTAGTAGCCCCTTTTGGGTATTAAATTCATATATGTCACAAAAAGTATCAATTGGTTAAAAGTATCGGGTTAAAAGTATCAGGTAGTTCGTTCGAATGAATCAGTTGATATTGATACTGAAAAGTATCTAATAAACCCATCACTAAAACCTAAAGAATTTACCTAGCTTATGTTGTTCGTTTTAATGATAGGTACACAACAAAATTGATTATTTTTAGAATATGCGCACGTACGATTATTGTTCAAGTCACTACTGTAGTAAATGAGAATTGAGAAATAAAATTATAAATTGTAAATGATAGCACCCACCAATTACAAAGTAAGTTTCTTCAACTATGGTCTTTCATTTAACTTATAAACTAATTTTCTGAATTTTATTGATATATAGGGTGCTTTAAAAATTTAATTTATTATAATATTTTATTCTTACGGTTTTAAAACAATACTTAAAAGAAAACAAAGTACCGCCGGATTTTTGTTGTTATATACTTTAAACTGACGGCTAATTCGACACTCAAGCACAATATATTATTAACTAATAATGATAAATCTGAGAATAACTAGATAATTAACTACGTACACTTTTATTTAATTTTAGCCGGATTATCAGAACGTGCAAATAAATGTAGGGAAGTCTGGCCCAGCAGAAGTTCAGAACGAACATATGTTATATTTTTAGATATTGCATTACTGTTATTGCCATTACTAGCAATGGGACTTGCATATTCACTTATTGTTTCAAAACTATGGCGTGGATTAAAACGAGAGATGAAACATACAACTACTTGTTCATCGTCTAAAGAATGTAAGTAAAAATTTAAAAACTGGTAGTTATATTTTGTAGTAGTTTTAAAAATTGAAATTGTTAAAATTCTTGAGAAAATCATTTTCCAAACAATTAAACGTTTTATATTCGGATATGTACGTGCCCTTACATACCATTTTCCAGTTGAACGGATTTTTTTGGTTTAGAATTTCTTGTTGGAATTTTTAACGGATAAAGTAAAATACTGGAAAAACATATTAAATAAAAAACTTAACTTGCGAATCAACAAATTGTAATAAAATTCTTATATTTTTATCCTTGTTTGTTTTGCTGGTTGCTAATATTAATTTTATTATCAATTTATTGTTGAAATATTTCTATAAATTCCAAGATACCTTTAGATCGATTACAATCATTTACGGCGTCGTTGTATCAAAATAAAATGCTTGCTTAAATAAAAAGGATCAAAGACTTTGTATTTGGCTATGTATATACACATACAAGGATAATCAATAAAATTCATATAGTAATTTAATATATTTGTTATAAATGTTCGAACCTGATTGAAGAGGAAGGAAATTGTTAGTATATGCTAAAAGTTTAATTGGATTGAAAAGTCAACGAGATGAAAATATCATTTGAAGGCCTTAAATTTGGATCATCCTTCATATTATCTAACTTATTGTTTTGCAAAATAAAGAAATACATACAAGACTCAAACAACATCGATAAATTACCTAGAAAGCCTCGCAAAAAAATAGTGGGGTAAAAATGTTGTACCCACCACCCCACTTTCTTTTGCCACGACTGTATACATAGATCTCGAATACAGCACACTTGGTTTCTAAAGCACACAATAGGTAGTTTCACCATATTTTGGATATTAACTGTCTGTATCATAAATCACTATTCGTGCTTAAATTTCAGAAAGAATGTTACACCTTGTTGAAAATTTAATCTTTAAATTTATTGTGCTGTTTTCAACATCATTACAAAATTGAAAAAGCTTCTAAGGAAGCAGCTACTTCCAGTACACAAACTTCCATCACATTTCGTAAAGATCTCCCAGTCTAAGGAAAATGCTCTAAGTATGAAGTTCAATATCAAACAGCCTGCCAAATTTTGGTGAAATAAAGATTTTTATCAAAACTCGTATATTATATATATGATCTTAACAAATTTTGTTTGAAATTTAAATTACAGTTTTTTTAATTGTTTTTTGGAAATACTACATAGTTTCGCATAATAAACTTATTTTTGTTAGCACTTGTTTTTTTATATCGCAAAAATTAAATTTTGAATGTTTTAATTAAAAAGAAATTTTATTGGCTTGTTATTCCATCGATCGAGTGATTTTTAAATAAAAATGGGAATTTTTTTTAAATTAAAATATTCAAAATTTAATTTTTGCGTAATATAAAAACAAGTGCTAATAAAAATGTGTTTATTAAGT
Source organism: Nephrotoma appendiculata (assembly GCA_947310385.1). Lineage (NCBI taxonomy): Eukaryota > Metazoa > Arthropoda > Insecta > Diptera > Tipulidae > Nephrotoma > Nephrotoma appendiculata. Next base: position 214,479,825 of record OX371224.1, on the reverse strand, counting down.
CTAAGAGTGCCTACGGCAAATATGATATGATATGATATGATATGATAGAGGCGTACAGGCCAGCCATAACGGCGATCCTAGGTACGTTACCATAATCCTGAAATATCCACAATCAAATAACAAATTATATCTGAATGCGAATAATATTTCAGCATCATGCGGGACCAGGCCCTGCCTGCATCCTTAACAGATAAGGTTATTTAGGAAAGGATGTTAGTCACAGAAACGACTAGGGCGAACCGCAGCAAAGTCATTTTCTAACTACTTAAATATATTAAAATGTTAGTCTCAATTAAATTCACACTCTAGATTAGATTTTGTTAGTTTATTAATTTGGGTTAGTTGTGGTTGAGGTAAAGGATACTAATATTCATCATATGTATTCCGCATCAGTCATAAAAGACTGGTTAGGTTATTTAATTCACATCTACGGGTCATCTCATCATATGCTGTTTGTAACCTTATTTTTGCCCTATCTTCCCACCCAACATCATCTAACCGAGGGACTTCACGTTCGTAATGACTCGACAGCATTATCATACATATGATGACCTAAATATTCCGTTTATATTGTAAAAAAATTAAATTTAAATTCGGTATTGTCATTTAGCTACCTATATTTAAATTCATCCAACTAAAAGCAGGGTTGATTTATACCTAACATTCACACAACTACACTAAAACATAACCTGAATTCAACCAGAAAGATCGTCGAAAAACAACATTCCATAGCAAAAGGTCTTTGTATCATTAACATAAGTATTTAATTGTATTGAGTTTATTCTCAAAGCGTAAGTAATTAAATAGACCCCCTGATCAAGAATGTTACAATCATGACCTTCCCTGACCTTCCGGTATGTTAAAAAAAATAATGAATAAAATTAATAATAAAATAAATTGAATTATATTTGCCGACAACTTTATTGTTTAAAGTCAGGACTTTCGACAAAATTTCAATTTACAGAATTGTTAAAGAAAACCACTAAAATATTATTTTCAATGTTTTCGAAATAGTAAACAGGATATCAAGAAAACGATCATTTTGTGCCTTTTGTTTGCTTACAAACAAAAGTACATAATGCCAATTATCGATGTGTGTAATGTGTATATACAAAATGCACAGAGAGAGCGAAGAGAACGCAAAAAGAAATAATTATATATAAACACTACGATACCCACACAAACACTTCCAACTCTTTCTATTTAACCCTTTCCTGACCCCCATACACAATTGTGTATGTAAATTTCGATTACAACAAACGAAGATGTCAAACATAGAATTAGGTGGTAATTGAAGACCAGTGTACACATTTGTGTAAACCACTTAATTTTGTTTTCGTCCGAAAAATAACAGTAACTATAATAATGATAAAATAATTAATATGTTATCAAGAACAAATAAATTATATGTTATGTAATTAATTTGTTAAAAAATTATTATGCTTTTTTCAAAAAGAATTTCGATTTAACTAAGATCCGTTAAAATACGGAAGACATTACAACCTGTCATTATTAAATACACATTTGTGTATGGTGAACGTAAATTGAACCAAAAATAAATTTTTTTTTGAACTCGAAAGGGTTAAGTTATATTTATTTATTTTATCCCTTTTTCAACCAAGAAAACAAAAAATTGACTCAATTTTAGTCCAACCCACACAAATGTGCGAGTAACAAACCATAGTATATAATAGCGTTGTTGATAAAAAATTTCGCGTGATTTGAAGCAAAACCAACACAACTGTGTGTAAAGATACAGTTGTTTTCGGACGAAAACAAGTTAAAAAGAATTCACAAATGTGTAAATTGGTTGAAAACACTTACAAAAATAAATTGTTGACACGGTACTTCCGCCGAACCCGCACAACTGTGCTAGTAAAACACAAAAAGGATATACACCCACACACACATACATAAATAAATACAGAATACACATTTAATATAAATAAAAATAAAAAAAGGAAACTACTCTGAAATTCTTATATGTATATACATATATACAGATTATAGAAAAATTAAAACGACATATACTTCGCGTAAATTATATCTCGTTATAAATTTTCAACTCGGTTTTTATGTATACATATATATAAACACATTAATCAAATAAAATCAAAATTTATATCGAACATATTATAAAATATGAATCAAAAAAACAATAAAGTAACCATTCATTATGGAATAATTATATATATATAAAATCAAATAAATAAAGACTCATCCTTTGTTTCTGTCGGCAAGAATACAAAAAATCCATGTGCACATTTTACATGCTATACACGATTAGTTCACTTTATAATTATTATCACTAAACTTATTCGTCTAAGAGTGCCTACGGCAAATACTATTAAAAGTACATAGTTTTCAAAATATTTGAATAAAAAAAACGAAAAGCTCACATTGAACTTGCTACTTCGGTGGGCCAAGTTGGACTAAACATCACTGGGATCGCAATTTATGGAAAAGCTGTATCAATTTTCATCCCAATGGATCGATCAATCTGTCTCGTCTATAAAGAGCCGGTTTTTTTTGAAAATTAGTCATGTGTCAAAATTGTCATTTCCGCTTAAATTCTGGAAACTGATCGAGACAGATACTCTTTCAAAACAAATTTGAAATCTTTAATTCATAATCAATTTCGGCCAGAAAATACTGGGATCTCCCACTTTATGGGAAACGCTTAGAATAAAAGTTTCATCTCGATCAATCAATCTCTCTGTCCTGTACTGGGATCGAATGTTGTTGTCGGTCAAAAAACGTAAACATGGAAAATACTTTTATACGAAAGCTATGGAAATTCTGTTTCGTAAAATTTTTTTGTTGACTTCATTGATTTATAGCAAAACAAAAAAAATAACTACAGTTCATGCATACACACAAACTATGCTCTGTGCTATATATTTTATACATACACTCTACGATATAAATCATCGTACGGTGTGAAAAAATGAATCAACCAGTCAGACTTAAGAGCTTAAGTTACACGCTGATTGCACCACTTCGGTTAGTACTACAATCACCAAAATTTTATAGGCTTCTCGTCATAAATAAACAACTGACCTCTAAAATTTTGGTGGTCGTACCGCTCTTCTAAATGGTCCAAAACGGAGCACAACTTAAGCTCTTAAGTTTGACTGGTTGTTTAACGCTGTTTTAAATCAGTTAATTCCTAAAATACGCAGAAAATTAAAATCAGCTGAAATATATTATAGTTTAGCAATAATTTCACATGTGTTTTTTTTCAAGGATACAATAGAAAAATAAAAATCAATCGTTTGTTTTTGTTTTGTTAAAACATTATTCGGCGTAAGATAGTATTTACCGTTAGATTTTTGCCTATATTAACACAATACAATTCCTCTAAGCAAATCCGTTTTGTTATAAGGGTGATCTAATAAAGTAGTTCTGCGTTAATACGGAGAAAAATGACTAAGAAGCAAACAAGTGGTGAGTTTAGCGAAGTGGTAATAAAATTGCACATAAAACGACATTCGTTGGCTGAAATTGCAAAAATTGTTAACAAACCAAAGTCAAAAATTCAGCATATCGTAGCCTCATACCAAAAAACAGACAGCGTTGAATATACAAAAAGGGCAGGGCGAAAACGAGTTCTAAACGAGAGGAATGAACCGGCTGTTCTACAGATAGTGCGTAAAAATCCCAGAACATTCAACTCAGATATCGCGAAAATAATAGCTAGCAGTTGTAAGAAGCGTGTGAGCTCTCGAACTGTGCAACGATTGCTACACAGGAAGAACTAATTTTCAAGGATCGCTAGGAAAAAGCCCTTTATAAGTATTGTTAATAAGCACAGTACACATAATGAAGATAATATATTGCGCATCTGACAAACAACAATGGCGGAACATGAGACCTTTTTATAATAATATATATACGTATGCATATGCACATACCTATTGTAGTAAAGCTTAAAAAAAGTAAAATAGAAGTTATTTTCAATAAATAAAAAATTTATTTAATTCAAATACATTATTTTTTGTTTATTACATAAGATAGGTCTCTAACATTCGCCATATTGAAAATTTTCCATAGCTGCGCAAAACTGATCGAAAATAGAACCAATGAATATATTACCTCTATTATGTGTACAATAATATATGTAATCACAATAAGCAACAAAGAATTGAATTTGCGAAATTGCACCAACATCGAGAAAATTCCTTCTGGTAAACGGTTTTATTCACCGACGAGAGCAAGTTCAATATTTTTGGGCATGACGGGCCATCAAAAGTGTGGCGAAAAAATGACATGCTCTTCAAATGAATAATCATCGTAGTACGGTGACACATGGGGGAGGAAGTGTAATGATCTGGGGCTGTATGTCTTAGGCGGGAGTCGTTAATTTAGTTTTTATTGATGGAAAATTGGATCAGCATAAATACTTGAACATTTTAAAATACAATATGAAGGCATCTGTGAAAAAACTAGACTTACCAACAAGGTGGGTGTTTCAACAGGACAACGACTTCAATCATACTGCTCACAGCGTTCAGGAGTGGTTGCTGTGCAACACTGCTAATCAATTACATTCACTTCCACAAAATGTCGGCCTTAATTCTATAGAGCATCTATTGGATTATGTTGAGCGACAACTTCCTAATCACGAAGTAACCTAAAAAAACATTGGAGCTAGCAACTAAAACAGAATGGGATAAGGTTCCAGTCCAGTTCACTCAAAAATTAGTGTCTTCGATACAAAATAGACTGCAGTCCGTCATTGAAACAAAAGGTGATCCGGCTAGGTATGGCCGATTTATTTACATTTTTTTCCAAAAAGTACGATGAGCTATGTCGCCTACTACAGAAAACAAAATACAGCTTTCATTTTTTAAATTATATTAAACCAAAATACAAAGCATTGAAATATTCTTATTATTATTATTTTTGATTGCCTTTTTATTATTATAGGTTTTGATAAAATTGGTTGAACCCTTTTCCAGTATTGCTTGTTTTAGAGACTATACGGTGAATTATGTCGCAGAGTGTAAATACTATGATTTTATACTAAGAAAACATCATAGCAGAAAATGGTGAAACTCTGAATGAAAACTACTCGTACCTTAAAAATGAAAAACAATTTATCAAAACTAAAGATAAATAAACATAGTTCAATCTCAGAAGAATGAAAATTTATTTTTCTGCCATATTTACGAGATATAAATAAATAAAGTCAAAAAAACTTTACAAAGTACATTTTTATGGAAGTTTTTTTCGAGTTGCTAAAAGTAATTTCATTGTCATACAAATTTCCTCCAAAGTTAATCCACTTACTAATATATTAATTTTTTTCTGAATTATTTTACAATATTTATTTTAATTAAAATTTATCTAAATTAAAATCAAAAATTCACAAAAAATTGTTATTGCAACTATTTATTTATCATCTATCAAATACTCCCGGTGTCGCGAGGTTCTGAAAAATTCGCATAATTTTTTTTCTAGTATTTTAATTTAGATAAATTTTAACCAAAATAAACTTTATTAATGTTCTTTAATAAATATTAATACTTCCTAGTTTAAATTTATTATTTATCTATATTTTTATTTGCAAATTCATAATGTAAATAAAATTGAGAAGAAAACATTGAATAAATTTGAAAGTGATTAACTAAGAAAATATGGATGATAATGAAATTACTTTTAAATTTATTTATTAGGAATTTTATTAAACTATTTAGGAAAACATAGCAATTTATTAATTTAAATGGTATGGTGAAATATAATAAATTCACAAATTATGTGCCTAACATGTTATTTTATGTACTTGAAAGGCGTCAAAAGCGCAAAACAAAACAAAACACGTACACGAATACCGGTCTTGGTCGAAATGGCATAAGATGAATGGCAAACACACAAACAAAACGGCATAAGGTATAAAATGGCATAAGGTACAAAATATCATTTTTCAAAATAGCTAATTTCAAAACGGCATACGATACAAAACGGATTTTTTCTAACGGCTTTTTTCAAAACGGCATTTTTCTAAAGAGCATTTTTCAAAACGGCATTTCACAAAATGGCATGTTTTTAAATGGCGTTTTTCAAAATTTCATATTTCAAAACGACATAGGTACATTAACGGCATTTTTCAAAACGGCATTTCCTAAAACGACGTTTTTTAAAATTTCATATTTCGAAACGACATATGCAGGTACAAAACGGCATTTTTCAAAACGGAATTTTTCAAAATTGAATATTTCAAAACGACATAGGTACATTAACGACATTTTTCAAAACGGCATTTCCTAAAACAACGTTTTTCAAAATTTCATACTTCGAAACGACATATGCAGGTACAAAACGGCAGTTTTCAAAACGGCATTTCATAAAGTGGCATTTTTAAAACGGCATTTTTCAAAATTACATATTTAAAGAAAACATAGGTACAAAACGACATTGTTCATAACGACTTTTATCGTTTATTTAGAATCAGTTCGGCATTTTGTGAAGTGAAAAGTACAACCGAAACGCCTCCTAAAATGTAGTGGATGTCTAAAATACTAATAATTATCAGAATTATTCTGTAGCTATAAATTAGATCATAAAATGTTGGGTTTACCATCCCTTTCATAGATGAAAAACCGAACATTTTAATATATAAATTTTAGCTTCATGGCATGAGCATCTGAAAATTATACCTACCATTTCGTCTCGACCTAACAAAATTAAACCTTTATAGTGCGTTCATGGCATCGTGAGTTATGGGCTAGTTATATAGCCGAAAACGAAACAGACCGAAACGAACGAATTGAATAGAAATTGATTCAAGGTGGCCGCATGAAAAAATTCTGCCGTGACGTGACATAATAAGCTTAAAAAAATTGAAAATTATATATATCGTCCATGACAATTAATACCAAAAAAAAAAGTTGGTATTAATTGTCATGGATGAGATAAAATATTTTCAATTTTTTTTAAGATTATTATGTTGGCAGCTATTGTCACGTCACGGTTATGTATTTTTTTGTTATCCTTACAAGCACTTATGTCAAACTGTCAAAATATTTTATATTTTGTATAAATTTATATAATTTGTATATTTCTATTTAGTTCGCCAAATATAAAATGGATTTTCCAAGTTAGTTTTCATACATACGAGAAGTAAACTTCAAATAATATAAAATTAAAAACAAATATAAAAATGTCCAAACCGTTCACCAATTCTTCTATATAACCATATCTCTTCGTCTTTCGTTTCGTTTAATTTCAGTCCGTTTCGTTTTCGTCTATATAACTAGCCCATTAGTTCAGAAAAAATACCATGGTATCACACAAAATGTATTAAAACAATAACAAAGTTAAAACAATTTCAACTCGAGTTCGGAACTAATAGGCGTGGTATAAAGCATTTCAAATGATTTGATTGGTTTTAAATCGTTAGAGAGTACTTATACAACTTTTTATTTCCGATGCCATATGTAAACGACTGTAAAAACTCATCGGTAATTTTTTTGTAGGCCTACCGTTTTTATATATATTTTTAAACAGAGAACAACCAAATGAGGTGTTGAGAAGCAAAGTGGTCCAACTCAATGCCCCTAAACTACAGGCCTCTTACTTCTCTCATTTTTCGCACATGACTTCAATTTATGTCTAAACCGAGACTGCGCAATAATAATGTTAAGATATTGACACTAACAAAACAACTAGAGAAAGCAACAAAAACGTCGACATAGCGTGTCGTCATCATTTGGTGTAAGCGGCCTGTAGTTTAGGAGGCATTGTCCAATTGCAATATTTAACTTTTACGGAATACTGATTTCAAAATTTTGGAAAATTTTAGTTTCAGCTAAAAGTTTCATTTAATATGAGTGAACTTCAACAATATTATCAAAATTGAAATTTTGTGGGTTGTACCACTATGCTTCTCAACGCCTGAAATAATATTCGAGTACATAATATATCAATGCACGACTACAAACGAAAAATAACTAAAGATGGAAAAAATTTAACTTTGTTAGATTAAGGGAAATTGGTAAAAACTGTATAATTTTGTGGTGCGACATCAAAACAATTATGTAATTATTATAAGTTTGAAATGCAGTAATTATTAGTATTCATGCTGCTGAAATATTCGAAACACTTTAGTAAGTATTTCTGTTGTACTTCACCCAGTTTCTAAGCAAAATTTTCTAACCAAATTAACAAAACTATTACTAACCGTTTTTAACATAATATATATATATATATATATATATATATATATATATATATATATATATATATATATATATATATATATATATATATATATATACCATTGGCCCTATTCGGGTAAATCCCGGGGAATGGAAATTTTAAATTTTGTAACAATTTTATTCTCTTTTCCCCAAAAGTATATTCTGGCTTTTGAGAAAAAAAATTTTTGGGAGAAAATTATTCCCCATAGTAGTTTTGAAGTTTATTACTTCAAACCTATTTTAGAAAAGAATTAACTGGGAATATAATTTTACGCAAATTATTTTATTTACTTATATTATGGCTGTAGATTTATACTGAAAACTGGTAATTTCACTTGGAAATATCAATATCCAATATTTTACTTTAATAAACAAAATCTATTTTTTAAGTAAAATTCGATTAAAATATCAACAAAAACCAATTAAACCTAGTAAACTATTTTTAGACATTTGTCTTCTTATTTTCGAGTAAATTTATTCCCCAATCGGCAGAATTAACTTTCTGAAAACGGGTAATTGGGAGAATGTTTGGGGGATAGCTGCTACAAAAAAAAAATATTCCCTATTCCCAGTGAATAACCAGAATAGGGGTCATATAAATAGGGGTCATATGCATAAATATGTTCCTGACCTTCGAGTATACACGATATTCTGATGTAAACGATATACTATACATCATATTATGTATATACACACGTCTTCCTTGTTTGAGAACACTTATTTTTTTTTAAACTTCAGATTGTTTCTCCAATACTTTGTATAATTAAACAAATTCTAATTGTTATATCGGAAGAAGGGCTCTATTAAGAAAATATCCCATACAGTAATTTGCAGGTACTTGAGAACCGATACTTTTCTTTAAATAAAACGGAGTGAACCTTTGAAAATTGCATATTTATTCGGATCATATGCGAAAATCATCCGACGTGCATTACAATTTTTTTTTTTTTTTCGTAATCCATTGATTTTAAATACCAAATCAAAGAAACAGGGCTGAAGTACTGAATATTTCGAAGATGGCGTTCGATAACGCTGTGAACAGCATCTAATTTTTGAATTCTGGAATGCCCCGGAACAGAATAACGATGAGAAATTGATCGCACATTATAATTTTTTAGAAAATTCAGTAATACAAGCGAAGTGTTTCTGCTCCTATTTTGCGGCACACAAGCATCAGACCATAAAATTATGTTTTTCACATTTGGATTGTCAACTATAACATTTTTTATTATCTTTACAAGTGCACTAGCGATATCATTGCCATCATTGTATTTCTTTCGCTTAATGTGATATGCAACAAGTAAGCATAAAATGGTTTGTAGGACATTTAAGCAGCATAAAATTACTTTCAAAAATTTTGTTCAAGAAACTGTCCTAACGCTTACAAAATATTGTTATAGGCCATTTAAGCAAAAATAAAATTTTAATAAT
>OX371224.1:214431384-214469993 GCA_947310385.1 Nephrotoma appendiculata | reverse complement strand
ACATGGTACGAAACAGGACCGATTAAAACAGTACATCACAAAACAGTACATGGTACAGTAGCAGTACATGGTACGGAACAGGACCGATGAAAACAGTACATCACAAAAACAGTACATGGTACACTAAGTACATGGTATGGAACAGGACTGATTAAAACAGTACATCACAAAACAGTACATGGTACACTAAAGTACATGGTACGGAAGAGTACATCGCAAAACAGTACATATTAATAGAGAACACCACAAAATAGTTAATAGTCAATTTTATTTTACGGTTTTAATAACTAGTTGTGTGGGTACGGAAAAGTACCATGTCAAAAATTTATTTTGTATGTTTTTTGAACCAACATACACATTTGTGCATTCCTTTCAAACTTATTTTCGGTTGTACTTCAAATCAATCGAAATCTTTTATCAAAACGTCATTACATACTATGGTTTTTTACTCACACATTTGTGCGGTTTGGACTTAAAATTGAACCATTTTTTGGTTAAAAAAGGGATATATTTATTTAAATTTTTTAATCTATTTTGCAAAGATCAAGTATTAGCGATTTAAATAAAAATAATGTTATATATTGTTAGGTGAAGGGATATTTTATTATAAATTAAAGCAATTATAATTCTATATAGTATACTGTCTAATTACTCTAGGTGAAGGCACATATCCACTTGATAATATCCTAATTACTAACGTATTCAATAAAAAATATTTAACAAATCAAGCTGAAAAAATCCTCCAGCTTAACGTTCAGTAAAATGTACTTTAGTGTACCATGTACTGTTTTGTGATGTACTGTTTTTATCGGTCCTCTTTCGTACCATGTACTGTAGCGTACCATGTACTGTTTTCATCGGTCCTGTTTTGTACCATGTACTTTAGTGTACCATGTACTGTTTTGTGATGTACTGTATTTATCGGTCCTGTTTCGTACCATGTACTTTAATGTACCAAGTACTGTTTTGTGATGTACTGTTTTTATCGGTCCTGTTCCGTACCATGTACTGTTTTGTGATGTCCTGTTTTATTACATCCTGTTTTGAAATGTGCCATAGTGAGCGGCTTCGATTGCCGATCTCATATACATTTTTTCGCCAAATTTTTTTTTAAAAGATGGAACCAATGCACACTAACCCACCATACGGACACTTTTATCATTAAAAAGTTTAGCTAAGACAACAATTTTTGTGAGACATCTAACGTTACATGAACAAAATTTTACGAACTTTAAATTTTTTTATCGATCTTTATTTTCGACGATTTGCACATGCTGGATGCACATGTTGAAGTATGTGCATATACTTGTTGAATAAAAACGTAAACAAGAAGCAAGATCAAGTTTGAATTTCTTCAATGGTTTTTGCTTTTCGTAAAATATTTTTATTTTGTTTTGTGTCCTTTTAAAACAAAATTATGTTTTGTGTCCCATATTACCTACGAGTATGTACCTTATGAATGAACTGTGAAAATATTTTATGATACGAGAGACTCCATTAAAAAGAAGTTATTGTAAATAAGACTTATTATTATTGTAAATGCAACATTGTTATTCATATTATTAAGCGATAATTTGTTAATCCGTGGATAATTGATAGTAGGGATAATAAATATGTAGATTATATTTTTTTAATATTAAATCTAAGGAAGCATGCACGTGTTAATTTTATATTGTCTTTATGAGTGTGTATTTTAAAAACGCATATGAACAAAATCGACCTTGAACTAGTGTATGAACTAGACATTTTTGTTTTATAAACTTATTCTTAGTGAGGAATACCGTCGATGACTAGTTGAGCGTTGCACTTTTTTATTTATTTATTCTTGCATCGATTGGTTTTGATACCGAATAAATCTGAGAATGATAAAATTTCATAAAAGGGCCCCAATTTATAAATATAGTCTAGGAAGTAAGAATATTATTAAATAATAGGAGCCTATTTTAATGAAAAAAATTAGTTCGTTAAAAAAACAGCAGCAGATAATTTTTTTTTATGAAAGCTGATGTTCGATAGGAACTAGAAGAAACTCGCGTTTATACTGGATAAATTTGAATTTAGTTTGATTTCGGTTTGTTATTTATTTAGTAGAAATGTGGAAATGGGAATTGAAGGAAGACGAACAAAAATGAATATTTATACAAAATATTTTTTTATTTTTTCCTGTGATGTATATGCAATAAACATTTATTTAAAAAAGTCGAATATTATAAATGTATTGTTTCTCCAAAATTATTTTTCCGAGGAATTAAATTATTTTTCCTTTAAATATTATAAACTTTTAACAGGAGAAGCTGCCACATTAGTTCGTCATATCGCAGTAACTGAGGCAAACATAGTGCGGATACGGAGAAGATTAAATAGAGATACGATAAAAAAAGGCTCGTGATGACAAATTTCATAAAGCAGTTTGTTGATAAGCCAGATATATCAAAGGTTTCGGCTAAGGCGCTTCATCAAATAGCTGACGTATCGGATGAAGTTCTGAGAGGATTGAAGGTGTTAGCCGAAGCGGAAAAAGGGACCCATGGCTCATTCATATTTTGATAAACAAATTGGATAGTGTGACTAAGGGCAAATGAGATAACTGTAGAGGATTTCCCTACGATGAGAAGATTTTTCCGATTTTTAAGCAAACGAAGTGGTTTATTGGATGCTATAGAAGTCAATAAAGTGTCGACCAGCAATCGAGTTAACTTCTTCCAATCAAGTGCAGAGCCTTTGTGCCTTAAATGTTCGCAAGGCCATTACCTCAGTAAATGTGACCAGTTTCTTTCCCTAAGCGTTAATGATAGACAGGTAGGTTTTGTGCCTGAGAGAAAGCTGTGCTTAAACTGTTTCATTCCAAGCCATCAGTCAATCGTATGCAGCTCGAGTTATACATGCGGTAAATGCCACAGAAAACACCATCTTATGCTACACACCGAAGATGCAGTCAGGCCAACAGCGAACACGGCTACTAGAAAAAAACATAGAAGAGGCTATGACTCATGTCGTTGTCAAATGCAGCAACCATATCAAGTTTCCAATCATTATTACCAACAGCAGTAGTTCGAGTTCCAATCTGGAAATCTACAAATATATGCAGAATGTTGCTGGAATTGGGATCTCAAGCGTTATTCATTACCGAGGAATGTATGCAGCGATTAAAACCTACGAGATCAAAGGCAAACTTCGCAATATGGGGCTTGGCACCGAGAAAGGTCACTACGAGAGTTTCAGCTTGTGTCACACTGAAATCCTTACACTCGACAAAGAATGAGGTGGTGAATTTTTTTTTTGAATTTTACTGTTACATTTTTGGTTTTGCGCACCAGTGTCTAATAAAGAAACTACAAAATTTTCATTGTGAACTTTTAATTTTTTAGGTAACATAAAATAGCAAATATGACTAACAATTAGCTTTTCTGAATGCTGAGAGTCTGAAGTTTTCATCAAAAACTATTTACTAACGTAAAGTAATGTTAAGAGTTAAATGATACAGAAAGAAAATAATTTCATTAAAAAAATAGAATTCTAAAAGTTTTGTTTAAATTTGAAATACTTTTTAACTAAATATTAATAATTATTATACCTTATTTAAAAGAGAATAGTATCAGCTTTTTAAAGAAATTAATACTTGGAAATAAAAATAGTTATTTCTCAAGATATTGAAGTTTCTTTAATACAAGGTGCTGCGTTGGAAGGCTGCTCTTTAAACATGTATAACTTGAAAGGGGGACTTTAACGTGCAAAGTGACAGAAGTAACCTTACCTTCGTTTTGATCAAGGAATCCAACGGTACCATTCGTGTTAGCTACTTTAGGGACACCCTGTATGTATAGATGATAATTAATATAAATATGGGCAAACATTTAAATAATAAAAATTTAAGATTTATTTACTTAAATTTTTAATATTTCTTAATAAATTTTGAGTTTGAGTTTCTTGTATTTTTTAAGTTCTGGAATACGATTCCAAATTAACCAGAAACTTGAATATTGCTTAAAGAGATTAAATGAAATTTGCTATGATCTGCGGGAATTGGATTCTAAAATTAATTGTTTTTGAAGTTGTTACATTGTATTGGAGTGGAAACTTCATACTTAAGCTTTTCTCATAAATTAGGAGATCCCAGTTATTTTTAGCCGACAGTCCGGAAGTGGCGTAGGAGCCTTTTCGGTTTGTGCAAATATTTTGCAAAGTGTATTATTATAATTAGAAAATACATTATGAACTAAAAGATTCTAAATTAAATTCACAATAATATTGGCTAAAATCAGTGTTTCAATGGAAATGGTAATTTTAACAGAAAACTGTTTATCAACAAAATTCAGGCTTTGTACAGCCAGACTTTACTATAAATAAAGAGACCGCGATAATTTTAGAAGTGACAGCAATATTATATACATACTTTTATATAACATTCACGAAAACACCATTAAAAACCAAAAGATTGTAAATTAAATTTGAAACAAAATTTGTTCAGATCATTTTAATTTATTTTACGTATTAAAATAAAGTAAAGTAACCATGAAACATGTTGATCTTGCGATTTTTGTTATTTTATCACAGAAAAGCAAGGTCTGATGAAAACATCGCTGCTGTGCAAGAGTGTACGGGATCCTTGGCAGTTAAATTTCTCGTCATTCACAAGATCTTGCCCCGCGACTTCAGCTTGGCAAATTTAGTGTAGAGGCTTGGGTCTACACCCGTATAAAATCCAACTGACCTAAGAACTTAAGGTAAACGACCATAGACAACGCCGTAAGCTAGCTGGTTTAACTCTGAAGCAGTTAGAAGTTAACCCAAATTTCGCTAAAAAAATCATCTTTATCGACTTCTTCCTTTGGGGCTACCTTAAATTGTTGATCTATGCGAGTAAATCGCAAACAATTGATGCCCTCAAAGTAAACATAACGAACGCCATCCAGCAAATTCAGCGAGATTTATTCGATTCATTGAAAATTGTACCTCCCCAATACGTCCCACCAAGCAAAACCCCAACGGACATTTGAATGACGTTATATTCCAAGCTTAAATACCATAAAATATTATTACAAACAAAAAATTTCACACAACATGTTTTATTTACAATTAAAAATCGAGAATCCTCGTAAATTTAATTTCAAACACATTAGTTCGAAGTTTAGCTTTGATAATGATGTTAAATTGACATTAAAAGCTTAGAAATTAATTATTATAAATTTAAAATCTGAGCCATATACCAAAAAAACCTTATATTTACTATTATTTACTTATAAAATATTTTCCAAATACATTAGTTTGGTTAATTTTTAATTTTTATCGGAAATGATGACTTTTTCTAAAATAAAACTTTATGTCACAAAAATTCGACATCTATATAGCCCAGTCGGATTGACTAATCTGTATCAATTTGTATTAATTGCGAGATTCTTGCGAGATTTAGTGAGAATCTGTGTTCCAGAAGTGGCAGCTTCCACTGAAGCTTTTTCAATTTTTTCACTGATGTTAAAAAGTTATAGATTTAAAGATTAAAGTTTTAAATAAATTTAAAGATTAAATTTACAACAAGGGTTGATTTTGTTGGTTTTCTGAAGTTTACGCGGGAATTATGATTTTTGATTGTGCAAAACAGTTTTACCAAAAGACAAGTAACTTTAATTTTTCGCTTTAGAAATCAAGTTTGATGTATTCGAGATCTATGTATACATTCGTGGTAAAAAAAGTGTGGTGTAGGCCACAACATATTCACCAATCCAATTGTTTACAAGTTTTTCTGCATCAATGCACTTTGTGCCAATAATATTTGCCACGGAGACGCTGGCGTTCATGCGTAATGTTTACAAAAAATTTCAACAAAAGTTTCCTTTATATAATATACTCGTAAAGGTTAGTAACATGATACTATAAGTAACTTGTACTATGGAATTTTACTGGAAATAAAATAATAAATTTTAATTCTCATCCCCATGCTTCTTTTATTGCTCCAATTTTAAAAATTCATAAAATTAATTTACATTTAATTGTGTGACGATATTTTAGAAAGTTAAATAACAATCGTTAAAAAATTCAAATGTAATCATTTATTAAATTTGGTTATGCAACCAGTTGCCACTTATTATTTTAAAACAAAAAATCTATATCTATATAGAGAAATCTAAATCTAAAATCTGATTCTATTTCCTGCCAATCAAATTAGATTTTTCATTTTGAATTAATATTAGTGAACTATTTCCATGTTCCAGGAAATCGCTTAAATAAGTGAAACAATCCCAACTAGTTGAAATTACTCATTCAATAAATTTTTCGTAATCAGCAATAATTTTAATTTTTATTTTTACCAAACCACTGGACTTTTCGCGACCAGGAGGTCAGTAGACTTACTTTGGCAAAAAATCTGAGGAGGAGTTACACGAAACTGGGGATAATCACTTGATTACGCCGAGTTATCAAAATACTTTATTATGCAATGTAAATTACTAAATGGGTACAAGACTCAGTCGTAATATAAATAAATAAAATAATAAAAAATATCCAGATATCATTACAAGTCAATCATCTGTTCAACCGCTAAGAAATATTAAAAAATTTAAGGTTTATTTAATTTGTCCATATTTCATACTTAAATCGTTAAAAAAATTGGCTACCTGCTTTTTAATATTATTAATGTATATTACATCTTGTAATTTGTATGTTATATTAATAACTATCGTTTATATATTATCATTAGAATAAATTGCAGTCGAGAGTACACGATCAACGTAAAAAATAAGAAGAAACAAAATAGGAATTTAAATAATTTCGTTTTTCTGTTTATAATAAAGGGTTATCCAATTCAAGCTTGATAAAGTAAAGTTAAAAAAAACACACAAAATATTCGGAATGTATTGTAATTTTTATTTCATTTTACAGATTGATCCTTGCCATTTTTAGTTAAACAAGATATCATTCAAATGTCCTCCACGGGACTTCTTACAGGCCTTGATTCTTTTGAGGTAATTTTCAATGACTTTTCGGCACATTTCAGGCGGTATCTCGGCCATTACCTTACGAATATTAGTTTTCAATTCGTCAAGAGTTTGAGGATTGTTTGCGTAAACACGATCTTTCGCGTAGCCCCACAAAAAGAAATCCAAAGGCGTTAAATCACAGGATCTTGGAGGCCAATTGACATCAGCCAATCGCGAAATCAAACGTCCAGGAAATTTCTCTTGCAAAAGATCTCGATTTGCTCGTGTTACGTGACTGGTTGCTCCATCCTGCTGGAACCACGTATCGTCAAGATCATAATCTTCGATTTTCGTAAAAAAATAATCGGTTAACATGCGGCCATAGTGCTCAGAATTGACGGTAACGGTTCGTCCATGGTTGTTCTCAAAAAAATACGGCCCAATCACACCACCAGACCACAATGCGCACCAAACAGTGATTTTTTCCGGGTGTAATGGCTTCTCTACAATCAATTGTGGATTTTCTGAGCCCCAAATTCTACAGTTTTGCTTATTAACGTATCCACCAAGCGAAAAATGAGCTTCATCACTGAAGAAAATTTTGTTCGAAAAATCAGCATCAGCAGATTTAATAATTTTAACGCGTTGGTCGATTGTTAAATGCTCCATATTCTTAAATGGCAGAATGTCAACTAAATAAATGACAGCGTACTTGACGTTTATCTTTGACAGATGTCGGTATACAGATTTCTACTTTATCAACCTCGAATTGGATAACCCTGTATTTAAAGGAAAAATAATTGAATTCCTCGGAAAAATAATTTTGGAGAAACAATACATTTATAATATTCGACTTTTTTAAATAAAAGTTTATTGCATCACAGGAAAAAATAAAAAAAATATTTTGTATAAATATTCATATTTGTTCGTCTTCCTTCACAGCGAGTTCATACGAAGGATAAAAATTTCGGATTTTCTATCCCACCGTTTAAACCAATTACATCACGTAAATTATACAACAGACACGCCTCTTTTCATACAAAAAAGTTGAAAAAAATTAAACAAAAATCTGGGATAGAAAAATCCGAGATTTTTATCCGTCGTATGAACCGGCAGTCAATTCCCATTTCCACATTTCTACTAAATAAATAACAAACCGAAATCAAACTAAATTCAAATTTATTCAGTATAAACGCGAGTTTCTTCTAGTTCCTATGGAATATCAGCTTTCATAAAAAAAAATTATCTGCTGCTGTTTCTTTAAGGAAATAATATTTTACATTATAATACTATATTCTTACTTCCTAGACTATATTTATAAATTGGGGCCCTTTTATAAAATTTTATCATTCTCAGATTTTTTCGATATCAAAACCAATCGATGCAAGAATAAATAAATAAAAAAGTGCAACGCTGAACTAGTTTACCTCATCGACGGTATTCCACACTAAGAATAAGTTTATAAAACAAAAATGTCTAGTTCATACACTAGTTCAAGGTCGATTTTGTTCATATGCGTTTTTAAAATACGCACCCATAAAGACAAGGTAAAATTAACACGTGCATGCTTCCTTAGATTTAATATTAAAAAAATATAATCTACATATTTATTATCCCTACTATCAATTATCCACGGATTAACAAATTATCGCTTAATAATGTGAATAACAATGTTGCATTTACAATAATAATAAGTCTTATTTACAATAACTTCTTTTTAATGGAGTCTCTCGTATCATAAAATATTTTCACAGTTCATTCATAAGGTACATACTCGTAGGTAATATAGGACACAAAACATAATTTTGTTTTAAAAGGACACAAAAGAAAATAAAAATATTTTACGAAAAGCAAAAACCACTGAAGAAATTCAAACTTGATCTTGCTTCTTGTTTACGGTTTTATTCAACAAGTATATGCACATACTTCAACATGTGCATCCAGCATGTGCAAATCGTCGAAAATAAAGATCGATAAAAAAATTTTAAGTTCGTAAAATTTTGTTCATGTAACGTTAGATGTCTCACAAAAATTGTTGTCTTAGCTAAACTTTTTAATGAAAAAAGTGTCCGTATGGTGGGTTAGTGTGCATTGGTTCCATCTTTAAAAAAAAAAATTGGCGAAAAAATGTATATGAGATCGGCAATATTATATTTGGTTATACGCTCTAATGGTACAGTTTAAGCGATATCCCATTTATTTGTGTGTACATTTCGTTTACCTTTGTTCGCTTTTATTACGATTTTTTTCGACTTATTCCTTAAATTTACATTAATATATTTTGGTTTTATTGTCTTTGTAGTATATCCGGTTGATGTTTCTATGTATACTATATCTTTATATTTGAATTTTAAATATTTTTTGTACAAATTTCATCGATTCAACATTAACTATATTTATAGACATTTTTGTCACACTTATATCACCAAATAAATTCTACTTGTTTTATTTATAATTAAAATTACAAAATTTATTGCAAGAAATCTTCAATTTTTATTTTCTTAATGTGATATTATCTTTATAAAAAAAAACTATGTCGAGGGTCGTCATCATCAGACTTAAAGACGATTTTACAAACTTATAAAATAGTAGATTATGTATCAAGGAGTGACATAGGAGATATTGAGTGAAAGGATTAGCGAGATCGAAGGCCAATGGCGGTAACTGAACGAACGCCATAATCGCCGTTTACTCCCGAGTCACATATGATATTTTATCTACGACTTCATTTCTATTAAAAATATTATTATTTTTAATTTTTTATCAAGCAAATGTTGATAGTAAATACATTTTTTCTTATATAGACCGGCAAGACTTTTATATTGCTTTCAAGTTTTCATAATTTCATAAATTTCAAAATTCGTATTTTAAAAGACAAGTTTGTATGAAAATTACCCCATTTTTATAATTAGATATCTAGTAACCCATCTCCACACTATACTTTGGTCACTTTTTGTAACATCACATTTTCGATAGTTTATTGAAATGTATAGAACGTAATAATATTTACGTCCCTTAAGCTAGCAGAACCCATACAGCAGAACATTACAAGATAGTATGGATAATTATAGGCTAATTAAATGCCGCATTAAAAAATGTTGGGCTCCGCCCCTTCCAACTAAAACGCGGGTTCTGCTATAGAAAAAGTTAGCAGAACCCATATCAAAAAGTGATTTAAAAACAATTGGACAATTAAAGGTTAATTTTATAATAAATGCAATATTTAATTTTGTTTATTCTGCTCGATCTAGAAAATGCAAAAGGCTTTATCATTTCAAAGCTAGCAGAACCCAAATCGAAAATCGTACCAAAACTGAAATTAGAACGCAAAACAAGATCTATTGATAAGCAAATAATTTTAGACTCACTATGGGCTATTCAAATGCCCCATTAAAAACTTTTGGGCTCCACCCGTTTTTGACCAGACTTCAGGTCATTTAATCTAAGGCCAGCAGGACCCAAATCAAAAATCGGACCAAAACTGAAATTAGAACCGTACATTTTCATTTTAAGATGACTAAATAAATTTCTCACTGAGCAATCAATGTATATTCAATGTATATATTGTTTATATATTTTATCTCACGTGATTTATCTCAACCCAATATGGAATGGGGCTTCCAACTATAAAATTCAAGAATTAAATGTGTTGCACAAACTTCCATTAAAATTATTTTAAAGCTTCCCATACGACATCCTACAGAACAATTATATAATGATAAATATAGAAGTTTAGAACTAACTCATAAATAAAACTGAACTGATACTTTTGACTTATAAAACTGTACATAATTTAATAAAACATGATTTTAATTTGACTAGAATAGACGATGTTCGTGAATATAATACAAGGAGTTCTACAAATTCAAATTTTTATGTTCAATTTTTTCGAACTAACAGGGGGAAAAATAATTTCGTCGAGCGAATCGTGGTCTTATTGAATATAACAAATTACCTATTCAATTGAAAAATTGTAATAAATACTGTTGTTTTAAAGTACGAGTACCTTTAAAAGAATATGTTTTAATAATGCAACTTGATTGAAAAAATTGAAAATGGATTTTGTGATTGAAGTTTTTATAATTTTGTTGATTTGTTGCTGAAGTGCAGTTTAACCATGAAAACTTTTTGTACATACCTGTTAATTATTATTTAATATTGAGGGGTTTGAGAGAAAAACTATATGAAATATTTGTAAATAATTTTATTATAAGTTTATGTTAATGATTAATTATTTTAAATTACTTATTTTATGTTTTTAAAAATTATAAATTTAAATTATTGGATCAAACAGTATAACTAGGATCCCAACAATTATGTAAATATATTATAATAAAGAAAAAAAACTGAAATTGGCGACTCTTTCGTTTATAAAATATTTATTTTCTATTGCCATCACAACCTACTAGAATAAATTAAACTATGTATATCTCTTTCTCTAATTTCTTTATAGTATTAAATTATTTAGTAAACAAATAATTTGATGGTAGACATCGAGTAGATATATCACAATTTTTTAATCTAGCATTCTTCAAAATGATATAAAATATAAAATAGTATCTCATTTTATTCTAGAAAAGCAGAAAAGCGAATATTTGCTGTGTTTTTTTATTAGCGCCCGATAGCTGTATCCGGAGCAGCCAATTTTCTATGTGAAAACTTATATTTAGCGCGCTATTATTGCATTTAATTAATTTATTTAAATCTAAACTAAGATTTTTCATTCAACTTTTTAATTAAAAATCGATAAAAAAATATCTCGGCTCACTTATTTATCGGTAGCCGCTATCGGGAGCGCTATCCATTTCAATGGGAAATTTGAAAAGGCTTTTAATTTTGTAAACCCCTGAAGCCATTAGAAACTAAATCTTACAATAAAAAATTAAAACGCAGCAAAACGAATTTTTGTTTATAACGTCATGTCAAAATAAATGTCAATTAATATATTTCAGGTGATAAATGTTTGTTTTATTGATGAATTTAGTTTTAATTTTTATAGTACAGCGACACCAGTGAATAATAGCTGCAGTTTCAATAGAAAATTGCCATTTGGCTCCGGATAGTGCTCCAATATTAAAACACAGCAATTATTTCACTAATACTATTAACATCTGTTTACATTTAAATCAATTTTAAAATTAAATTTTCAACCCACTAGAAACGATTAAAAACAAAAATATTGTACATTAAATTTCAAAAAATATTAGTTCAGATTTTTTTTTTTTAATTTTACGGGCAATGACGAGTTTTGTTAAAAAAACAATTTTAATTCACTCAAATTCGGCATCTCTACAGTCCAGGCGGATTGATTATTCGGAATGAAACTTCAAATTTAAGCTTACTTCATAAATTAAAAGATTCTTACTAAATTTCACTTAAGAAATCAAATGTGGTTGTTACTAAATTTCGCTTAAGAAATAAAGTGTGGTGTATTCGAGATCTACTATATGTATAAATTCGTGGTAAAAGAAAGTCGGGTGTTGGCCACAACATATTCACGCTTCATTTTTTGTTTAAATAAATTGTTTAAATTTTTTACAATTAACTGTGTAGTTATAATTATAAATAAAACAAATTGAAATTACAGTTAAAATTTTACGATTCCATTCTTAAAAAAAAACAATTATTTTTTAATTCAGATGCAAACCCTTAACTAAGTCATGTTAAAACGATGTAATGTATTTCAGGCCAAGTAAAAAATGTAATCCAGTTAATTATAATAGGGTATATTATCTTTTGTTTCTATTAATTAATTCTTATATTATTTTATTAATTAATTTGTTTCTATTAATGGAAAAATATTAATGGAAGTAAATTTCACAAACCCGATTAAATTTTGTTTTAACTTTATCTGATATTTAATTTGTAATACTAATATTGTGTTAAATAAATAAACCAAAAACATATATTTTCATAATTATTTTGCTGTCCAATAAAATCACAATTTTCGTTTTGATTGGTTAGGAAAGAGTGACCAGAATGGCCAAATCACAATACATAAACTGAAATAGAAAATTTACACCTGGTAAACAAAGATTTTGTTATTATTTTCCTTGAGGCTAACCAAATCAAAAAAGGCAATCCTCTAAAGGGCCTTCAATTTTGTTATATCCTTCCTTTTAGTTTTGATTGCTTTCTTGTGTACGCTCGGTTGTATTTCTAGGTCGTATTTTATATTATATATAAACATATCAAACAGATGACCAATGATTTTGTTTGTGAACGTGTGGCTGCAACTAAAACAAAATATTGAAAATAATAAAAAATTATTCTGATCACATTTCATGAAAATCACTAAACTTATAATTGTTACCCTACTTGAATAGCTATCAAAGAATAAATAAAAGTTGTGGTATGGATTTCAAAATTATATAAAAGATGGGATATTTTCGGTTCTACGTTGTTTATCTCTCTATTTACGATATAATTTTCGAAAATTGAATCAACATATTTTGTAAACAAACCCCATACTTGTAATACATATAAAAATTTCCCGAAGGGAATTTTTTTATTGTGTACAATTTTAAAACTAGAACTTCTCGTCACATTAATAAACCAAGAACCGTCGACAGTTTGTTTTTCGTTCTTTATGTGAAAGTAAATAACAAGCATTAAAACTTTCTCTGGACTGATGATGATTATCACTATGCTAGTTGAAAAAAGTGACAAGCTGGGCACCCAGGGGTAAACCTAATTCGAGGTTACGCTGAATTCAATGGTGCTAGTTCCATTTCAAAGTTAGTCCGCATTTTTGAGATATCTCTTTCGACATGTTTTGGCTCTGGGTCAAAATGTTGTCAAAATATACACTAATTTTCACGTTGATAGCTCTTAAACCATTAAGATTTTCGTTTAGCTTTTTTCAGCGTGGTTGTGTCTATTATTCCGGCCAGAAAAATTGCACCCAAGGGTTTTTTCATGCGAATTCAAATGTCGTAAAAAACATACATTTTTTCGTTGTTCACCAATAGTATTTGAACCATTAAGATTTTCGTTATTATTTCTTCAGCAAGATTCTTGCGCAAGTCAAAACAAACATCTTTGCCGAAGATATCAAAACCGAAAAACAACATCCACTATATGTGTTTTACTTAGACCAAGGTTAGGTTTAATAAGTTTGGGTGGCTGCTTCCGCACACATACACCAGTATTGGTCCGTTGTGATACCACAGTATTCTATTTCCCCTTTACTCCTGTTCAAAACCATTCGGAGCTACGTAAGTTTTTTATTTTTTTATTTATTTAAATAGTACAATCTTATCAAATGATAATTTATTACTAATGATAATAATAACGCACTTATTTGAAACTAATAAGTGGAGCGAATGTGGGTTTACAGAAATCAATATTCTGCTCCCAATAATGAAACTTTATTTATTAGATGACTAGCTCATGCGGTTTAATTCTTTTAAGGCGTCTCAGTTCTTGTGTTATGTCAAGAAGTTGTATTGCTTCACTGTTGGTATGTTGCAGTAACCTTCTTTCATGTTTGATGGCAAATTCGTGGATCACTTCATCAATCCATTTAATATTTAGGTCTTTGTGTAATTCCTCGTTGGTTACGTAGCGGTAAGCATTCGTTATTGTACGTAGACATTTGTTTTGACAACGTTGAATAATTAAAATATTTGATTGTTTAGTACAGCCCCAGAGCTGGATATCATACGTCCAAATTGGTTTAGTTATCGATTCGTAGATCAGGCGTTTACAATACAGGCTAAGCTTAGAATGTCTTCCTATTCGCCAGTACATCTCACGTTGTTTCATTTTCATTTGCTCTGCTTTTTGTCTTACGTGATATTTTCAGTTTAATCTTGAATCGAGATGCAGTCCGAGATATTTTGCAGATTCAGCTTGGGGGATTTGTACCCCATTGAGAAATATATGGATGTTGCTATTTTTGTGCCGCAACGTGTATGTTACATGTACTGATTTCAGCTCGTTAAGCTTTATTTTCCAATCCCTGGTCCATTGGCTGATTTTATCGAGTGCGTGCTGTAAGTATTCTACTGCTTGGTTCTGCGATTCGCTTGATGCCAATACTGCGGTATCATCAGCAAAAGTTCCAATGAAGGTTGCTTCCGTTGTCGGTATATCAGAAGTGTATAGAGATATATGATGGGTCCTAATGCGCTACCCTGGGGCAACCCTGCTATGGCTGGGTAAAAGTTGGAGTATTTTTCTTCATGTGATACTCTAAATATTCGTTTGGAGAAATACGACTCGAGCAATTGGCAGTAATTTTTTGGCACTAATTTACTTATCTGTAGATAAGACCTTCACCAACACTCTATCGAAAGCCTGTGATACATCTAGAAATACTGCAGGGCAATATTTCTTCTCTTCAAGTGCTAGTTCTATCTTAGCAGTCACGCGATGAACTTGATCAATTGTCGAATGTTTATTCCTGAATCCAAACTGGAAGTCAGGTATAATGATCATTGGTCTTAGTCGTTTCAATAACAACTTCTCAAACAATTTTGAAATAGTAGGTAACAAAGAGATCGGAGTTTGTCTGGTTTTTTTATCATGATTATTTGTGCAACCTTGAAACACTCAGGCACATATGTAAGTCGAAAGCAAGCATTATATATATATATATATGTTAACATAGTCACTGCTCTCTTTGATAACTCCTTAAATATCATTGGCGAAATGTCATCAATTCCAGGTGACTTTTTGGGATTCAGATTCATGTCATTTTCTTGTGCAATTTCTAGTGGGGTGACACTTCTGATATTTGATGGAGAGCTATAGACTGGTTTAGGATCAATCCTAGATTGTATGTCGTGTGTTTGAAATACTGATGCCAAATGTTGTGCAAACAGTTCAGCTTTTTCTTCGTTACGTCGCACCCATTCTCCATTTATGTTCCATATAGGTGGCACTTGGATTATTCGGTCTCTTGAATCTTTTAGTAGCTTTTCAAAGAGAATAATTTTTGTCAGCTTCAGGACCCAGTCCTTTTAAATAATATTCAGTACAAGCTTCTTTATGTTCTTTAATTAATCGATTAACTTTATTACTTACCCGATTAAATTCTCTTTTGTCAATAATGTTTCTGGTTCTATGCCATATGCGTCTTTTCCTACGCCTTTCTTTTATCAGTTCTCGAATCGCCAGGGGGTAGTTGATCTCTTGTACGACTTTCTCACCTAATACGGGTGTAGCCGCTTTAGCTGCATCACGCATGGAGTTAATAAAATATTTAGTTTGTAATTCAAGTTCTTGTTTAGTTTTAAGACTAACTTTTAACTCAATTAGAGTGTCCAGTTTCTCTCTAAATAATTCACAATCAGTAAATTTATTAGTAAGGTTAAGTTTGGTTTTCTTTCTTATGACCAATGTACTCAGAGTCATTAAGACCGGTGTGTGATCGGAAGTAAGGTCGTCAATGCCTTCGACTTCAATGTAATTTGAGGCTATTCCTTTTGAGATATAAAAGTCAATCAAATCAGGAACTTTGTTTATGTCTGTAGGCCAATAGGTAGGTTTATGCGATGAGTGATTATCACAACCTGACATTTCTATTGCACTTAGGAGTTCTTTTCCTTTTCCTGGTGTTATGAGTCGAGATCCCCACGCAGTGTGTTTGACGTTGTAGTCACCTCATATAATAAACCTTGGTCCAAGTTTATTAAAAATGTTGACATATTGATTTCTTACGATATTATGTCTTGGTGGGCAGTAGATTGCCCTAAACTTAGTTCAGCACCACCATGGTTACTCGTTATTACGGTAGCTTTGCTTAACTATCTCCCTAATTTCTTCTTGTTGGAAATATAGGATATTTTGTTTGATTAAGATTGCTGCCACTCCTCTAGCACGACCACTAGGATGCAATGTCCAATAGGCTCTATATACTGTAATTTTGATAAAGTTTTTCTCCGTAAAGTGCGTCTCTGATATTAAAGCTTCATCTATGTTATTAGTTCTTAGAAATACTTCTAGTTCTTACATTAAGAGCTCTTGCATTAAGCCCGTTAGCATTCCAGGTAATTAAACGTAGGAACGTTACAGACATTTACTTTTTATGTTTTAGCGGTTTGTTTGGTGGCTTGGAATTATCTTCCATTTTATCCACACTGTTAATAAGCTGGCTGAAATTTTGTCTCATTTCTGCCTGAAATTCGGTGAGCATTTTCATTATATTATGAATGGTTGGCTCGTTGGGCACAGGCTTCTGCCTGTTTACTTGATTTAGATTGTTATTTGAGGTTTTGGTCACCTAGGCGTAGGAAACCCCCTCTCTAATAGTATCATATTGTTGGTTTGGCTTTTGCTATACGCGCTCTGCTACTGCTATTTTTCTCGGTAGTTGAGCATTTAGTTTTTTCTGATACTCCAGGCCTTTTTCTCCGCACAGTGCACAAGTTGGTATAACATTTCGCGGCTTTTGACTTTGTTTTGTATGATGATTCTCGTAAGTAGCGCAAAATATCTCACACTCCACAGTCCGCGAGATCTGAAAGGCTGGCCATACTGTACACGCCTAAATATGCTGATCGCTCTTCATAATATAAACGTTCGAATGTGAAAATACATTTTTTGTATTGTCATGTGGAAAAATTCGCCGAACAATCACCAGCGGAATCCGATGAGCACAGCAAGTGTTTTGGAAAAGTGACGGCAAGGCTCGAACATTGGTACAGTGGCAAAAAGCAACATGCACTCTTGGGTGACATTTGTTGGAACTTGCAAGAGGCAGAATATCGCGAAAGACGACACGAACGAATCAGATGCGACATTTATTCGATCGATTTAAATTCAATAAATGGACAAAAATGATTTAAAAGGTGTTTTTAGTCGAAATGAAAAGAAAAAAAAATAAGACAAAAGTGTGAATGTAAATGTGTTTTTTCGGTCTTGATATGTTCGGCAAAGTTGTTCTGAAGAAAGAAAAACGAAAATCTGCACCACTAAGATAAGAAGAGCTATCAATGTGAAAATGAGTGTATATTTTGACAAATTTTGATATCGCAAAAATGGGGACTAACTTTGAAATGGAACTAGCACTATTGAATTCAGCATACTCTTCAAGTTTCAGTCCGACAGATTTCGGCGGAACCCCTGGTTTTTATTTATTTTTAATTTGCGTTTTTCTTCTTATATAAATATCTGTAATCACGGTGTAGGACAGGAGCCACGCAAGCCTCAAACTCCACGACCCGTAGCATTTCTCCCTGAGATCTAGCCGGCAAAATATCACCGTATGAGGCGTCTGCGTAGTTCAGATGACATCTGCGGAATGGTGTTGAACCATTCCGTAACAATAGGTTTGATACATATTTCTTGGCACACCTAACAAATATGATGGTAAAACAACTCTTCGCCCAACGGCATGAATATTATCACCACCATTTGTATGTAAATCCAAAAAATCTCTCAAATTATTAAAGATTTGAGCACGAAGATTTGTTTGATTATTACGAATAAAATGTATAATCTAAATCCTTCAATGCGAACATACATATCAGCAATCCATTGCAAGAACAGGGGGTCAAAGTACCTAGACTCATACCTCATCGCCGGTGCTCCCTGGATAACGCTAAATGAATCAGGCGGTGTAGTGGAGACGAGCAGGGGAAATCCTGTTTATAGTCATGGACACTAGATGTCAAGGCGGGCCATTGGAGCTTCATAACTAATACCAAACCAGCGTCTGTTTTCCACGTTAGGAGCGGCAGTACGTGACCCACACACTTAATAGGCGAGTTGAGCGGCAGGCAAACAACCTTCCTCATAAAAACCATTTAAGTTATGAACCATAATCAAAGGCCTCGGATTACCATATCGGATTCATTACAAACTCGACCTCGGAAATTGTACACGGAAAACGCTTTAAAAATGGTAACATGGAACGTGCTTTGCCTCTTAAGACCTGGAGATCTCCAGAACTTTTCGAACCAAGCAAAGAGTTACACATTAGACGTACTTGCACTACAAGAGCTTAGATGGTATGGGAGTGGGATCCATGACCCCACCAATGGTTACACTCTTCATTGCAGCAGCCATCAGAACGGATACGAATTTGGAGTTGGCTTCCTCATCCATCGACGCGTGAAGCACAATATCATCGATTTCCGCCCCATCAACATGCGGATATGCACGGTCAGACTTCGCACTAAGAAATTTAACATCACGATCGAAGATAAATCAGATGTTTGATGTCATCTGATTTATCTTCGGTGGGTGTCTTCTTTGTCGAGCTCGAGGAAGTCATCAATAACATACCGCACCACGATATTAAAACCATCGTGAGCGACTTTAATGCAAAAATCGGTAGGAGTGCAGAAAATACATCGCACATCGGTCCCAACAGTCTGCACCTAACTAGGAATAACAATGGCCAACACAATCTCATATGTGCAATCTCATATGTTCGCGCTTCTTTTGTCGAAGGAATTTAGTCGTGGCTTTCCTAGCGCGGATATATTTTGCTAGAGTGCTTCTGGTGTTGCGAGCCAACCTTTTTCACGGAACGTTCGTTTATTTTCGACGACCCTTCGGCATTGATCATCGAACCAATCATTGCGGGGCCTCGGAGCTCTTCTTCCAATGGTATTTTGGGCCGTGGTGGTTATGGCTGACTGTATAGCGTGCCACTGGTCCTGGATGTTAGAAGGAGTTTCTTCGTTGTTATGGGGCCGGTATTAATAATTAGTGACAGCTGATTGGTAACTCTGCAGTGATGCTTGGTCTTTTAGAGCATCAATATTTTATCGAACGGTCTTTTGTGCTTGTGTGTTAAACGTTGATGACAGTATGCACTTATACTTAAATATGACAAGCATGTGATCGCTGTCCATGTCTGCACCTCTGTAGGATCTAACGTCAGATATGCTGGTTGAGTGTCTCTTAGACACCATGACATTAAGGATTTGGTTTTCCGTTCTTCCATCATTCGATCTCCACGTTACTTTGTGGATTCTCTTATGTGGGAAAAACGTACTTGATACAACTAAGTTGTACGTTATTGCCAGGTCGGCTTGAAAACATCAGCTTCCAAGCGGAAGTAGGAAACTCAAGAGACTGTTTTGCTAACGCCAGGAATCTCACTAAAGATTTCCACCCAAAAAGTTCAGCCATCAAAGACGGGAATGGAGAGCTGAGAGCAATAACATCTTGTGTTCGACAGGGTGATGCACTCGCGCCTTTGTTGTTCAAGCTGGCGCTTGAATACGTAGTGAGGAAAAGCAATATCGAAACTACGCGCTGTACATTTAATAAGTCAGGCCAAATTCTTGGATATACGGTTAATATTTAATATTTATTTTCTTGGCCGAAGACCTAGCGATATCAAAGACAGTTTCATACCGCTCAATCGCTGCGCAAGAAGACTTGGTTTGGAGGTGAACAGTAGTAAAACCAAATATTTAGCAACACCTAGGAACTCTATGGTAAATCTCGGAATTGGCGACCACAATTTTGATCGGCGTCGAAAACTTTAAATACCTCGTGTCAGTTATAATATCGTCGAATGATATGCAGGCAGAAATAAAAGCCCAAATCGGTGCCGGACAACAAGCTTTCTAGGCCAAATCAAGATTAGTGTGATCGAAACATATATCGCAGTCGTGCAAGCTCTCACTTTATAAAGCACTTATAAGACCTGTGCTGGCTATCGGAAGCGAGAGCTGGACCATGACCTCTAACGGTTGTAGATTATTATCTACCTTCGATAGGAAGGTTATCCGTTCAATCTTTGGTCCAATTAAAGTTGCGAACAACGAATATCGGATTCGTATGAATCACGAAATAAAGCAACTCCTCGGAGGCAGCGATATCATCGGTGTAAGTTTGTTGTAGATAATTAGTATTTGTGGCTTACCACTGGTGAGGGCACACAAATATATTACGAGGTTCTTGTTTTACAACTGAATCTTTATTATTATTTCTACGGTTTTTATACATAAATTTAGTTTACTAAGCATATTATTATGAATGAATATAATACGATGAGCGTATATTAGTTGACCAAGCAAGTTATTATACTTGAAACTAAAGTACATACGATTTAATGCACCTTGTTGAGTATCAACAATCGGATTCAACAAAACCAATCGAGTGAGATGGCTCGGCCACGTTACAAGGTCTTCACAACAACGGATGATAAATAAAGTGTTCCACCAACAACTAGCCGGAGTGCGTCGTAGAGTAAGACTTCGACTACGCTGGCGTGACGACATCGAACAAGATCTACGAACATTAGGATGTCGAAACTGGAGGACGAGAGCGATGGATCGAGATGGATGGCGGGCCTTAGTGCAGGCGGAGAAATACCTTCATGGGATGTGAAAGCCAGAGAGAGAAGAAATTGCAAGAACAACTTCAGTGCATGAAGTAAAATACTAAAATCGTCGCGAATAGCAAGTGATTATGTGATCCCGAGCGCGAATAGCAAGTGATCATGTGATCCCGAATGCTATCTTCCTGTTTGAAATTTGAATATTTGGTGACCCCGAGTGCGCGCTTCCCGTTTGAGATATGAATATTTCACTTGGGACGTAAGTCATACTGTGTGCATTTGAGCGCGTGCTTGCCGTTTAAGATTTTAAAATTAACCGCGTATATGAATTTACTTTATTTTTGATAAAAGTACATTAAATTTACATCTGAAAAAACCTTCTTAATCATTTCTTAACCAAAAATTCAATAAAATGTATTCACGTGACTGATTATTCAGTCACAGGTCAGCTAGTTTATACTAATTCGTATCTATTGCAAATACAAAATTAAATTAACAACAATATTTTTTATTTATTTTGGCTACTCAGTTAACAATACACCTGTAAAACCTGTTTTTTTAGGAGGCTATGATAAAATCGAAAAAAAATTATAAATTGCGAAAGAGCGAAAATAGTACACATATGTATTTAGTTCATGTTATCCTGTTTTATTGATTCACGCTGGCATTTTATATATGTACTAGCTGACCCGGCGAACTTCGTACCGCCTCAAAATCAATAAATGTTGCTTAAAGTTATTATAGCTTAATTAAATTAAGTTTTTTTATTAAGATAAAATGAATTTCTCTCTCTCTCTCTCTCTCTGGCACTATACCCCATCAAGAGATTTGGCCGCCTTAAATGAGGTTTAATAATCATATTTTCATTTCGGATAATGACTAATGAGTGATTAATTCATTGATCCTAAACCAGCCGTGCAATTTTTTCCTTGTCACTACCGGGAATTGAACCCGAGACCTCCGGGGCGGATAAAATGAATACTCCAAATTAATTAAATTCAATCAAAATGAAATATATTTTAATTACATTGAAATGAATGTAATTCACGTGGCAGCAAGGAATTCGTTTTATTGAATTGATTCGAAATGATTCGCGTAGCATTGTTGCACTACTTTCTTTAAAACTATTTCCTGAGTAGGTTGCAATAGGGTCGATTCCCTTCAGTAAAACATCTTGTGATATACATTTTTGGTTTTATTGTCAAGTGCGAGAACGAACAAAGCGGATGGTATGTCGACACGTGAACATGCTACGTACAATTGGCCGTGAGAGAAACATTCATTTTCTAGATTCAGGCCACAAACACTCAAGGATGGGCCTTGTGATTTGTTGATCGCCATGGCAAATGCAAGACGAATCGGAAATTGAATTCGTTTAAACTCGAATGGCATATCGGTTGGGTTAATCAGAATTCTCGGAATGAGAACTTCCTCACCTTTGAACTTTCCTTGAGATTTCTCAAAATAAAATGCGTTCCGTTATATAGTTTTAGTTAATTCAGGTTTCGTAGCATGATGATTACCGGCAACACACCAACTTTCAGTTGTAAATTGTGCGGGGGCAAGCCAGCCAGATCCAATGAGTTTAAAAATTCAGTTGGACAGTTGGTTGATTCGTCTTTGTTTGTCACACAGTTGATATATTTGAAGGAATGAAGCGGA
Organism: Nephrotoma appendiculata; assembly: GCA_947310385.1. Taxonomy (NCBI): domain Eukaryota; kingdom Metazoa; phylum Arthropoda; class Insecta; order Diptera; family Tipulidae; genus Nephrotoma; species Nephrotoma appendiculata. The sequence continues at coordinate 214,447,169 of OX371224.1, read as the reverse complement.
CCGACGATTAGATTTTGAATTGTGAAATTTAAGTGATCTCCATTTTTGTTCTTTGCCGCAAGAATTACTCGTTCACTCACCCAATTGTGATTTTTGTGGTTAGTAATATTGTTCGGGAACACTTTGTTGATGAGCTCGTTCTTCGTTGAGACAAAATTGCAAAAGTTCAGAGGAAACGAAATCAATCTGTTCGATTCGTCGACGGAACACGGCCATTACTGATAGTCAGCAATTGCTTGGAGAAATCTTTGGCAGATGGATCGTTTAACCACAGACAATCAAATTAAATTTTTCGTTCGAGCTAAAAAATGAAAACAAAATATATTTCTGACAATTCCAATGTCATCGTTGTATCTGTCATTTTTCGTTAAACTGCGTATACGTTTACGCAAAAAAACAAAATATTTTTGGTTGTTTGCGGCTGTTTACAGAAAATAAACTCGCAGTTTAAATTTTTACGTTTACATAGAATGAAATATTGGTTTAACAACGCAACTCGCATGTTTGTCGTCAGCTGAAGTTTCATCACATAGCGCCACGCGCTCTCTTTTGAGTTTTTCCAACTTTTCTTTTTTCCTAAACCACCACTGTATTGAGACGAACAAAATAAAAAAAAACAAAATGTACTAAATATATGAGAAAATGAATTTTCTTGATAAATTTTTTTTTGGTGAATTTTTCCAATGTTTTAATAGTTATTATGCTATTCGGAACGGAGTCAAATCCAACAAAACAAAGATCATAAAAATCGGTCCAGCCGTTCTTCAGTTATAAATGGTGTAACTAACACGACTTTGTTTTATTTCTATAGATAAGTAGATGAAATAAAAAAAAATTGGATAAAAAATAAAATGTTAAATGTGCATGCAGCCTCCAGTCGGATTCGTATCCAGTACCTTGCAGTCCAAGCGCCGAAGCTTTAACCACTGCACCACTCGTCACATACAAACTACACCTACAAAATTCATATAAAAAAAAAGATTTTTTTATTAGATTTTTGGGGCTTCCCTTTTGAGTTTTTCCGACTTTTCTTTTTTCCTAAACCACCACTGTATTGAGACGAACAAAATAAAAAAAACAAAATGTACTAAATATATGAGAAAATGAATTTTCTTGATAACTTTTTTTTTTGGTGAATTTTTCCGATGTTTTAATAGTTATTATGCTATTCGGAACGGAGTCAAATCCAACAAAACAAAAATCATAAAAATCGGTCCAGCCGTTCTTGAGTTATAAATGGTGTAACTAACACGATTTTGTTTTATTTATATAGATTAGATTATTACAAATCGTAACTAATTTCGTCTTATTTTGAATAATGTGATGTCAAAATAACAAACAAGAATTAAAAATAAAAGTATTTACTAAAACTGCCCTGATGGTCAGCATTACAACTACAGGTAGAATAGAATTATTCTGTACCAGCAAAAAAGTTTCATTCAAACTATTCCAATTTGGAATAACATATGTAATTGTTGTTGTTAATTTACGAAAGAAAGACAACATACCCTCAGTTAAAAACTATTGGTAAAGTATTCGAACGGTCTGGATATAATAGCAGGATTTCACGAAAAAGACCGCTAATTTATACCAAGAACAAAGAATTGAGGTTTAACTTCGCTAGAAGACATCTTAATGAGGACATCGGATTCTGGAATAGTGTTTTATTTACAGACGAAAGTAAACTCAATATATTCGGGTCTGATGGTAGGCGAAAAATATGGCATAAAGCGAACAAAGTCATCAAAAAGCACATCCAGAGTTTATACACATTAGAGTTTTCACTCGATTACATAAATTGGGTCAAGTGTTATCTATGTTATCAAACCGGCGACAATTTAGTAATAATGGGAAATGAGAAATCAAACGTTATCTAAGGTACGTCTGGGTTCTCCAAGGATCACATATCGGGCCTTGGATATTTATAATTTTCATAGATCAAATAACCGAGATAATCAAAACTGAAACGTGCTCATATTTGCTGATCACGTGAGAATTGTTCGTACTGTTAGTGGAATGAAAGATACGAAGAAACTTCAAGAAGACATCGATAGATTAAGTGAGTGGTGTGATCGAAACTCGCTTTACTTAAATATTAAGAAATGCAGAATCATGTCTTTCCATCGTAAAGGAAATCCGGTAATTACTTCATACAAAGTCAGCAACGAAGTATTACAAAGAGTCAATGAGATTATAGACTTAGGTGTTACATTTGTCGAAAATGCCAGTTTCAATAGGCATATTAAAAATTGTATTGCGAAAGCGAATGCCATGTTTGGATTTTTTAAAAGATGGACAGGTACATTTAAAGACATTCAAATCTTATGTTTACACTATTTCGCTTACGTTCGATATCAACTGGAATACGCTATAACGGTCTGGAATCCATACTATGCTGTGCACATTAAAAGAATTGTAAGCATTCAAAAGAAGTTCCTGATTTTCTTGTTAAAGAAAAGTGACTGGGATAACGATCACAACTTACCATTCAAGATGCACGGATTACAAAATATGTACGCTTGAAAATAGATGAGTTCTTTTATAGGCGCGGCTTTTGTTGGTAACGTATATATTGAGTGGACCATAGTGCGCGCGGCAAAATCCCTTCATGGGATGTGAAGCTAGAGAGAGAGTATATATTGAGTTTCCTGACATAAAGCAGGATTATCTACGTTCATACATAAATGGTTTTACCATTTTGTTGTTCAGAAGCATTTTGTTATGTAGTTTGAGCTCTGAATTTCTACCCGTGGGCCGGCACATTTTCCTATAACTGACATCAACTCTTCTTTTCTCTATTTTATGTGATCTTCCCATCTTAAATTAACATCGTGGGACATTCCAAGGCTTTATTTGCGTTGAAATTTACACTCTATTAGATAAAATGTGCTTTCTTTTAATCTAGTTCGTCACTGTGTTAACTGTATTCTGAAGACTAGTTTGAAGTTAGCTATATAGTCTGCATTTTGCTACTGAAGTAACTATTTTCGGTAAATCTCTCGCATATAGAACGATCAATATAGAACACAAGTACGCAACCTTGTAGCATACCTGCAAATATTCTCTTAAATTCATTTGCATTGAATATACGGCCAATACTAATGAGGAATCCCGGATACGCTGAGCCTGCCGTGCACCCTTTTACACATAACAAGATGGAGGGATAGGAAAAGTTGTTAAATATGATAGACTTGATCCGGTTACAGACATCTAGGTAGTCAATAATTAATAAAGTGCTAGTTAGAAAAATGGTTTTAAATAACTATAAATGAACAATAAAATAACTATAACAACAATACGCAGTTACACTTTAAATGGAAATGTAGAAACTGGTTCCTAGAAACTCCAGCTCTACTAAACAATTTATAAATTTTTGCATACAAGCTCCAAGACCAATCATTATGATTAAGAAATTGATTATGAGTCGAAAGCTTAAGGTGAAAAATATAAATCTTAAAGTTTGAATAATTTAAAATAATGAGAGTTTATAATGTTAAATGGAATTCAAACAGATTATCGTTGAAATTCACCACCTAATCAGAAATAACATACATTTCGATGATTTGGTAATTTTCTTAAATATTTTCAAATTAGTTACCCTATGAACTCTCAATAAAATATTATTATTTTAATTTTAATTTATTCCAAAATAAATAAAAACGTAAACACGAAAATAATTCCATCACAATAGAATTTTCACTTCTGTATTTAATCAGTCGCTTAAATTAAATAATAGGTATATAAAATCGAAATCTCACAGCACAACAATTCCATTTTCTCTATGTATAGACATAATAGTAGTGGAAATACACTAGTCATATATTCATATCAACGCTTAATCTTAAAATACATTTTATCTACTAAGAACATAAAATATTTTAAAAAATTGAGCGCCTTATTTTTTCACAATATATTTACCAACAATTTATTACTTATCGTATAATTTTCTATTTCTTTTCTATGTACATACATATTTCCAACTCCTGCGCTCGGTAGATGAAAATTGGAAAATCAAAGAAACATAAAAATTATTTTATATCAAAATCACGGCAACTCCATTTTTCCAATTTTGTGTTTCTTTTGTTTTTTTGTGAAATTCAATATCTTTTATTATAACACGGTTCGAAATCTAGCACATTTATTATGTGGCGCGGGATGGCAAAGCCGACAAAATATTAATTTTAAAATTTTCCACGTAAATATTTCAGTTTCCTGACTAACAAACGTTCAATTTTCTTGGGTTTGTTGTTGTATTTTCCATTACACACGACTACATATATGGTGACGATGAGAAATTCGTTTATTTAAATATTACAAACAATCACCAATCGTCGATTTAACTTTGATGAGCTGTACGTAAACGTGTAACATGAAAAGCTAACTTTTTACATTTGAAGTCGTTTAGTACACGTATTGTTTTTAAAATTAGAATATTGTGTATTGATTTGGTATAATCATGATTTGAATATTCAATATACAATATATTGATTGGAATTAAAAAAGTTAGAAAAGTGTTTCCAAATTCTTGTATTTAAAACAAATTTAATAGTGAAATTTCTATTGACTTAAAAATTGGTGTGACTAGTATATTTAAATATTAGTCACATGTAAAATAAACATGGAAAATAACTTTTATAAAATAAATTCTCAAAGGATCGGATAAATTACTTTTATAATGTTAATTCAACTGAATAGTTTTAATGTGTCCTGTGTATGATTCACAAATATTACCTATAAAGAATACATTTTTACCATCGATTTGAATTGAACTTTAATAACTTCGATTGTACCCTAAAGAAAATTGTAAACTACTCTACACGTATAATCTACTATTATATTAATACTCTTAATTTTTTTATTGTGATCCGTTTTTAACCTATTTACCGTGCGTGTATCTTAATGAAACATATATCAGGTGAAAGGTATTATTTCATATATGTGCAGAATATATGTTTTATTAAAAAACGTGCACGGGAAATAGGTTGTAAAAGCCAAGTAAAGTTTTATCTATACTGAAAATGGTTTTTAATCACATACGCTGTGACAAAACACTGTGCCCGCGCTGTTCATCAAAGCCAAGGGGAAGAAAATTCATTTATTTTCAATACAGACATGATACAAAAAAGTGTTTCTATAAGATAGGCCCAATAGAAACCGGTTATATGTGTTTTGGACTTTTGGTGAAACCACTTTTTCAATACACATTTAAAAGTTCCCTAACATCTACCAGGTTAACACCACTATGTTTGGGTATATCCGAAAAAATTTTACATTTTGTTTTATTACCCTCATTGTCTGTCTAAAGATTTTTAATGTGTGTGAGTATAAGGCAATAATAAATTGGGTTCACCAATTTAGTTGTTTACTTTGAATTCAAGCTATTGAGCCTATCTGTAAGAGAAATTATTGTATCATGAGTGCAGATGTTACTTTCTTCTTTATTCTGCTTTTGTTACTTGAGCTGCCAAGTTCAAATTTAACAAGTGCCGCTTTTTCTTGGCATGTAAATATGTATTTTGTAAATATATGTTTTGGGTGGCATGTAAATATATCGCCCGCTTCGTGACAATACCTCCTATCTGACAATTTTGTGAAAATGAGATTTTGATACGAAATTCTGACGCACTATTAGACGCAAGCTTACAAATAATTAAAATAAGTTTGTTAAATATGAAAAATACAATTAAATCGAATCTTAATCATCGAAAACAGAGAAAACTTGTAGAATGATTACAAGGTTTTTGAATTTCCTAAACAATTCAGTTTTGTCAGATAGGAGTTATTGTCACGAAGCGGTCGATATATGGTTCACAATAGACCTACAATTTCAAATTTCAAATATGCCAAGAAACAGAATAACTATGTTACAGTACACATCTTATAGACTTGCTATTCGCGACGATTTTAGTATTTTACATCGTGTACAAAAGTTGTTCTTGCAACGGATTGCTGATATGTATGTTCGCATTGAAGAATTTAGATTATATATTTTATTCTGGATCATGTGATCCCGAGCGCTCGCTTGCTGTTTGAGATTTGAATATTTGGTTTGGGCGCGTAAATGGTCATCTGATCCCGAGCGCGCGCTTCCCGTTTGAGATATGAATATTTCACTTGGGACGTAAGTAATACTGTGTGCATTTGAGCGCGTGCTTGCCGTTTAAGATTTTAAAATTAACCGCATATATGGATTTACTTTATTTTCGATAAAAGTGCAACAAATTTACATCTTAAAAAATTTTCTTGAAAAAAATTGTTTTGGATTTTCAAACTGAAATCATGATACAAAGGTAGAAATAAGGCTCGTTAATCACAATAGATTAAAACATTTTTTGATTATTAATGAATTCACACCAGCCAACTTTAAGGAATTGATTGATCTTCTCACGTGCGCGCAGTTTATAATTGTACTTATAAAAGAACTATTCATTTAAAATCTAGTAAACTTAAAAAATTTAATGATATCTAGGGATAAATTTTATGTGCTTCATAAACAAACTCCTGTTAACCCATAGTTTGAATGCCAATTTGTAATTTAGCTTAACCTATATAAAAATATCATTTTACTCAAACAAAATAATACAAAATAATGGTAACTGGCTCCAATTTGCCTATATATTAGGCTCCACTGGTAATGATCCGAGGAAAGTAACAAATATTTTTAATAGTTTCTTTATAAATGTCTCAACTATAAACATTCGAAGAAGTATTGCTCATAGTGCATTACTAGAGTAACTTGTATTCGGTAACTTCTTCGTTTCTTTCCACTACAAAATTATTTTATAGATAAAAAGCAAAGAAACGAAGAAGTTACCGTAGTATGGATATGCACATAGACTGATCAAACCTTTTCAAACCTGATTATCATATACTGAACCATTAATATTTGAAATAATTGATGATCGGGAGATTGATTTTGCAACTGACTGTTTAAAAATTAGCAGCTGGATATGATCAAATTTGTCCTAGAATTTTAAAATCATCCAAACATTATTTTGTTCCTAAATTGTTCTGTTTAATTAATAAATGTCTATTGAACGGGATATTTCCAAATGAATTGAATGTGGAAAAGGGTAACACAGATCTATAATCAAGGAGACAAGACCTATAAATTTCTATAGAACTATAGATTTCGGTAGTAAGGTGCTTTGCTTACATTTTTGAAAGGGCAATCAATCAGCAATTGGAAATCTTTCTAAACGATAGCAACATAATAAATCCTAACCAATTCGATTTTGTAAAATTCAGTAACGGTCAAATTGCAGGTGCTAATCATTACAACAACATATATAAAGCCATTGATGAAAGTATGTATGTGTCAATATTATTTATTGACATTCAAAAAGCTTTTGATTGTATTAATCACAGAACGTTAATAGCCAAATTAGAAAAACTGAATCTAGATGAACCCAGTATTAATTTGTAGAAATAAATAGAGAAAATGTAAGTGACAAATTAAAAATCCATGCAGATTGCAGGAGTACTCAAGGATCGGTTCTCGCGCCAACACTGTTCACATTCTACATAAATGATATTTCTGTTATGCTGATGATTCTGCCATAGTTTACAAGTGCAATAATCCTCGCCAATTACTAAATGACATGCTTCATGATTTATTATTGATTAATGATTGGCTAGCAGACAACTCTTTGTCACTAAACGTATGAAAGACAAATTATATTATTCTTGAAAATAAGCCACTTCCAAAGGGCCTGGTTCTCATTAAGCGTACGTAAGGAAATGAAATTTAATTACGGTGTCCAGTTTTATGCCCTATTCACTTTAAAGTTTAGTTTTATTAAAAATGTGATTAAGCCAAGAGAAAAATAAATTCAAAAAATACCCAAAAAACCTATAAATTCTGATTAAATTTTCTAGTCTATAAATATTCAATATCATTAGCACTAAAATTTATGTTAGTCAAAATATTACGACGAGCAAAAATGAATACATAATGAAAACATTTTAAGTTTTTAATTTCTATAATTATTATTTTATTATTTAGACAATAAAAATAACTTGAGGTTACAAGTTTGTAATATTATTATACAAACATACATATCATTAAATATTAAACTTAATATTTAATGATATGCATGTTTGTATTATTGTTTTATTAACTTAAAAAAATAACAATAATTTATTGTAATTAATTAAAAAGATATATTAGGGTCGATTCCAGGATCTAAAATTTTATGTTATGTTATGTTATTTTTGTGTTTTCAATACAAATTCCAATAGGATGCTTGGAAATAAAATAACATAACAGCAATTTAATGACACGAGAATCGGGCCCATTAAAATTCATTGATAAGGTCATGTGTATCCATATATGCACGTTTTTAAATTTGACATCTTTAATATTTGGTCCAAAGTCCTTTATTGTTAATAACTGATTTTATACGTCGGGGCATGCTCTCGGTAAGCCCTTGTATGAAGTCATGTGGAATCTTATTCCATTCCGTTTCAACTTGCCGCCATAATTCGTCTACGTTTTGAGGTGCCTCACCATATCCGTTTAATCGACGCTTGATGAAGGCCCGTAAATGCTCTCTGGGATTCATATCCGGATGTTGAATAAATCATTTCATAGTTTGGAATTTCTGACCTTATAACCATTTTTGCACTGGTATAGCTGCGTGTTTGAGGTCTTCATCTTGCTGAAAAACGATTTATTACTCCGGATAAGCACATTCATCCACAAACCCCACTAGATTTTTTTTAAGAATATTTAAATATTCTTCCTTTCGCATAATGCGCTTGATCCTCCCTAGTGAGCCAACGTTCCATCAGGTGAAGCATCCCCAGGACATTACCGATCCGCTACTGTTCTTCATCGTTTTCGTACCATGATGTTTCTTTATTTTTTCATGTATACGTTTCCAGAAGTAGTACTTCCCTGATCTGACTGATATCGATTTATTTTCGTTTCTTCGAACCAAATCACCTGTTTCCAATCGTCAACAGACCAATTTTTATGAAATTTTGCGAATTCGAGGCTCGTTTTGATTTTTTTGCTGGATAAGGCTGGTTTTTTCTTCTTTACGTATGAATGCAAAGCCAATTTTTGGCAACAACCGCCTAGTTGTAGACTCATTAACATTCTTACCCAACTCCTTAGCAGCTTTGTGGGGTGTATTTAAAAGTTGGTTGTTGTTTCTTTTTATTTCTTTTAAAAGTCGCTCAATTGCACGAGAATCCCTGTTATTTAATAGTTGTGGACGTCCTTTACAACCATTTGATATACCCAAATTGTTCCGGTTTCTTACATTGCGTACTGTTCTATGACAGACATATAATTGCGTGGCAATTTTCGTCAGATAATATCCTTTTTCGCAAGGAGAAATGATATTTTGTTCAAACTCAGCTGATATTTTTTTAATTTTTAAATTTTTTTAAATTAAAATACGACAATTCAAATTTTGAATAAAACTTGAAAAAAGGACAGGTTAACGTTGAAACGCAATTTCACTTTATCAATAGTTGAGTAAATATAAAAACAAAAAAAACGGTACGCTTAAACGGGCGCTTAAAGGGTACGCTTAAACGGGCATATATGGATACATATGACCTAAACAATGAACTTTAATATATCTTTTTAATTAATTAAATTATTGTTATTATTTTAAGTAAATCTAATGAATAATATTACAAACTTGTAACCTCAAGTAATTTTTATTGTCTAAATAATAAAATAATAACTATAAAAAATAAAACTTAGAATGTTTTCTTTATGTATCCATTTTTGCTCGCCACTGTATATGTTTTAATGAAATCATTTATTCCTATCTTTCCAGTGAGACGTTCACCTAGTTTAAATAATGTAAATGGAGTCCTAATAAATAATGGTCAAGCAGCAAATACCAATTTAACCTCACCATCACGACAAAACAAAAATAATCGTGTAATTCTACCTTCGTCACACATAAATAAAACTTCAGGGAATAGCAGCTATGTGAATCAGCTGCAAAACAAAATTCAGAGATCGCCCCAAAAATCGAAATCTAAGTTAACCATGTTGAGTAATTCAAACGCCAACAGTAACAGTAAAAAATCGAATTTTAAAAATGGACAAAATACAGAGGCTGTAAAATTGTGGTTGTTCAAAAGTATCACCAATGTTAAACCTCCAAAAACAAACGGCAACGATAATCATAGCACAACGGGAACAACCAATACAAATCCGAGCGACCAACCAAATTTACGATTCAATACTTCAAATAAGACAACAAATTTTCAAAAAATTCATGAAACTGTTATGTCTGAAATCGATTTAAATTGTATTGTGGAAGGTAATAGTAGTGCGGGTGGGGGTAATACCATTGTTAATGGTAATGGTAATAATAATGGAAATAATGGTATAGATGTAAAAGAGGACACACATGGAGTGGCCGATGTAACAACATATACATTTTGTCGACACGCAATTCGATCAACGTATATGGATAAATCGATTGAGGCCAAGAAAAAGGTAATGGTGTATGGGTGTGTGTTATCATAACACCGAGGATAAGTTTAATAATATGCGATACATTATTTTCAGGTTATCCGAATGTTATTTGTGATTATTGTTGAGTTTTTTGTATGCTGGGCCCCCATTCATATTCTAAATACGGTAAACTAATTTTCTCATTAATTTGATTAAAAGAATTTTTCGATTTTCAATATTATATCTCCTTTAAGGTTTATTTATTTTCACCGGCATTTGTTTATCATCATGTTAGTAGTACTGGTATTGCGCTGGTACAATTAATGGCATACATTAGTTCGTGTTGCAATCCAATTACGTATTGTTTTATGAATCGTAGGTTTAGGCAAGCGTTTATGGCGATTTTCAATTGTTATAAATGCAGGTATGAGTACAAATAAATAAGACTTTATTTTAAATTAAATAATTAACCTAATTATTTAATTACTACTTTTAAATTAATTTATTTTATAGTTCACATTATTAGCAAAAATAAAATAAAATAATTTAAAAGAGAAACAATTATACCAGCGATTAACTGATTACAACAATAAAATAATTTACTTTCAGACGTTGTTGCTCAAAAGTACCTGATAATGGTGAAGGTCATAATAGCCTCGGACGACATGAGCTAATTGCAGGAATTCCTTGTAATTCTGATGCATCCGGAAATGATTCAATTGTTTACTTAGGCCGCACTAACGGTCTTAATCGTTCTGGTAAGTCAAAATATATGATTAAATTAATTTTAAATTAACTTAATTAAATTAGCCTAAACCAAAAATTAAAATTAAATCTAATATATAGAAATTCTTGTTTTGGAAGCTGAAGATCGTGTTTAGCACCGGCTCCGACCACGTGAACAGTTCTGTTTCAATTGTTACATCTGTAAGCTCAAATCGTATAGCACAGGTTATCGAAACAGATCCAGACGATGCATCATTTCGTTATCGAATCACGTGGTCACGCCCTTGTACGTCAGGTGCCAATTGTAAAACGGGGTCATGCTGCACAAGTGATCATTTATATTCATAATACGTATATGTTAAAATTGTAAAAATAAATTAAGTATTCTATTTATATATTTGTATTATTGTAAATTAAAAAAAAATTCTGCTTCTATACTTCTTAAAGTTTTAATTTTATACATACATTAATAAAATAAAGGTTGTAATTTTACTTATTATACAATAAAGATACAGATAAATAACTTAATTATAAAACCAATGAAATATTAAAATTAATTCTTCTTTCTAAGCTTTGAACATTTTATGTATGTATATTTGTAAAAATAACAATTTTAACACTTAATTGTAAATACTATAATACAACAAAAAAAACAAAGTTGTCAAAAAATGATTTCTAATAATATTGTACTGAGTATTGGTGTTTTAGGGAAGATTATTTAAGTACTTTTAAGCAAACAATTTTTTAATTAGGATCCGTTCTCAATTTTCATAATTTTCTAAAATACATACAGTGCATTTATGCAAAATAAATATTTCTCGTACCTTTAAAAAAATGTTTGTCAATGACTAAGTTTCCCGCGTTTTTTTTTTGTTATTCAAGAAATCGTAAAATTTAATGTCAAATAATAATTGCATGTCAACAGAAAATGGAAACGATTAATTGATGAAAACTTGTGCCTCATTTTGTTGTATTTTTTTTTGGTTATGTTATCAGATTATTTTCACTATTAATGATTGCTAAGTTCATCAGTTCAGAGCTGCTGGAAGTGGCATAACTGGATGATACATACTAGCATGCCGGCTCGCAAGCGTGATCCTGTTCACTTCTATTTTACAATTTCTTTTATACCTTTGATGATAATATTGCCACATTACCTCTTTCTCCCACGCGCCCGCTAAGCTGTGAAATTATATCAAATAACATCTTTTTGATAACTTACCGTTGTTATCAGCTTCGTAGTAATTCGATTAACCCGACGAATAAACCATCTTAATTTTTAGTTTCATTTCAACGTTTAGTAAAATATTAGCTCCGGTTTTTGTTCAATATAAACCTAAGTAGGTATCACTAAAGATTTTAAATATATTTATTAAATAGTATAAGTAGTGTTTGATCAAAACACGGACAAGACCGATGGATGAAACACGGGGTAACGAATTAAAAAAGTTTGAATTAAAAAAGTTCTCTAAAAATGAATTCAAAATGTTGATTTTTGTATGAACATCTGCGACTTATTTTTATTCATATTTTTAACTAAAAATTATGAATTAAAAAAAGCGATTTAGAAAAATGAGAAAACTCAAAAATGAATTAACAAAGGCTTATAGTATTTCATTTTAAAACACCTACCTTAATTCATTTTCCAACTGAATTAAAAAGGCACATTTTATTTTATTTTATAAATTAAAAAATCAAATAAATTAAAATATGAAATTAATATTATATGTATATAATTTTTAGTTTTAAATAAAAATGAATTTAAATGTAATATATTTGTTTTCTATAGATTTCTATTTTTATAATTGTTGCCTCGTTTATTTATTATTTAATTAGTTTTAGTTAAAATGTCTTCATTAATGAAAATAAGATATTCTAATGTCTCATTTTCAGTAGTGAAAATGTTTCATTTGATTTCCAGTTTTATTCGCTTTTTCATTAATGAAAATACATATCCAAAATTATCCAAATATTTACGTGCCAAATTTCCAAATTATCCAAATTTTTACGTGCCAATCTACTATTATCTAAAAGTAACTAATAATTTAATATTCTAACTTTAACATTCTAATAAAATTTTTTTTTAAAAAATCCATTATTTAATTATGTAAGTAACTTAAAGTTGATTTAGTTTTTGTTGTAAAAAAAAAGTTTTAATAAAAATATAAATATAAATAAAAAAGGCTTATATTATTTCATTTTATAAACATTTATATTAATTCATTTGAAAAATGAATTGCATGTATCTAGAACATGTATCTATCATGGCCAGCGCGATTTCACGAATTATCTTAATGTACTATAGGTCAGTTGTGGGAAAATTAAAATTATTTAATTTAACGAACGCATCATAAACAAATACATACGACCATTGAAATTTATTATTTTAATATAGCAAGACAAAATTGATTAAATAAATAATTAATATAAAATGGGCTTACGTACAAAAAAAAAATGTATAATGTAGCTGTATTTAATGTGCATATCCATTCTACAGTACATAATTTGAATCCGGGAACTGCTTCGTTTCTTTCCCCTTTACCTATAAAATAAAAAACATTTATAGATAAAGAGGAAAGAAACGAAGTAGTTACCGTAGTATGAATATGCACAATAAGTTAGAATAGAAAATGTTTCCTTTGTTGTAATTTACTAGGCGATATAAAAATAAAAATTTTCAAGTATACTCTCTGTATGCTTCAGCAAGTCTTTAAGTATCAAGCCAAAATGAAAGAATGCTTAAATAGAACAACAAAATGAAATTGAAGTCAATCTTTCAGATAAAGCCGCGAAGTGTTCAGCTCTCATTTGTATTGTTTTTTTGTTGATGTAATATACATAGTACTCTAATATATTCAACTGATAGGATCCAAGCACACAATTGTATCGATAAAAAAATATCAACATAAAAAATAATTTTTAGGATAAACTGGGGAAAGCAATAGACTAGACTTACATTGGTTTTAAAATTAACCATATCATCCCCTGGTCTCTTAGGTCCGATTACTACCGTATTTTAATGGAAAGTTTGTAATCGGAAACAGACAGGTGTGTAAAGTTGAAATAAAATCGGATTTTAGAATGTGGCACAAAAATTGAATACTAGATTTGGTCGGCCACACGAAGGCCACATATAGTTAATAAACAGAATTTGAAAGTATGTGTTATAACAAACATTTGTATATGGTCATTCGAAGATTCGCTATAAATTCCAAGAATTAAGAAAAATAATGAAATTAAATTGAGTAGTGTAAGATTACTTCGGCGGAAAAAAAATTATTACAAATCTTATCCCGCAACTACCAAGATACTTTTTCTACATCCATAGTAAGCAAATTAATTTTTTCTTGTATCAATGTGCTTTTTCACCATCTACGTAATAGAATACCGTGTTGCTTCGACCGTGAGTATGTTCGTAGTGATTGTGCGCTGGAAATGTTTTACTTGTATTTCGATGCCTTTTGAAAGTGGTGATATTGAAGGCTCTCTGTGATGCAATTTTGGTCCGCTTAAGTTCCGAGTATAAAACAGCCACCAATGACTCCCATAAAGATTGTTTTATACTATTAAATTTCCACTTTATTTAAATCCTAAAATTATGTAAGTATGTACTTTCCTAAAATTATGTAAGTATGTACAGCTATTTCGGTAAATTTTCTCATAATAATTGTTAAATTGTACTACCTCAATACGTCTTTTTAGTATAAAAATTTGAATATGAAATATTTATATAAAATATTATTATAAAAATTGTGTTTTATAAGAACTTAAGACCATTGAGAATTTCAAACAAAAATTACATTCCTAAAAAATATTATAAAGAATTTTCCTTTTCAAAGATTAGGCGCTCTTTATTTTAGTATTATTGCCCGAAATAATTTTAATGTAACAATATTTTAACAGATTTTCTTCCCTCTCCACTTATTTTTATATTTATATTCGAAACATTTCATGTGTAAAATAACATAATTATTAGATTAAAATGTTTACATTGAATTTTTTTTAAATAAACAAAAGCTAAAAAACAGAAGTAATTATTTGTTTATTAAAAAATTGCTTATTAAATTTTGAGCAACGTCAACATACTAGCAAGATGGTTTTCCTTCAAAAATAATCTCGCCCTTAGGTTACAAAATTTTTTTTACTTATTATTCTTATATATATATATATATATATATATATATATATATATATATATATATATATATATATATATATATATATATATATATATATACCGGATAAAACCATGGCTTTTAAAAACGATCCTTGTTTAGAGGTAAACGGAGCAAAGATCGACTTACTGTGCTCTTGGGTACTAGTTATTGGTAAATATAAAAACCCAAGATGTATCCAAAATATTCACACTTTACCCGTTTAATAAAAATCAAATTTAAAAGCTTGGATGACTTTCCAGGAGTGGGAATTTTATCTTCGTCATATTGATAAGCCATTCTTTGCCCAAAAACGCAAAATCTTGTTGATAGTGGATAATTGTCCGTCGCATTTAGAAGTTGAAGGTTTACAATTTGTAACAGTTAAGTACTTATCTCCAATTTCTACAAGTTTAATACAACCAATGAACCAGGGTATTATACAAAACTTTAAGTTTTTTTATAGAAAACTTTTG
>OX371224.1:214184838-214431184 GCA_947310385.1 Nephrotoma appendiculata | reverse complement strand
TTGACAAAAAAAATGGTTTCAAACACAAATGAATCTAGTGTGGATATGCACAAAGGCGTTTTTTTTTGTTTTACAACAAAGTTCATATAGTTCATGTTTTACCATATAAACAAATCGCGTGTCATTTCAATGTGTCATTTCAATATTGAGGAGTAAAAAGAAACCGTGTAAAACAGGTTTAGTTAATTTGTTATCTTTTTATTTTTGCATTGGAATATCTCCTTTTGTATTTTTTCACGCTGGCACGTGTACCACAGGCTGAAAACCACTGTTTTGTTTATATATATATATATATATATATATATATATATATATATATATATATATATATATATATATATATATATATATATATATATATATATGTATATATATATATATATATATATATATATATATATATATATATATATATATATACTATGTGTTGCATTAATATTTGTGCTCATGAAAAAATTATTTTATTTATGTTTCCTAGATTATAAAACTCATGTAATTTTTTTTTTAAATTTTTATCACAATGTAATTAATTATTAAATTACGTTTCATTTGGCATATAATTTCTAAAAAAATTATCAGGATTTACGTATAAAAAACGAATTTACTCTGTTGCAAAAGTAATTGTGTTACAAATTACTGTTGCAAAAGTATTTGTGTTAGCAAAATTCTAAAAAAAAATCAACAAATGGTGTATTGAAATAACTGTTTCAGCATTTGTTTTTCAAAAATACACGTTTTCAAATAGTTTTGCAAGTTTCATTGAATTGTGAGCATTAAAAATCGTGACAATATGCCAAAAACCCGCGAACTGAGTATTGAAACCCGATCTGCAATTGCGGCAGAATATAATTTGGGAATCTCAGCCGAAGAACTGGCGAAAAAGTACAAGTGCCATAAAAATACCATTTGGTATCAAGTTCGGAAGCAAAATATTTGCGGAACGGTGAAAAATATCGGAGTACGCCAACGACCAAGAATAACTAATGCCAGAGAAAATGCTTACATCACTCGATGTATGCTTACAAATGCACATTTAAGTCAACGAGGTCTCGCTAAAACTTTAAAGGATAATAAAGAACTCCAAATACACCATTCCACAATTTCTCGTCGTTTAAAAGAAGCTGGGGTATAGGCCAATACATGCACCAAAAAGTTTTATATTTCTAAACAAAATAAAATAAAACGCCACAAGGTACTGGATTCGAATCCGACTAGAGGCTGCGTGCAAATTTGTATTTACTTGCAAATTTAATGTAAAAATGTGTTTCAATATGTATTTGTGTCTGTAATGAACGAGCATGAAATGAATATAAATAACAAATCAGATAACTGTTTAATCAGTGTCTATGCATGTGTATGTGGCTGTCTCGAAATGTAGGGACTTTATTTGTACGTATGTGGAACGTAAACACGGAGAGAAGCTTTCGTGCAAATGATATGAATTTTTTTGGAGAGTTTTTTGGCTTTATTGGTTTGTACCTTGTGGCAGGTACGGCGGTTTTTGGTGAATTGATTTTTGTTTTTGGGGTGGTTTTCGTTTGGAGATTTGCCATTTTCTGTGGTGGTATCTTTTTTAGTCTGGTTGAAGTGTATTGTATGAAGAGTGGTAATTTCGTTCGGTTTTCTTCTCTATTGTACGGTAGTCATCGGATTAGGGACGTCTTAGCGGAGAATGGTGAAGTTCTAAGTGAAGATTTGCTTGAGGGTAAGGGGTATTTTATCAGAATTGGGGATGGGTGGACGAAGTTTGTGCTCGGGTGACTGAGGGTTTTGTTTCTCCGTCACATGTGCGAGATGTGGATGAGTGGGATCTGCATTCGTGCAATTTGGGCCTGCGTACGAGCAAGCCGTGTATTTTGTCCGACTTCTACTTGGTCGTATTTTGACTTACTATAATAATACATTTTAAAGTGTTAAAATGTCTAAATATTTTAAGATTCTTAAGCCGTCTGAGATAATGAACATTAATACTATATTTTACTTATAGTTTCCTGATTGGACAGCTATCAATACTGAGTTTTATTATTAGAAATTGATAAATTATAATTTGTACATGCACGTTTTAATCCCGGTTGAGTTGGTTTAGATGTATATTTTGTAATTATGAATTTCCTTCCTTATAGCTCTTTCAATAGGTTTTACTGGGTATAAAGCTTCCAAATTGATCGTGTTTGTTAACTGCCATTTATGGTTTCAGATCGAAGTTAGTTTGCTTCAAGAACTGCATTGAAGTGACAATTGCCGTTGCTAGGAATATAATAGATTTCCACTATTTACCAGATAACAAATTTTTAATTATAGGTCGAATTGTAGTTACAATTTAATTGTAATTTTTCTTATTTTAATTTAATTAAATTATATATTTAAGATTTAATTTGTCCCACGACAATTTTGTTACAAATATTATTTTAATAGATTAAATGACTATGGTTATATGTAACATTGAAGTGTCGGTGGAGGGAAATTTTATGGGTTGATTTATTTTTTGGCTTGGAGGTTACACAATAAAATAACCATAATCAGACAAATATTAATACATAGATGTTTTTTTTTATTTTTGGGATCATGGCACTTCTTTAATTAGATTATTTGCTAATAGCTACTTATCACTAATTCTGTCATCTTACAGATTCCTGATTAGCTTAATAGTTTTTTTTAATTCTGATAGGGAATAAATTATAATGGGTTAATTTGTTTAGGTATTGGAGATTTTTAACCTGTGACACATTTATTATTGATATATTACCTTATAGATTCCAGATTAGCTATTTTTGAAACAAGATGTCTTTGTTTCATTTTTATTTTTATTAATAAACATATTGGTTTATTAAGGATGGTAAGGTTATCGGTTGAAGAGGGGATCCATCCGTTTGATACTACAATATTTGGATTCGATTTATTTTATTTTATTTGTTTTACGATAATCAAATTATGATTAATTTAGTTATAATAATCATTACATTATTATTATTTTATTCAAGAATAATTTAATTATATCGTACAAAATAAGGAATCTCTAACGCATAATAATGACATTTTATTTCAGGAAATTGACCATTAAGATGCCAACATTATTGATTATCAATTTTTTAAGATGCTATAATAAAGGGGTGTGGAGGGCCCGGTGTCGCGACATTGACTGCTTCATTTTTTTTTGTTTTTTTGGGAGGGGATGGCAGAGGAAATGGTATTAAATAAAATTTAATCCCTTATAATAATGAAATTTTATTTCAGGACATTTACTAATTAATCAATTACTTTTTAGGATGTTGATTGCTGATTATTTATATCCCGAAAAACAAAAATAATTGTGCCGTCTTGTGCTTTACTAACTATTGACTACTTAGGTGTCTGTAACCGGGTCAAGTCTATCATATCTAACAACCTTTCCTATCCCTCCATCTTGTTATATGTAAAAGGGGTGTACGGTAGGCCCGGCGTATCCGGGATCCTTGCTTAGTCTTGGCCGTACATTCTAATCAATCAATCAATCAATCTAAACAAAATAAAATAAAACGGCTGTTCTTCGCAAAGCAGCATATGAACAAGCCCCCCGAATTGAGGAGAAACGTTTTGTTTACTGACGAATCTTCGGTATCGTTAGACGGATCTTGGGGTCGCAAATTTTATTATTCGGAGCCAGAAAAGGAAAACAAACGTCGTGTTTATGCTACACAACGCCAAGGCGGTGGAGGAAGTCCTATGGTTTGGGGTTGTATAACCAACCTCGGAGTAGGACCACTAGCAATGGTGTCTGTGAAAATGAACCAAATGACCTATTTGGAACTGCTGAATGATGTAGCATTGGTAGCTGGTTCAAAAATAATTGGGCTTGACTTTATTCTTCAGCACGACAATGCCCCTGCCCATAAAGCATTTATTGTGACCAAGTTTTTAAATGATTTAGACCAACAACGCATAAATTGGCCACCGCAAAGCCCGGATTTAAATATTATAGAAAATGTTTGGACTTATTTAAAACGAAATATACCATATAGAGTTCGACGAAGCAAGCAGGAGTTATGGGATGAGATTGTTGAGGTGTGGAGTAAAATACCTCTAGAATTTATTTCCAAATTATTTGACAGAATACCCAGAAGACTAAATGAGGTCATATTAAATAACGGTGGGCAGACTAAATATTAAATTTAAATAAAATCAACAACATAATATAAATTAGTAACGTTTTTTATTAAAACTGTCCCAACACAAATACTTTTGCAACAGTAATTTGTAACACAATTACTTTTGCAACAGAGTAAATTCGTTTTTTATACGTAAATCCTGATAATTTTTTTAGAAATTATATGCCAAATGAAACGTAATTTAATAATTAATTACATTGTGATAAAAAATTTAAAAAAAAAAATTACATGAGTTTTATAATCTAGGAAACATAAATAAAATAATTTTTTCATGAGCACAAATATTAATGCAACACATAGTATATATATATATATATATATATATATATATATATATATATATATATATATATATAAACAAAACAGTGGTTTTCAGCCTGTGGTACACGTGCCAGCGTGAAAAAATACAAAAGGAGATATTCCAATGCAAAAATAAAAAGATAACAAATTAACTAAACCTGTTTTTACACGGTTTCTTTTTACTCCTCAATATTGAAATGACACATTGAAATGACACGCGATTTGTTTATATGGTAAAACATGAACTATATGAACTTTGTTGTAAAACAAAAAAAACGCCTTTGTGCATATCCACACTAGATTCATTTGTGTTTGAAACCATTTTTTTTGTCAATAAAAGAAAAATACTTGCCTTATTTTAAGTTATTAAATACATAGTATTTTTAATATACGCACAGTTGCAAATTCGCACAGTTGCATTTTATTCTTTCTTTTTCAATTTATCTCGCGAGTCAAAATGTTTTTTGAATCCAAGGATATCAAGTTAAACATCATTTCATCACATATCCAATGATACCAAGTGTGTGTATGGTCAGTTCAAAACCAGGACAATAGAACAATAGAACACAACAAATCGCTTGTTCCAGGTAACATCGGTTGCGAAATTTGTTGCAGGTATAAAAGTGTACGTTTTAAGAGAATATTATTCGCATATCAATGCTTAGCCTAAATGGTCTTCTATTGATTTCGGCTTCATCCGGAACAACTAGAACAGGTTCAACTAGAACAGCGGCTCCAAGAAGGTCATGAAATTGAGCTCAGTCAGTAGACAGCTAGAAGATGACTTCGAGAAGGTGATCTGACCAAGAAAGACACCAGCAAACGGAACGAAATTAGTTCGCTCGAGAGCATTTGGGTTGGAAAGAAGAACAATAGAGAACAGTCCTGTCCTCTATCGAGTGCAGAATGACAACGATGGGCGAGGAAAAGTGTACAGAAGATGAAGTGGGCGATTTGCACAATTTTGCATTGAAGAACGTGTCTCGTATGGTGTTGGATCGTGCATGTTCTTGAGAGGCATGTGGCTAGAGGCAAAGACAGATCTTGTGTTCGTCCCTGGGAATACTGACCGTCGATCAAAAGGATTGATTTCTCAATGGTACATTGAGGAAGTACTCGAGGAAAACCACGTACCATTTGCTAGGTTTATTGGTGAAAACTTCTTATTTATGCAGGATAATGTGCGAATGCATACGGCTGTTATAGTGTACCGGTACCTTCAAGAGGTGAATGTGCCTGTTATGGAATGGCCAGCTCAGAGCCCGGACCTCAATCCTACAACGAGTCACCAGAAGCTGCAACAGGCAGATGATCGGAAGGCAATATCTCAAGATTTAGTGAAAAGTTTGGTGAAATTAATGAAACATCGAATGCAAACTGTCATTCGGGCTAAAGGAGGGAATACTTCTTATTAATAAAAATTCTCTTTGTTGATTTCCAAGTTTTAATTCGATTTTTACCACAAATTTTCATGATGATAAATTCACAAAAAACGCGTGCTTCAGATGTTGCTCCCAAAAATCACTTTGTTGGGCACGGTCTAAGTACAAAAAGGTACCACTGAATAGGTGTGGAAATAGACTTAGAATCTGCATTCAAGAAAATAAAATAAATATTGGATTTTTATAAATTTTAGAACTTTTGTTGAAAATTGATCAATGTGCGTCTTTCTTCAAAATACATACAACGAAATTACACATACAGTTCGCGTGCCTCCTCTAGAAGTTAATTAAAAAATAATTATTAATTATTATTTCTATGACTGTGGACCATGAATGAACTAATAAATAGTATTTCTAAATTACAATTTCCAAATGAAATATGTTATGTTGTTAAATATATATATTCCCAAATTAAATATGCCTCCAAAACATTTTTCTTGAACAAAATTGTTTTCTTCGTCAATTAAAACTGAAATTCCTTATCTATTTTGAAAATGACAAGAATATGACAGCTGCAACATTAATCAACAACACTCTCAACCACTGATTGATAACTCTGGGATACGGCATACATAAAAACTGTGGTATAAAAAACAAAACTAAAAATCATACCTAATGTGCAATAGAGAAAGCAAAAATATTTCTTCCTAGTCCAGAATTTCGAATTTTCGGAAAACAAATTCAAATTAGTGTCAGTTAGACTACAAAAAATAGTAGACATAGAATTGATAGAATAGATGCTATGCGAGATTTGTGTAAGCAAATATGTATTCAAAATTTAGTAGTGAAACAATCTTGAAAAAAATCAATTTATTTATTTTTATTTACGTTTGACATTTATGTCGAATTTTCCATTTGTTTTTGGCTTTTGCATGTTGTTTGAAACGGATTAAACTATAGCTACGGCTAAAGCCAAACCGGTTTCGCAGATTTGCCATTATCTTTTGATACCTTATGCGACATTGGTTCCGGCAGCTCAGTCGTGCAGAGGGGAATGGTGTGCGTTTTTATTTTGGACAAACAGACATGGCATAAATATTCCGTCAAACAAAAGAAAAAAAAAATGCAAATTGGGTATAGCGGACCCAATTTAGTGAAATTTATTACTTCTGATTGCGGGCAATATCATTGTGGTTGTTTAATTAATCTTTTATAATATGATCACTCTTGTAGATCGCATCATGACATAATAAAAGAGAAAAACAAAATAAAATAAAATTTGTATGGCGAATCAAATTTTTTTGCTGTGTACCAATTCAGGTGGAGGAGGACCTTGGCAGAAACTTGTTGTAGGTTGTTCAATCAATTCTAAGTAGAACGTTTGCCTTACATGCATCAAATAAACATATTCAATCAAATTGCAAAACAAAATTTACGTTTACACATTTGTATTTATAATAACTACATT
Organism: Nephrotoma appendiculata; assembly: GCA_947310385.1. NCBI lineage: Eukaryota > Metazoa > Arthropoda > Insecta > Diptera > Tipulidae > Nephrotoma > Nephrotoma appendiculata. Next base: position 214,423,889 of record OX371224.1, on the reverse strand, counting down.
ATATTCTTTTTCCAGCTCGCGATCAGAATTGGAATTATGCGCGTACGAAAAAGAATCATATCAAAAATTTATTGTACACATTTGATGGTGTACACATGCGTCAATCGTTTTCGTCCAAAAAATAACACTACTATATAACTACATAAAATAATATTAAAATAATTAATACGTTATCAAAAACAAATAATTAATATGTTTATAATTTAAATGTTGTCAAATTATAATGCTTTTGTCAAATAGAATTCCGATCTAACTAAGATACGTTAATTTCCGGATGACATTACACACTCAATGTCAATTTTTACGTACACATTTGTGTACGGTGGACTTAAATATCAGAAAAAAAATTTGGTTTGCCGTTCGATCACATAAACAAGAATATATTCGTTTGTTGTATTTTTTTTTTTTTTTTTTTTTTTTATTAAAAAGAAAGTATTAGTTTTAAAGGTCAATTAATATTCCCCTTTTACATTCACGCACACACATATCCATCCACCCAACAGAGGGTCTAATTTGAGTTTATTAACATCCTGCCTCTGGTGGGATTCGAACCCAGTACTTCCCTTTAACCACTGCGCCACTTGTACGGTAATGTATACCCGAATTAAGAAAAGTTGAATTAAGAAAAGTGAATTAAAAAAAGTGGGGTTTGTATGAAAATGTCCACTTATTTTAATTCGTTTAAAAAAAACTGAATTTAAAAAAGTAATTACAACAAAAAAAAACTCAATTCAAAACGAATTAGAAAATGCACATCTTATTTCATTTTTTAGAAAATTTGTCTTAAATCATTTTCAAATTGACTTAAAATACAGTTATTTTATTTAATGTTTTGCCCACATTTCTTAATTCATTTGCAAAATAAATGGAAGATTATTAGGCTAAAGTTTATTTTTTTGAAGTAAAACTTCTTTAGGCACGCTTGGCTTGGGGACTAAGCTGGCAAATGCGTTACGAAAAGTGTAATCGAACGAGGCGAACGAAACAATAGACGCAAAATGAAATCATTTTCCTTTAGTATCAGGATGTGCCATGACAATTCATAAATCCCTAGGTGGAACATTAGTTGATACCATTTTATTTTAATCATTGGTTAAAAAAATGGGATAATAAGAAAATAGGAAAATTGGAAAATTGGTAAATGGAAAATTGGAAAAATTGGAAAATTGGAAATTTGAAAATTTGTAAATTGGAAAATTAGAAAATTGGAAAACAGGTAAATGGAAAATTGGAAAATAGGAGTATATAAAAATATGAAAATATGAAAATATGAAAATATGAAAATATGAAAATTAGAAAATTGGAAAACAGGTAAATGGAAAATTGGAAAATAGGAGTATATGAAAATATGAAAATATGAAAATATGAAAATATGAAAATATGAAAATATGAAAATATGAAAATATGAAAATATGAAAATATGAAAATATGAAAATATGAAAATATGAAAATATGAAAATATGAAAATATGAAAATATGAAAATATGAAAATATGAAAATATGAAAATATGAAAATATGAAAATATGAAAATATGAAAATATGAAAATATGAAAATATGAAAATATGAAAATATGAAAATATGAAAATATGAAAATATGAAAATATGAAAATATGAAAATATGAAAATATGAAAATATGAAAATATGAAAATATGAAAATATGAAAATATGAAAATATGAAAATATGAAAATATGAAAATATGAAAATATGAAAATATGAAAATATGAAAATATGAAAATATGAAAATATGAAAATATGAAAATATGAAAATATGAAAATATGAAAATATGAAAATATGAAAATATGAAAATATGAAAATATGAAAATATGAAAATATGAAAATATGAAAATATGAAAATATGAAAATATGAAAATATGAAAATATGAAAATATGAAAATATGAAAATATGAAAATATGAAAATATGAAAATATGAAAATATGAAAATATGAAAATATGAAAATATGAAAATATGAAAATATGAAAATATGAAAATATGAAAATATGATGATATGAAAATATGATGATATGAAAATTGGAATATTGGTAAATTGGAAAACTGGTAAATTGGAAAATTGGAAAATTAAAAAATTCCAAAATTCCAAAATTCGAAAATTGGAAAATTGGACAATTGGAAAATTGGAAAATTGGAAAATTGGAAAATTGGAAAATTGAAAAATTGAAAAATTGCAAAATTGCAAAATAGGAAAATAAAAAATATGAAAATAGGAAATTTTGAAAGTTGGTAAATTGGAAAATTGGAAAATTTGTAAATTGCAAAATTGAAAAACAGGAAAATTGGAAAGTCATAATATAGACTTCTATGTCACTGACTGACTCTCTCGAGAACGCACAGGGTGACCAAAAATTTTTTTTTTCTATATTATAACATCTATGTCACTCACTAACTTACTCACTCCAGATCGCACAGGGTGACCAAAAAAATCCGTCCGTGTGATATATTTTATATATGTATTTTTTCTATATTACAGCTCCATTTCACACGAGGTATCACAGAAACCGATTCTTTCTTCGTTTCTTTCCCCGATTGCCTATGATACAGGTTTTAATGCGACTTAAACATATTTTCGATGAAACCACATGATGTACTGTGGTTATACATAAATGAAATAAAAAATATTTCAAGGCCATTTTTACTATGCGAAGAGATTTCAAAAATGGTTTTTTTGTCCATTTTGTGACACATACATAAACATTGTCTACTACGACTAGTTGGCCTTGAAAAGTTACCAAGTTACAAGGTTACCTCTTGTGGCATCAGACATAAACGGCTAGGTGACACTCGAGAACGCAAAGGGTGACCAATTTTTTTTTCCAATATTATAATTTTTCTATATTATATTATAAATATTAAATATATATTAGAAGTTTTACTTCAGTAGTGTGGTCTAAAGCACACTTAATTTTTTTTTTTATTTTTTTTTTTTTTTTTTAAAACGTACGTATACTTTACGTATACATCGATAAAATCAGGTAAGGAGTATACATTTTCAAAAACTTTAAATGCAGGATTGTTTATTATATTAAGTTATTAGGAGGAAAAAGCTACATTTTTCCGAAATTTTTTTAGATTTTCCGGAAACTTTTTATTTTTTTATCTTTTCAATATTTTTTTTTTTAATTGCTTCGTTAGGCTCAATAAATTAAGAAAAGTTGAATTAAGAAAAGTGAATTAAAAAAGTGGTATTTGTATTTTTTTTACACGGTTGACACGTATCACCGTTTAAAAAAGGTTTGGGTGTCACATTATAAACATAAAATTTACATTTGTTTTTAATAACAAAGAAATGAATGTGAAATTTAATGTTTTTAAGAAAATATTTCTTCTTACAGTTTTTTTGTTGTATTGTACAGAAATAAAAAAACATGCATTTCATAAATTTCATTTGCGAACTATTATTTGTGTATTAATTGTGAATTAAAATATGCATTTTTTAATTCATTCAATTAATCGGAACACTCAGTTAACCGGAGTTTTAATATTAAGGAATTTTTTTGCTGTTTTCTCTTTCTTTTTACTTTCATATATATTTTTTAATTCATTTTCAAATTTGCAATTGTTTTTTGCACATTTTCATTAATAAAAGATTAGTTAAAATTTTTAAATGGATTTAATTTTCATATTACAGTAAAATCCCGATTATCCGGCATCCAATTAACCGGAACACGCAATTAACCGGAATCTAAATTTTTAGGATGTTTTGCTTTTTTCTTTCTTTTCTCTTTCTTATGCATTTTTAATTCATTTTAAAATTTGCAATTGTTTTTTGCATTTTTTTTGCAACACTCAGTTAACCGGAATTTTAATTTTTAGGATTTTTTAGTGCAAGGAAAATTCTCTTTCACACAGGAAATTATTTTTTATTATTATTCGGGAATTCACTGAAAATATACTTTAGTAAAAGCTCTGTTATCCGGAATGCTTGGGAATGAGAGCATTCCCCATAATTGAATGTTTCATTAAATCTAGAAATTTAATTTTACAAGAATTTCGCTTGATTTCATTAATTTTTAGGATTTTTGTTTATTTATTTTCATTTTATGTACCATACAACATTTTTTTATACATCAGTTCATTGAATTTATTGCAAATAATAAATACATACATATTATGTACACGAGTACACCCATACGAGTAACCCAAAATTTAATAATATATTCATTTCACTAATCTAGCTGTAATACGACTTTACACATTCAATTCAAATAGAATAATGCATAAAACAGAAAAAAAGTAAACGGAAGTATATTTTCTGTGACTCCCTGAATAATAAAAAAAATTATTTCCCTTGTGAAATAGAAAAAAACAAAAAAAAATCCTAAAATTACAATTCCGGTTAACTGAGTATTCCGGTTAATTGGATGCCGGATAATCGGGCTTTTATTGTATTATGAAAATTAAAGCGATTCAAAATTTTCAACTAATGCTCTTATTAATGAAAATGTGCAAAAAACAATTTCAAATTTCAAAATGAATAATCAGACTTTTACTCTAACATGAAAATTAAAGCCATTTCAAATTTTCAACTACTGCTTTCATTAATGAAAATGTGCAAAAAACAATTGCAAATTTGAAAATGAATTAAAAAATGCATATGAAAGAGAAAAAGGCAAAAAAAAACTCTCAGATTTGAATTTCCGGTTAGCTCAGATTTAAGTTTTCCGGATAATTGGATGCCGGATAACCGAACTTTTACTGTAACATGAAATTTAAGTCATTCAAAATTTTCAACTAATGCTTTCATTAATCAAAATGTGCAAAAAACTATTGCAAATTAAAAAATGATTAAAAAATGAATATGAAAGAGAAAAAGCAAAAGAATTCCTAAAAATTAAATTTCCGGTTAACTGAGTGTTCCGGTTATTTGGATGCCGAATAATCGGGTTTTTACTGTTACGGATGTTTACGTTTTATTTCGGTTTTAAATACACATTTTATTTCATTTTCAAAATGACTTACATATTGTTACGTTTTTGCCTTTTTACTCAAGGTTAGAATCACTGGATTGTGAATAAATACACTGCTTCAAATTTGAACTTACACAATTTATTTACACAACACAATTTATTTACACAACACAATTTATTATACAACACAAAATTCACAATTAATTATTAAAATTATAACACACTTTTTAATTATCACTTTAATAATCGCTTTAATAATCACTTTAATAATCTTTCTATTTAACCTTCACTGTATCACGTTTAAAATAAAACTCAGCATTCCACGTCAACGCGCGCCTTTATATACCAAAATATTTGTTTCTAGAATAATTCTAAATGCGCAGCAAATATGTTAGTATAGAAATGACGCCTAAATGTTGAGTATAAATAAAAATGCAATTGAACAATTAATGAAATTAACTTATTCTATTCTAATCTAGGTGTCACCGTAACACTACCCCCCACCTAAGCCTGTTCGTCCCGAACAGGATCCAGATTATCTCCTCTGTAGAGCGCCAAACGTTCTAAATGCACCACCTTTGGTTTACCTTTCCGTCCTTTCTGTATGCGATAAACCACGTCGTTCAACTTTTTAATGACAGTGTAAGGTCCTTCCCATGTGGGTTGCAACTTCGGTGATAATCCCTTCTGCCGTTGCGGGTTGTGAAGCCATACCAATTGCCCTTCCTCGAAGCCTTGATTGTTTGCTCGTATGTCATATCGAGCTTTCATTCGATCACTTGATATCCGAATTTTCTCCCGTACAAATTGATGTATTTCATTAAGTTCCTCTTTCATCCGGTTGACGTAATCCTTTTCGCATAGAGCTGCTGATGGAACAGCTCCAAATTTTAAATCTTCCGGCAATCGCAGATTGTTCCCAAATATGGTTTTAGCTGGTGTCACTCCTGTTGTGTCATGTACCGCTGATCGGTAGGCCATCAGGAACAGTGGTATATGTCGATCCCAGTTGCGTTGGTTCCTTTCCACAACCTTTGCTAGATATTCCTCCAATGTGCCATTGAACCTTTCCACCATACCGTCCGATTGTGGGTGTAAAGGCGTCGTTCTTGTTTTATTGATTCCAAGCATCTGACATATCTCCTGAAATACCACCGATTCGAAATTCCTTCCTTGATCCGTGTGAATTTCCATCGGTACACCAAATCTGCTAATCCAATTGTTGACCACGACATCAGCTATTGTTGTTGTCTCCTGATTGGGTATGGGATACACTTCCGGCCATTTGCTGAAATAATCCATTATTACTAGCACATATTTATTTCCGCTCTCGGTGGTCGAAATGGTCCCGCCACATCCATTGCAATTCTCTCAAACGGTGCCCCGACATAATATTATTTCATGGTTCCACGGCTTTTTCGTGCTGGTCCCTTTACTGCCGCACATTGGTCACATCTTCGACACCATTCTACTACTGACTGTCTACATCCGGACCAGTAGAAACGTTGGCGAATTTTGGCTAATGTTTTATTAATCCCTAGGTGACCTCCACTTGCTCCTCCATGATACTCCTTGATGATTTCCGCTATCCGACTTTTTGGCACCACTACCAACAATTGTTTTACTTTACCATCCGTGCTTTCCCACTTTCGTTTTAAACATCCATTTTCTATGTGGAGGCTATCCCATTGAGCCCAATATGCTTTTACAATGGGAGTTTTGTCGGCTATCTCACTCCATGTGGGCCGGTGTTCCTTTTCCTTATGTTCCATGATGAATGATAGGTCAGCATCCCGTAATTGCTCCTTCTTGATCATTTCATCAGTCCATTCCTCATCAGGTAGCACTTGCATAAGCCGTATATCAATGATGTTTTCCTTACCCTCCACACGCCCACAATGCTTGCATTCCACGGGACATGGCCTTCTTGATAATGCGTCGGCATTTTCATGTGCGGTTCCCTTCCGATGTTCAATTTGAAAATCGTAGCTTTGCAAACGTTCGATCCAACGTGCCACTTGTTCCTCTGGATTTTTGAATTGTAACAACCAACGCAAAGCTCCATGATCCGTCCGTAGAAGAAATTTTTGGCCATAGAGGTACTTATGGAAGTGCTTAACACATTCCACTATAGCCAACAACTCTTTCCGTGTTACACAATAATTCCGTTCCGGTTTTGATAACATCTTGGAGTAATATGCAATAACTCGCTCCTCACCAATTGTTGCCTGTGATAATACTCCTCCTATACCGTCATTACTCAAGGGAGCTAAGTAATTCATATAAGTTTTTAGGTCGTGGCCATTCCTTCACTGCTGCGATGTTGTCTTCATCGGTATGGATTCGCGAAAGTCGCAAGGGCGTTACATAATCCGAATGGCATAACGTTAAATTGCTATAATCCGTTACCCACACTGAATGCCGTTTTCTCGCGATCTTCCTCCTGGACTTCCACTTGCCAATAGCCGCTTTGCAGATCTATTGTCGAAAATATTCGAGCACCCGATAATGTGTCTAACATGTCATCGATCCTTGGCAATGGGTAACTATCCTTTTTCGTCACAGCATTTAATTTTCGATAATCCACGCAGAATCTCATGCTACCATCCTTTTTCTCGACTAACACCACTGGTGAACTCCATGGACTGCTTGATGTTTCGATTACCCCTGCTGCTTGCATATCTTTTACCATTCGATCCACTTCTCCTTGCTTTGCCAATGGTAATCTCCTGGGTGGTTGGCGAATCGGCATTTCTGCTCCTGTATCTATTCGATGTTTTACCATTGTGGTTCTCCCATTATTGTCCGGTGTACTGCAGAATATTGGCATGTACCGCTCGAACAATTGTTTTGCCAAATTTTTCTGTTCCTTAGTAAGATCTTCGGTCCATTTCTCCATGAGTTGTTCTACAATCTCTTTCTGCCCTTGCAAGTTAGTTGTATTAATCGGATTTTTCTGCTCGCACTTCACAATCGCAGATATTTCTTCGCATTTTCCGATTATTGTCCCTTTCTTGATGGTTTTCGTCTTATCCGAGAGATTTAGAGTCCTAATTGGTACTCTATTATCGCTGTCTGGTTTCACCAGGACTTTCCCGATCATAATTTCTCTGGCTCCGCTCTCCGTTCCATTGGCTTCCACAACCCACAACCTGGGTGACCCAAAATCTCCTTCCAATCGTGCCCATACTATTATCTCCAAATTTGGTGGCAGCTTCTCCCGATGATCTATTATAATTTGCCTGGTCGTTTCTCCTATAGTGCTAACGTGAAGTGGCAACTCGATATTATTGTAGGTTAATACACCCCGTCCAACATCCACCATGAAACCATGCGTTCTCATGAAGTCCATTCCCAAGATGACTTCGTCTACAATATCTGCAACCAGCACTTCATGTTGAAAGTGATTTCGTCCAATCCTTATTTTTACGACCTTTTTCCCTTTTATTGCTGAATTTTCTCCAGTCGCCATTCTTAATTTCATGCCATTAGCTGGTTCTATAACTCCATCGATAATATCCTCACGAACAATTGTATGAGTTGCTCCCGTATCCAGTGTGATCATGCATTTCTTGCCATCAACATCGGCTTCAATTGTCAAGCTGTCACCGCTTCTTGCTACTCTCGAAACATGGATGGAGGTCATGGGGCAATCGGTTGTGGGAGTCAGCTTCTGCAACTTCAAACTGACTCTTTTTAGTTTAACGACTCCAATGTCGTCTGACTCTCCTTTCTGGATTCTATCTGCTCCTCGTTTGGTCTACGCTTCATAGGAGATGGTGACCTTCCTCGTTTCTTCCTAATCTCCCAGCAGTCCCGTGAGATGTGACCCGTTCTATCACACGCCCAGCATTTAATCTTACCACTTCCATCTCTGAACCTTGGCGTAGACCGCTCGCTGTCTATTCTGGAATCAACCTCCACTCGGCGAATTTTCATTGCTGGTTTGACAATGGCCTGAGCAGTTTCGTTTGTTAACGCACAAGCGATGGTTTCCGTGAAAGTTGCCTTAGGTGACAACATCACTGCTCTGCGTGTCTCAGGATCTCGAATACCGTCAATGAATGCATCTATTTTAATTTGCTCCATGTAATCGGCCAACATATTTGAATGTGCTAAATGCGCGAGCCGCTCAATTGCCGATGAAAATGCCTGTAGCAATTCTCCTCCTCTTTGGTATCGACCCTTCAATTCCATGCGATAGATTTCTCGCTTATGGTCACTTCCGTATTTTCGATCTAACGCCTTCATAATTCCGATGTAAACGTTCCATTCTTGCTCGGGAATGATTTGTAGTGTTTCCGCCGCTTCGCCTTTAAGAGCCACAATTAACGCTCCAACACTTTGTTCTTCATTCCACTGATTTTGCTTGATCGCTGTTTCGAATTGGAACTTAAAAATACTGAAGGATGTTGTTCCATCAAATGTTGGTGGTTTTAACTTAACTGCGTTAACCGTCTGAATCACTTGACCTGTTGTTCCATTCACTTTGACATCTTGGAGCTCCTTCTCGAGACGTTTAACTTCCGTTTGAAAATCTTGTTTAACCGATTCAAATTTCTGTTGAACCGTCCCTTTAACATTTTGAATTTCTGCGTGTACTTCTGTTTGCAGTTTTTCCACTTTACCGTGTAGTGTAGAAGATAACTCCAGAAACTAATCATCCATTTTCTTTTGACCAACTTCTATTTGGTTTTTAATGTCCGCTCCTTGTTGCTCCATTTGTACCATCTTCTGTTTCATGTCCTGGTTCGACAATTTCATTTGATGTTTAATGTCCGCCCCTTGTTGTTCCATCTGTTGTTTCATTCTCTCGTTCGATTGTTTTATTCCCTCCAACTGTTGTCCCATCATCTGATTCATAGCAGCCATCAACCGCGATAAATCGAAACTTCCAGATGGGTTTTGTGTTGTTCCGACCACCGTTTGCACGTCCTTTTCTTTCTTGTCCACACTGATCTCATCCGTGGTTTCCTCCTCGAAATCATACACATTTGGATTTAAACCGTCCTTCTCCATGGCCTCACGTAGTCGCTCCACCAAACTAGCTTTTGTGCCTTCACTGGCCAAACCTCGCTGTTTCAGCTGCTCCTTTAATTGCGCAAGTTTTAACTCGTAGAGTATCATTTTCTTTATTATTCACAATCCCACCGCTGTCACCAATTGTTACGATTTTGCCTTGTCACTCAAGGTTCGAATCACTGGATTGTGAATAAATACAACTGCTTCAAATTTGAACTCACACAATTTATTTACACAACACAATTTATTATACAACACAAAATTCACAATTAATTATTATAATTATAACACACTTTTTAATTATCACTTTAATAATCGCTTTAATAATCACTTTAATAATTTTTCTATTTAACCTTCACTGTATCACGTTTAAAATAAAACTCAGCATTCCACGTCAACGCGCGCCTTTATATACCAAAATATTTGTTTCTAGAATAATCCTAAATGCGCAGCAAATATGTTAGTATAGAAATGACGCCTAAATGTTGAGTATAAATTATAAAGGCAATTGAACAATTAATGAAATTAACTTATTCTATTCTAATCTAGGTGTCACCGTAACAATATTTTTAAACTAAGTAAAAAAAAAATTCCGGGGAAAATTTAAATAGGAACATATTTTTTGAATACTTTTCTAAAATCATTTCCTAAATAATTTAAAAAAGACAAATTTTATTTCAGTTTTTTTACTTTTCTTAAAATATTTTGAAAATGAATTAAGAAGTGCATACATTAAATCAACTTTTATTATTTCATTTTTATCAACTTTTCTTAAATCATTTTCATAATGAATTAAAAACACTTATTTAAATTCAGAAAAAAAAACACTTTTCTTATTTCAACTTTTCTTAATTCGGGTAGCCTACGGTAATGTATTGCTTTTTGTACCAAATTACGTATATGACATACAACCATAAAGAAAATAAGTAATTCCGGCATGACTAATTATTTAATGGGTGTTGGTGAAGATGTTCTGTTCAAGGTTATGATGGAATTACTTTGATAGCGGAAAAGATTGTGGGCATGGGCTGATAACGGAATATGATAAGATTCCGTTACATGTTCATTACAGATATGTATTGCATATTTCATTAAACACGAAAAAATTATTTAAATATTTTTTGAAATTAGGCAGCAATGTTTTATTTATTAAATTATGATTTAAAAAATTAACAATTTTGAATATTTTTCAGTCTACCCTATGTTTATTAGGAAAAAGAAAACGATTTCAAATAATTTTCAGAATTGTCTTGGTTCCAGTGCGGCTCTTACGTTACATTTACGGTAATACGATTTTCGAGTAAGAAGTGTATATAACACAAAGCGAGTGGAATATAAACAAAAAATTTTAAAATATTTTGTTATTGTTTTCTATGGTAATTTAGTTTTATGCCGTATCCATGAGTTATATAAATCAGTGCTCTCAACTGCAGTTAAAAATGTCGTTTGATGTCGATAACAAAATAAGCAGTGAACACAAAGTTGTCTCCAAAAACTAACATACTTTGGTGCTCAGTGAACGACAGATTGTAAAAAAATAAAACTTTTTGTAACATTTAGATGCACAGAGAACAGACTCAATGATGAGTAAAGAATTCAAATTCGCAGATTCTTAGATGCGAGCGGAAAAGAAGGTTTCACTTCTCAGGCTTGAGCTATGTGTCGCTGATTTATTAGTCAATTAATGAAACGTGTCATACCAGCTATGAAAATTCAGAACCCAACGATATTTTATTGGACAGACTCACGATAGTGCTCCATTGGATTCAGTAAACCAGCCGATTGGTACTACATTACATCAAACGAAAACCCAGCTGACTTAATATCGAGAGGTTTACAAGCATCAGCACTATCAGCTTCTTCTTTCTGGTTCAACGGCACAGTTCTAATGAAGGCTCATGGTCAAAACAGACACAACATTTCCACGGAGGGTGGGAGCTATTAGTTTATTAGCCATCGTGCAAATGATTCAACGAGAATCGTTCAAGGAAGAATATCAGCAGCTCAGCCGAAACAAACCATTCAACAAAAATTCTTGACTGAAATTCATGTTTCCGTTCCTCGACCTAAACGGTATTATTCGGGTAGGTGGCCGTTTATCCCATGCCACTCTCTCCTACTCAATTAAGCATTCTATCCTTCTCCCATCCTCTCATCCATTTACTTTACTATTCATCAAACATTTACATGTTAAATTTACACGCTGGCTCACTAGCCCTTCTAGCAGCTACACGTCAACAGTTCTGGCCATTAAGTGGACGACACAGAAGGTTGTGAATCAATGCTTCACCTGTCGACGAGATCATCTCAATAGTACTGCAGGCCTATTTCTGTATTCGATACGAATCTGTGGATGAAACGAAACTTCAATTCGATCCGAAAATACTTTGGTATTTCTGTATACGAACGAAAGATATATTTTAATTTTTGCAGTGTAGATATAGGGAAATTTATGTTTACGTGAAATAGCCTTAAATGACAGTGTAATCAAAATAAATTTCATTAAGCTGACATTTATTTTCTTTGTTTTCATTATATATGGGGTACAAATCTAAATTTTAATGTGTAACGAAAATGATGACGTCACGTCACGGAAATACGTATTTATGTTATTAAAGTAAATAATCTCTTGATGAAATATTGTAAGGTTTTGTAAACGGTGAAAAACAAATAAAATTAAAAATTAATTTGTGGATTAAAAAAACTTAAATGAAAAACCTATAAATACATATTTTTATTTGAGTTTTATGTAAACAGTAATGAACTTGATCAAACCATCGCACGCCATATTGTTTCATTGTCAAAAAAAAAATAAATAAAAATTCTAAAAAAAATTTATTCTCTTATATATAAATATTATGTAGATTTTTATTTTTTTTATGCTGTATAAGCTTTGCTTTTCTACAAAAGTATATAACCGCAAAGGTCAATTCCAAAAATAGTTGGATTTTAGAGTTAAAGGTCTTCAAAGTTTCCAAATGATCGGAAATTAATTTGATTTAATAATTTGACATAGCTATTCTTCGATTACACATACAGTAACATCAAAATAACCAAATCCACATCAAAATAAATGTTTTGTTCTATTATCATGAATATAAAACTGTATAAAATTTAAAACTTTTTTTTATACTGGCTACGGAAATCAGGAGCAGTTGACAAGTGCGCGGAATAAGGTGCATAAAATGAATGTTATCGAGACAGGACGTTTGACGTATCTATTAAAGCTGTGTGTCGGAATGCCTTTTATGATCACGACTAATATAGATATCGTGGATGGAATTGTAAATGGCGCAATTGGTGAGCTCAAGCACCTAGAGTTTGAAGACGACATTTTGAAAAGGATATGGCTTCATTTTGAGAATGAGTATATCGGATGCAAGCTGCGAATAAAATCGAGACCTCTCGTTTTCTCGAAGCAGGGCGTATTGCGGCAGAACTGGACGCCGATTGTAAAGAGAAACACCACTATTACGTTGAGTTCCCACATAAAGTGCCGTCGCTCTCACATCTCGTTGGTACCACCGTGCGCACTCACGATTCACAAGTCGCAGGGAGGCACATTTAAACATATCGTTTTTGAGTACAATAAAACATAAGACCAACAACTTCTTTACGTCGGTTTATCGCGTGTCACTTCGATGGACGGCCTTTACCTCACCAACGCAGCAAACGATGTCCAGTTCCATCACGGCAAGGGTAGTACCGCACCAAAAATTAGAAAGTTGCAATCGGAACTAAAACGGTTGAACCAAAAATTAGAAAGTTGCAATCGGAACTAAAACGGTTGCCTCTAATCTGAGACTCGTGACTCTCAACGTTCAGAGTTTGTTGGCACATAGTGGAGATCTGGATAGCGACGATGTTCTACTGAGAGCAGATTTGTTGGTTATTAGCGAAATTTGGCTTGACAACGATGCGACAATAAATATAAATGGATTTTACTGCATAACTAAGTTTAAGAGAGACACCGAAAGAGCAGGCGGTGTTGCTATATATGAAAAGAACGGTGCTATCACTATGGCCGTGCCATACATGTTCGCGAATGTTGACAGTAATTTTGACAGGTTCGGTGATATCTGTGGGGCAGAAGTGGTCATCAACAACACAAAACAATTGTATTCTCTGTTCATATCTCGCCCAATACGACTCAATCTGATATGCGATGCTTCTTGCTGCAACGTTTGCTATGTTATACTCTGAAAGGTACATCATCTATCAACGAGAAACATCAAGACACGATTCCGATTATGCTATGTGGTGACTTTAACTGTAATATTAGAAAGGAAGAAAATCATCAATTCATCGACTTCATGCAAGAAAAATTCAATTTGAGGTTGGTTTCCAGCGCAGATACAACCACTCTGAGTGACAGTTGTTTAGATACTATATTTTGTCAGAAATGTGGATAATGTTTCATGTAGAAATTTCATAACTTATTTTTCCCATCATAGACCTATATTTGCAATAACGTAGCAGAATATGTTAATTTTTTTTATATAATTATAATTTTGAAATAAAAAAGAATAAAAATCATTTTTAATTTGAGTGATGTGTAATGTGCCGTTTTTACTAAATACGAGTAGTACCTAGTTTTAATTCTAAATTTTGGTTTCAATTAAATGTATAAATTAACTTTTCTCATTATCACGTAGTCCTACGTTAATGGATCGTGTCTCTGATACAATCTCGTCGTTTTTTTTTTGTGTATAAATTCGATTATATTTCATTAAAAAAATAAATTCGTCAATTTGATTTAATTGTGCAATTAATTAGAAATCGGAAATGGATTCGATAGGACTTTATTTATCAAGTGATGATGATGGGGATAACTCAGCTGTCATTAGATATCGGCAACTTCGAGATAAATTGAATATTTTTCAACTTCCTGACAGAACGTAAGTAGATAAACAATTTTTCTGTTAACAAAGAAAGTTAAAAAGAAATATATACTATATATAGTATATAATAATAATATGAATATCGGGATAAAAATGTTTACCCATTTAAGATTTTTGAGTTTATTTCGATTACCGAAAGTTGCAGTGAATTATTTATTGACGGAGCTTGATGATGCTTTACCAAAACGGGGAAGAGCAACATCAATTCCAAATGTAATTAAGATTGCAGCTATGCTCAGATTTGTAGCTCAGGGTAGTTACCAACAAAGTGTGGGGCAAGATTTTTTAATCGGTATGTCGCAATCCACTGTATCTGAGACGATGACTGAAGTTTTCACAGCAATTGAGAATCGAATATGTGTCAAGTGGATATCATTTCGCCAATCCGATGGCGATAAACAATTGGCGGCAATTTTTTTATTTGCTAAAACCGGATTCCCTTTTGCTAATACCGATTTCCCCTCAGACTTCAATTTCAAAATAAAATTATTACTACTAAAATATATTCCTATTTAATTATGTTTTCATTGTCAATATATCGCAGATTTAAATCACATTTTGGTTGCGTATTAACTTCTAAATAAAAAATGTTAATTATTTACATATAACTTAAAAATCGGTTGGCTGCCTCTTCAAGTATTCAATTCTTGAATATCTAATTAACGCCTTTTTATTTCAAGTACATCTAATTTCAATTTATGTTTATCCAAACTGCTTCTTTCTCTTAATTTAATCTTCTTTTCCTTCAAATCAAGTTCCCTCTCTTTCAATTTTATTTCACGTTTCTTTAATTCGATTGATTTTTCTTCTAACCGAACTAGTCGCTTCAATGATTTGCTTGAGTCAGCTACGGTATTGGTAAGCGACTCTAATTTGTTGGAAATATTTTGATGAAACGCCTCTTGCAATTTGATTTGAGCCGCTAATAAATTTTCCTTAGAATTTCTTATTGTTCTGGTAGTGGGTGCCTCTATATTGCTAACAGAAACGTCGATGTTTTCATCTTGAACATTATATTGTTAAAGTTAGAGGTGAATCACTATTAGTGTTTGGCAGATCCAAGTTGCTGTCACCAAGGTCCCGAGTACCAGCGGTTCCTTCAATGGCTCTATTTAAATTTATGAGTCTTATAACAGCTTCTTCTATAGGCGAAAACGTAAACATTTTTGACTTGCCTCCCCCCGTCTCGGACATGCTAATTTTATTTAACTTTAATCTCTTTTTAATATTAAATTTGAAATCTGACCACACTTTTTTCCAGAGGTCCGGATTTCGAATTGGCGGTCCATGGGTGTTTAGCCGATTACTAATTTCACTCCATAATTCTTTGGATGAATTGCGGACATCAGCGGCATTACACCCTTTGGCTAATGCGGGATGCTCTTCCATAAAAGACACCAACAATTCAAACTGTTTAACAGTAGTAATTTTTGCCCTAAAACACATACACAATAATAATAAAACTTAAATATGTATGTACATTGAATGTGTAAATTAATAAATTACACATATGAATGTAACCAATTCTTAATTTAAATATATATGTATAACCATCTAAAATATTTTTTTTTGATTTTAAATTATTTTCTAGGATATTTAGGGTATTTATGTTTAAAAATAATATTACAAATAAATATAATATTATTTTCATAAAAGTATAAAAACAAATTTTACTTACATTGCGATTTTTGTTGTTAAGTATATGGTGTCGTTAACTAAAATGGCATCGAACGTATATTCGTTCATGAACGAACAAAATCTGCTCGAATTCGTACTGCCCGATAGGGGAAATTTTGTAACGTAGCATGCTTACTCGAATTCGTATAGATTCTGTACGTATTCGTATACAAAAATACAAATCACACGAATTCGTCCATATTTTAGACGTATTCGTGTACAGAAATAGGCCCCCTGCTCAACTACTGGACAACTACCAACTAGCCGAATATTCATATCAACGCCATTCAGCAATTTCGGAATTGACTACGGCGGGCCTTTACATATTTAGTACATGCTACGAGGAAAGAGACCGACCAAGGCATATTTAAGTATATTTGTATGTTTTGTAACCAAAGCTGTTCACTTCAAATTGGAGACTGATCTTACGACATCAGCCTTTATTGAGGCGTTTGCAAGCACCTATATGGTACGATAACGCAACTAACTTCCTAGATGCCAATAATGAGTTGCATAAACTCTACCTGCTATTTTGCAGCCAAGGCCATAAAGAAGAGGTGTCGAAGATGTGCGTAGAAGACAAAATTACGTGGCACCCTATTCTCCCCATTTTTGGGGACTATACGGAGCTGCCGTGAAAACTACCAAACTTCATCTGCGGGGAGTAATAGGGCATTCCTCTTTGATATTTGAGGAATTAAGCACGCTAATCAAACAAGCTGAGGCCTTACTGAATTCCCGACCACTTCAACCATTGTATCATGTGGTGACTTATTGTTGATCAAGGTCGACAACTTGCCTCGTTTAAAATGGAAGATAGGTCGCATTGCCCTTCTTCATCCCAGGAGAGATTGAATTACAAGAGTCGTGGCAGTCAAACCTAGCAACGGCGAGATAAAACGAGCGATTACCCGCATCTGCCCTTTGCCACTACAGTCAGAGGATGTTGAAAGGTCAACGCCTTTCAAGAAGGCGGAATATGTTACCGCACAACAACAATCGTCTAAAGCACATCCATGACTTCTACTGTATGTACATACCCATCTACATACTTAAAAATAATGTATTATTGCTATTATATTATTATATAACTCGCGAACTGTATGTATTTCCAATTTTTATATTATACAATAACTGAATATGGCTTACCTATATATTCATTTTCATGCATACAAGTCCTTTTGCTTTTAATTACAATTTAAAATTGTTTTTATAAATTAAAATTCAGTCTAGAAAAACGTCTCCGCAATAAAACATTAAAAATTGTACGACTTAATAAAATTAAATTAAATTTGTAAAGCCATACGTTTAAAAATTTTATTTAATAAACGCGAAATAACTTTACGTTCAGAAAAGCTTGAACGTCTCATAATTAGTGTCAGCTCAGAAGTGGGATCCACATCCCCATTTAAATAGTGATAGTGTCAACGTGATTTGTTTCTACGGCCACAAGACGAATAAATAGCTACATACAATAGGCTGAGCATTACATCGAGGTAGTCTTAAAGCGAATTACAAGTTTATTACGGATCTTTATAGCGGGATCGAGATGTCTTTAATCTGGATACGCGTGGTAAAGTCTAGCGTGTGAAATTTATTGTTACGACAAAACGAGGTCAAGAGATTATAGCGACCCTTATAATCATCTCCACACACGCCCAAAGGTTGTAATTGGTTCTGGGTGTTGGCATGTAAGTTTTTCTTATTGAGTGAAACGAGTGACAAAATCAGTGAATTGTGCATCAAAAGCAAGCATGGCTAAAACCGGTAAAGAAAGTCGAGAATAAAAATTGCAAGCTGTTAAAACAAAGGCAATGGCCGTACGTGCAGCTTCAATCGATCAATTAAAACGTCCTGAACAACTCATAGCGGAAAAGGGACAAAATGCTTCTTTGCCAGAATTGGAAGCGCGATTAGCTATAGTTGAGAAAGCGTATCGCATTTTTGAAGATGCCCAACTCGACTTTGAGTTAGTTAATGACGACGACCTGGAAACAAATGTGAAGTCGAACTTTGAGGAATCCTATTTGTTAGTGAATCACTTTTGTTAGTCATCACTTCAGGTACACTCAGAAAAAGATATGATAAATACATGATTGCATTTGCCATATTATTATCATACTAAATTATTGTGATATTCCCTATCATACAATGAATAGAAAAACTATCAAACTTAACTTATATGATTGTTAAATATAATTATTTAAATGATTGATTGTATCATAATATGATAATCATGATCATTCTTGTTCATCATAACAATGATGATGACAAGTGAAAAAAAAAATTCACAAGTGATCATCATTGTTATGATGAAGAAGATGAAGAAGAATGATCAAGAATATCAAATTATGATACAATCGCGAAGATCACATTCGGGAAATATTCTCACTTAAATTGATCGTAAGACCATCATCTAAAAATTATATTCGCTCCAACGCACTACACCACATTGGGATGATTTTGTATATTTACTGTGCTCAAAATTAGATCCTTAAACTCGATCGAAATGGGACGGCGTAGCTCCAATTGAACGAATGCCAGCTCTCGATAACAAACCAAACGAACCAAAGTGGTCATGTGCTGGAAGGTCAAGTTCCTTGTTCAAATAAACTCAATTCCGCTAATACGAGTATGCATAATCAAATACACGTGCACAGAAAGAAAAAAAAATAGTATTTTCATATAAAGATTAAATAATTTCATTTAAAGTGGACGATTGATTTTTAGCCATTGAATGTGTTTGGTTGATTTGTTTAATTTAAATTAGATGATTTTAACCAAACCTATTTCAGGTGTAAACATTTAATAAAACATATAATATATTTGTTTGATTTCTAATCAAAATTTTACTGAATTGAATAAATTAATTAGCTAAATTAACTAAATAATTATATAAAACATTTATTTATAATTTGATTTAATTATCAATTAAACGTTTTGCATAATATACCTAAAGAAATTATACCAAATAATTTCTTAAATATTATTTTTTTTATTTTTTTTTATCCGTCAAAAAATACCAAGCCAAGAATTTGGCATTGGCAGTTAGTTTGCTTTCGACTAAAAATATTTAAATATTTTAGTTGAAATATTTGATCATCTCTTCGGACAGCAGTGTGATCAAACTGTAATTAAAAAGCAAATACTTTAACAATTTATATTTAAAAAAAACACTTTGACTTAATTATTATAACTTTAGTAAACAACTCTCAAATTAATGCTGCATTCATTGATTTGAATAATATGAATTAACATGAGTTTGCTATTGATTTAGATGATTTATAAATTTGTTTAGTAAATTCAAATAACAATCGCTAATGAATTTAGTAGAAAGCAAACAATGTTTAGATGTTTTAACAAATTTACCGCAAGAAAAACTTTATCAACTATGTTTTAGCGAAACATATTATTTAAAATTCCTAAATATTTAATAAATTCATTTAATTAATTATATAATTTGTAATTATCAAAATCATTAAATTAAGTTTCGGCAAATCATTGAAATGGCATTTCGTATTTTATTAAATGAATAGTTAAACCAAATAAAATATTAAATAAAATCATATTATACGAGTATATTATCATTTAATTAAGATTAGATAATTAATCTGTTTTAGTATTTTCTATGTACCTACTCAAGGTCACTCAACAAATATTCCTCGAGTCTCAATGACCATTCAATCGAATGCAACCTGTAATTATTGTACAGGTATGGTCATTTAATTTACAAGTGCAGACAATTTATTAAGTTACATAATGCTGAACGCAAAGCTGCAGTCAATCAGCACGCTCTTTGCATCAACTGGCTCCGAGCTGATCTTCTGCTAGCATCGTGTTCTTCTAAATTCATCTGTTTTCAGTGCAAACAACAACATCATACGTTGCTTCATGATCCAGCTGAAATAAAGTCAAAGTAGCATCAACAGTCAAATCAATCGAAGCAACTATCATCACCCATGCCACCGAAAGATGTTGCAATGGAAACCTCTACTGTGTGTTTAATTCCCAGCATTAAACCTTAAGTAATTACATCTATTTCTGTCAAGAGTGTGCCACCAACACATCAGGCTTTCTTGCCCAATGCCTCGTCAAATAACTCGTATGCTTATCTGCTAACAGCTGTTTATTTAGTATATTGTAACACAAAAATATATATATGGAATACTTTTTTGATGGTACCTTAGATTTTTTGAGTTTTGACAGACAAGTTAAACAAGTTACAAAGACAGCCATCAAAACACGAAAATGAGTTTGACGTTTGAAACAATGAAGAATGATGATGTTTCAATATTCTATTTATTCTTTATTTTGGTATAGCACAAACGGAATGGGTTCGGAATGTTCTATAAAAATAAAAGAAAAGAGAACAGAAGGAATAGAATATAAAGAATGAATAATAGAACGATTTATGTCAAATTCGGAATGAATAAAAGAAAACACAGTTGGTTACTAGACTATTAAATTATTTTCTAGAGACTGCTATCTAGATATATGGAAAACTATCGACTCTGCTAGATATATTGAGAATTATAGTGCAGGCGGTGTATTCCCTTCATGGGACTGTTAATCATCTTAATCTTCATCGTTGTTATTAGTGTGAGGTACGGTTTTATAAAACGTTTTGTATAATCCAGGCATATAATTATTTCTGCATAAATAAATTAGGTCGATGTATTTGCATTCAGTAATAGGTCTCGTTTCATTATACAACAAATCGATTGTGTCGCGGTTGATAGGTTTTCTTTTTCTCCCTGGGCGTTTTAAAGTTGATGTTGGTTCAGAATATAAGAGTATTTCTTTAAAACTATCATCAAACTCGTATTTGTATAATAATTTATTTGGTTCATTTTTGAATATAAAAATTTATCGTATTTTGCTGATCTGATCTGTTTCAGTTTTAAGTTTTTCGTAAAGAAATTTACGTTTGATAAATTCTTAAAATTAAAAATATCGGTTTGATCCATTTCGCACACGTTGTATGATAGTCCCGTTACTTTTGAATTCCTGATAAGGCTATAATATTGAGCTGGAACATAAACAGTTTTATATTTACGACTTTTCTCAATAGTAGAGTCCATTGAATCTCCCTCATTTTGTGTATGTCCTCTTTTCAAAAAACCTGTGACTTATGTCAACTTTGAGTTGACTGAATGCCCAAGAATAAAAAGAAAATATAATTTTGGTTTTATTTTGCCCAGGGCAATTGTCAATCCAAAAGATGAGTTTTTTGACATTGTTTTTGTTTTTTCCTTCTACCATAAATTTAAATAAACAACTGGATACCTCCGACGCACCTTCTCGCAATCGTTTCATTCCACATGTAACAAATGCAATTGATGGCTAGCTAAATTATAAACGGTGAAATTATGCCCGTTTAGCTTTCTTTTATAGAAAAAACTACTTGTTTCTACTAAACTTCTAAAACTACTTGTTTCGCCATGATATTTTGAAAATCAAAACAAGCACTAACAATATCTCTATGTACTGTTGTTGTTGCTTTGCCAATGTTTTTCAATCTTCGTGCTTCATTTTTTACACTTTTGTTTTTATCTATTAATATTTTAACTTTTTCTTTTTCTGGACATTGGTCATTTTCAGTTTAAAAAAGCTAATGTTAAATTTATAATTAAAAATGTCCCTGTACTGACGTTCCGTGACATGCTCTGTCTTAACGCCGTTCTCTTCAACCCCTTTGATATATATTCTATACATTTTGGCAACTGAAAGGTCACTATCTAAATATTGTTTTGTTGTTTGGGCTCGCAAGTAGTGTGATTCTACCATGAGGAACGATGACATATGCTCCATCGGATCCGCTCGAAACGCGACATTTTAAAACGCGATATTTCGAAACGAGATATGACAAAACGAGATATGGTACAAAACGCGATATTTCAAAATGCGGTATTTCAAAACGCGATATGGTACAAAACGCAATATGGTACACAACGCGATATTTCAAAACGCGATATTTCAAAACGTGATATGGTACAAAACGCGATATGGTACAAAACACGATATTTCAAAACGCGATATTTTAAAACGCGTTATGGTATACAGAATGTGCATTGCGAAGCGACGGGAGCGTAGCGACCTGATTTATACCGATCCTATATACTCTCGCTCCTATCGATTTTTAAATTAATATAAACTGAAATTAAATTTTACCTTCATCCGACTGATATAACCCGATCCTAAATTCCCGTTTTGTACCATACCGCGTTTTGTACTATATCGTATTTTGAAATATCGCGTTTTGTACTATATCGCGTTTTGTACCGTATCACGTTTTGAAATATCACGTTTTGAAATATCGCGTTTTGTACTATATCGCGTTTTGTACTCTATCGTGTTTTAAAATATCGTATTCTAAAATATCGCGTTTTGATAATTCGCATTTTAAAGTATCACGTTTCAAATGGGACCCATGCTCCATAACATATTTTTTTGATTTTTCTTTTAATTCGTTTAACGGACGATGGTATTTACCTATAAGGAAATTAGAAAATTTCTGTAATTAATTCCACAAATAAATTATGATGACTGAGGAGAAATAAATGATGTAAATCTATCGTTGAAGGTCACAATTAAGTTATATAAAACCCCCTTACCGCGATTATCGATTCCGCTATCTGCAGTTTTTGAAAGTGCCGTAGATACCACTTGATTCGAAATAGGAAGGGTGTCTAACAGTAAAAACATTTTTAAGCAAACCCGAGCTGATTTGGTTCTTTCTTGCGGTGTACTCAAATAATACAGCTGTCGTGATGATTTTCTGCGGCTCTCTCCGCTTGCAACTTTAGTAACGTTTTTGTCTATAACCTGAACAGAATTGTCAATATATTATTGACCCATTGACGCTCTTTGTTACCAAGCTTGTAGAAATAATTAAAAATATTAGATCGCACATGAGGTACCCTTTAAAAGTTTTCGCTGGAATTTCACGCCCTGCACCATTTTTATAAGATTCGCCATGATTTCTTTGCCGTTTAGATTTTACTCTTTCTCAGTTATTAGTGATCACTTTTCGTTTTCTAGTTTTAGCTACATTTCTTACAGGTATTTTCGTTTACTAAAGAATTCGAAGAGTTACACGAATCCGGGCTGGAGCAATACTCGGAGTCAGTACCGTAGCATGCAAATGGATCTGATATGTTTCAAAAAAAATATCAATATAGTTCAGTATTTTATTGGAATTTTTACGTCATTCACAAAAACTTTCAATATTTAAAATATATTTACCTGAATCATTTTCTTCTAAACTAACTTGCAATTCGACTAAATATAAATATTATAATTATAATAAAAGCAGTTTAATTTGAAAAGGAAGAGTCTTTCTCTTCCATTTCAAATTAAACTGCTTTTATTATAATTATAATATTTATATTTTATGGAATTTTTTAGCTAACAAATCCGTCTGAAAAAATTGAAACAGTTGGTTGGCTCATGTAAGAAAAATATAACAAAACTTGCGATGCCTACTTCAAAATATTTCCCAGCGAGAAGTAATGTAAATAACACTTATAGTTATCGAAACGTAAAGTTATTTGCTAACGGGAACAAAAAATAAAAATTGACTTATCGTATTATTAGAAAGCAATACAGGAGGAGGAATAACTTAGGAAAACGGACGAAACCGACAGATTTTCCTGGTTTTGATGTATAAGAAAATACAATCATGCAATAACACGAAAAGTAGTACTTATCGTTATCTTGCTCTTGACTAAAATTATATCAAATTCATGTAGGTATTTATTAATATGTTAATCACGATGGTGTTTAAATTATTCTTCAACAATATAAATTTATACAGTTACATATTTGGCTCGATTCAAAGACGATAATATTAATGTTATGTTATTTTATTGGAAAAAAGCGAACTGTAACAAAATTATAAAAAATAAGAATATGTATTTTACAATTAATTTTAACCCGCTAAATTGAAATATATAGCTTATCGTTGAATACTGTGTACTAAAACATTAAAAACTTATTTTATTTCTCTTTGATTAAAAAAATTCACAAAACCTTAT
The DNA here is from genome assembly GCA_947310385.1 of Nephrotoma appendiculata. Taxonomy (NCBI): domain Eukaryota; kingdom Metazoa; phylum Arthropoda; class Insecta; order Diptera; family Tipulidae; genus Nephrotoma; species Nephrotoma appendiculata. The sequence continues at coordinate 214,399,324 of OX371224.1, read as the reverse complement.
ACTTTGTACGGGGTAATTGTTCAAAAAAGAACTCACACAAACATGAAAAACCTACCATTTTAAAATAACTTTAACTATTAACTCTTCACAAAAGAAAAAAATATTATTAAGCTAACATTATTATTAAATTTCACGATAGATTTATTAATTTTTAATTGTCACCTTTTAAAAACGGTTATTTTTTTTATACGTACCACTAAATTTTAGTGTCGTTTTCTTGTTTGGTTTGACGAAAACAAATAGTATAGCAGTTTTGGTTGCATACAGTTTTAAAAAAAAAGTATCTTTTTTGTGATTTATTTATCACTAAAATTTGCGCTTGGTCCCAGTGCTGATTGAGAATTTTTTTTATTGTGGTTTAGTGTATCACGAAAAATATGACATTTCGCAAAAATGGTGAACTGTTTACATTTGGTTTGCTACAGTAAGTATTCACTTTTTAAAGCAAAGTAGCTGACATCTGCTGGATATTTTTTTAACTACTTCCAATGGTGGTATAAATTTTTTTATATGTCAAACTGCATAGTAAAATAACGTCTTAAATCAGTAATTTGCAAATTACATTAATTCGATAAAAATATATATACCAAAACAGTTAGTATTAATTGCATTATAGCCCAAATAGTGCAAACATAAAAAATGTCGACCAAGCTTTTTTAAATATTCCTTTAAAATTTTGTGTTTTTCTACCTGTGGTGCTTATTGGAGTATGGCAACAAAATAAAAGAATGTGTTCTGTGGCTGAGTGTCATAATAATGCTGACCAAATAAACAATATTACATTTCACCAATTCCCGAAGAATACCTGTTTAAGAAAAATATGACATCATGTCGCACTAATCTCTAAACCCATCACTAAGAATTATTTTATTTGTTCGAGTCATTTCGTAAATAGCGATTACAAAAGTAAGTTTCTTATTCGTTTAATAACTTTAAATTCGAGACATATTGAATTAGCAAAATTTTAGGCAAAACACACAAACAATATTTAAAGAACACAGCCGTCCCAATAAAAAATTTATCCATGCGTAAATTTACAAAAGAACCACCAAAACAAAGAAGCTCGTAAGCTGGAGCTGGAAAAAATTGTAAGTCGGCACTTTCAAGATGAGCTACGTAATTAATTCTGAATTGATTTCCCAAATTTAAAATATATTTATATTTTATGTATTATTATTATTAATATATTGTGAAATAATAATAAATTCAAATTAAAACTTACCTTGCATCATTTTCCTATGCGATTTGACATATAAATTAATTTACACCACCATTGGCTCGGGCGTTGCGACGCCTCTAGCAGCGCTTTAAAGGCGAATAAGGGACACATGTGCAGCACGCCGCATGCATCAAAATAAGAATCAAAAATAAAGAATCAAAAATAGAATTTGAGTACAATACATGTATGACGCGACGCTGACGCATGTCATGCAGAATATATGCACGTCGTCTCTATTTCTAATTTGACTGTGCATCAGTCGTTGTTGACAACATGAAAAAATAAAACTAAAAATCTAAAATTAGCTAGCTTGATCTAACTTAAAAAAAATAACGGCGCCTACAGATGTCAAAAAATTATGCTCATGTGTTTTTCGTGCAGATCTGTATGCGGTGCTGCACGCGAAAAATCTACACATCTGCTTTCAGGAAATTATATATAATATTCTTTACATAATTAAGTGAATTTCGTAAACTAAATTATTTTACTTAATTCTATGAATCTATAAAACGTCGGCACAAGAGTGTAAAACTACACAACAACTAAAAAAAATAGTTTTGCAGAAAATCGATTTAAAGTTTTTTTTCTGATTCTGGTCGTCTTTTTTGGTCCAAACTAAATAACGTCACAGTGCACCATAGTGGCGTTTATGTATAATTTAGAAACGACGTTATTTCAGATAAAAGTAGAGCACTTTTTAAGTATTTTTTTATAGTTAACTCAAAATTTGCATTTTTGAGATGTGTTACTCTTTAATTTATCTTATTTTTAATGTTTTAACACAGACAATCAAATTAGATTTTTCATTTGAAACAAAAAATGAAAACAAAATATATTTCTGATAATTCCAATATCATCGTTGTATGTGTGATTTTTCCTTAAACTACGTATACGTATACGCAAAAAACAAAATATTTTTGATTGTATGCGGTTATTGGGCCTCGCCACACTTTAGTTCTTTCAGCGTGATTCTCTGATTTCAAAAAATCAATCGACATCCACACTTGATTTCTTTGCCCATTTGTAGGGGGTACCAAAAAATTCATTCGGATTGTTTTGTTTGCTTATACATATTAAAAATAAAAATAAAAATTATTAATTTAAAACTGTAATATTTAATTAATATATTTTATTTTAAATTATATATTAAATTAAATATAAATTATATTTTAAATTAATCATTTTTATTTCTATTTTTTATTATAAGCAAACAAAACAATCCAAACGATTTTTTTGGTACACCCTACAACCCCCCCCCCCCCCCCCCCCTTACTATAGCCTTTCTTTTTTTATGTATGGGCGTAAAATTATGTTTTTTGATTTATTCGTATAGTAAAAAATATTTATTATTTGCTGCGAAAATTGCTTCCTTGGTTGAAAAAATATATTTTTTGCACTCAAGCAAACATTAAACTAAAATTAACCCAAAAACGACCATTAAACAAGATGTCCTTGAAATATTTATTACGTAATAGTGCGAAGAAATCAGTGAATCAAAAAAAAATATTGACGAAAAAAGAATCAACAATTTCCCCGCCAAAAAATAAGTTTGTGGGCGAAGGGGAAAGAAACGAAGAAAGCTGAAAGAATATAGAATATAGGATTTACAAAAAATGAAATCGTAGTTTTTAATTTTTATGTTTACATAGGATGAAATATCTCATTTAGGTTGTCTTTGGTTTAAGTTTGCTTGGATTTTTTGTATTTGTGTTTATTATTTTGTTGTTTGATGTATTACAGGGTGAGACACCACAGCAGGATGTAGGTAGGTATTTTGCGGTATCATTATTAGGAGTATATCACCAACAAATTTTTAATATTTTTAATAGATAGCTACTAGTCAATTTAAAACGATGTTATTATTAAATATGTCATTTTACAGAATAAGTTACCTTTTGCCATTGCCGACAAACTATTGCATAATATAGTAGAGCGCAGTGTTGTTCTCACCATAGATCACGCTTGATTGTTTGTGGCACAACTTCAAGATAACCTGGTGGATCTTATTAACTCAAACTAAACTTTATTTTAAATCCCATTAACATGGAATTTATGTGGGACCTATCGAAGTTTATAAATGTTATATGATTTAAACAGACTGAAATTAGTACTGTTGGTGAGTTAAACGCGACTTGCTGTATATACTATTAATAAATGCAATTAGTAAATCACACCAAACATTTGTGACGAGTAGGGGCTAACATGTGGTAGTGTGACATTAAAACAGCTTTCCACTAGAATACCAATGTTCTGTTCTCCAACTGCCGACAGAAACTCTAGCTAATTCCCGTTGATACTGCAGCACGTTTACCCGCTAGCAATCAGGCGGATGGGTTAGGTTCTTATATCAACATAACTGGAGCAAGAAGTGCTGCTTGCTTAATTATGGTACAAATATTTAAATGTAAGAATTCCCGCTAGTCTGAAAATATTTCCGGATCATACTTAGTAATGTAGTTTCATAACCGAAGATGGACTCCAGTTTCTCATAGGACTTTAAGCCACGTCTCGTGTGTCTTGAATATTCCCACCCCGTACCGTATAGTGGTATTTGGCACGCCCAGGCATACTTTAAACAAACATCAAGGACATATCAGACTCTAGCACTGTATATTATCCATGAGGATATGACTCAATAAGAAATAGAAAGTTTTGATTTTTGATTATTGTTTTTCCTTTGTTTTATTGTAAATAAAAAAACTAAATTAGACAGGTAAAATAAGTTAAATAGATATTGAATGATTAGGCATGTACTCCATGAACCTGACAGTATTAAATACAACAACGTACGTAAATATATTAATCTAAATTACAGGTAGTTACTTGTAGCCAGTAATTAAATTAGTTGAACTACCAATTATTTATATAATTTAATCAATAAAGACCCTAAATTTGAGATAAAATATGTATGTATATGTATGTAGAAATATATGTAGGTTATATTATAGAAAAAAAATATTATAGGAGAAAAAAAAATTTAAGTACTTACTTACATGCTGTCCGTTACAAGGCCTTGTCACTGGCTAACATGTTGAGTCAATCCAATTCATGCGTCGCGGAGTTAACATATAACGGATATTTCCATATACATATCTTTAAATAACGTAGATATTCGAAAATTTTGCAATAAACTATCCGGATTCACTAAAATTTAATTTACCGGCTACCCTCTTATTTCTATGTAACGAACCACTACACAACAAATATTTCAATAGGTTAATAGTTGTAACACCACAAAACACGCAATGTCGTTGCTTGCCCAAATCCGAGTAGGGTTGTTGATCTTACGCTCCAAAAACACGCGTACGTGGTATCGCGGTATATAACGGTATGGGTGTATACATATCACTTAATATGACCGTTAAGGATGGTCTAGATGTTTTTCGAATGCGCGTCTCGAAACAATGTAAATTTCCGCAGCACCGTTTATTCGATCGACGACTTACAGGTTACAGCAAACAATTTTTTTAAGCGCGGAAAAATCACACGACTTAGTGATGGGTGACCTTCCGAACGGGTAACCACTTTTCCGCGACGTGACTATCACAAAACAAAAAAAAATTAGATTATTTTAACCGGGGTATTTTTTCCGAGTATTTATATAAAAACGAGTATTTATATAAGTGTATTTCACTCCCCCCAATTTTCCCGGACTCTCAACATAAATCTTGACCTGGAAAATTTTCCAGCGCTAACCATTGACAAACCAATTCAAACGAGACCTTTTCCAGACATAACACTTTAAACGTTAAGTGTTTACGAATTTTTGAAGTTTGCACGTGTATTTCACTCCCCCTAATTTTCCCGGACTCTCAACATAAAATTTGACCTGGAAAATTTTCCAGCGCTAACCATCGACAAACCGATTCAAACGAGACCTTTTCCAGACATAACACTTTAAACGTTAAGTTTTTACGAATTTTTGAAGTTTGCACGTGTATTTCACTCCCCCCAATTTTCCCAGACTTTCAACATAAAATTTGACCAGGAAAATTTTCCAGCGATAACCATCGACAAATCGATTCAAACGAGACCTTTTCCAGACATAACACTTTAAACGTTAAGTTTTTACGAATTTTTGAAGTTTGCACGTGTATTTCACTCCCCCTAATTTTCCCGGACTCTCAACTTAAAATTTGACCTGGAAAATTTTCCAGCGCTAACCATCGACAAATCGATTCAAACGAGACCTTTTCCAGACATAACACTTTAAACGTGAAGTTTTTAGAATTTTTGAAGTTTGCACGTGTATTTCACTCCCCCCAATTTTCCCGGACTCTCAACATAAAATTTGACCTGGAAAATTTTCCAGCGATAACCACCGACAAACCGATTCAAACGAGACCTTTTCCAGACATAACACTTTAAACGTTAAGTTTTTACGAATTTTTGAAGTTTGCACGTGTATTTCACTCCCCCCAATTTTCCCAGACTCTCAACTTAAAATTTGACCAGGAAAATTTTCCGGCGATAACCATCGACAAATCGATTCAAACGAGACCTTTTCCAGACATAACACTTTAAACGTTAAGTTTTTACGAATTTTTGAAGTTTGCACGTGTATTTCACTCCCCCCAATTTTCCCGGACTCTCAACATAAAATTTGACCTGGAAAATTTTCCAGCGCTAACCATCGACAAACCGATTCAAACGAGACCTTTTCCAGACATAACACTTTAAACGTTAAGTTTTTACGAATTTTTGAAGTTTGCACGTGTATTTCACTCCCCCCAATTTTCCCGGACTCTCAACATAAAATTTGACCTGGAAAATTTTCCAGCGATAACCACCGACAAACCGATTCAAACGAGACCTTTTCCAGACATAACACTTTAAACGTTAAGTTTTTACGAATTTTTGAAGTTTGCACGTGTATTTCACTCCCCCCAATTTTCCCAGACTCTCAACTTAAAATTTGACCAGGAAAATTTTCCGGCGATAACCATCGACAAATCGATTCAAACGAGACCTTTTCCAGACATAACACTTTAAACGTTAAGTTTTTACGAATTTTTGAAGTTTGCACGTGTATTTCACTCCCCCCAATTTTCCCGGACTCTCAACATAAAATTTGACCTGGAAAATTTTCCAGCGCTAACCATCGACAAACCGATTCAAACGAGACCTTTTCCAGACATAACACTTTAAACGTTAAGTTTTTACGAATTTTTGAAGTTTGCACGTGTATTTCACTCCCCCCAATTTTCCCAGACTCTCAACTTAAAATTTGACCAGGAAAATTTTCCAGCGATAACCATCGACAAATCGATTCAAACGAGACCTTTTCCAGACATAACACTTTAAACGTTAAGTTTTTACGAATTTTTCAAATTTTCTTATATACGTTTCATATACTTTATAGTATATTCATATAAATTATTGTCGGTATTTAAATTTTGTTTTTCTTATGAAACATTTGTTTCGGCTGATTTTTTAGGTTATTACTTTCGGCTGGGATATTTCACTATAAACACATGTTTTTTTAACTTTCGGCTGATGTAGTAGAGACACAATCTGCATTATCGATTTTTCTTCACTTTCGGCTGGCAACTTTCGGCTAACTTTAACAGTATGATACTTGAATAATTAGCTATGTATATTCCTTTTATTATTTAAATATTATTGTTTTCATAGACCGAATAACCGATATAATCCAAAACTCAGACGTGCTCATGTTTGCAGATGATGTGACAATTTTCCGTACTATTAATGGAATCTTAGAAAAAAGTGACTGGGATTACGACTACAACTTACCATTTCATGAAAATGTGGCTCGCTTACCTCCATACCCGCAACAAGATGCACGGATTACGAGAATAGACGACTTCTCCTAGGCGTGGCTTTTATTGGTAACGTTTTGCTTGGTCACGTTGATTCAGCTTATATCTTGGAAATCATATCAATTCACGTGCCATGCAGAACATTTCGAAACCATGAATTCTTAGCACTAGAACACCATTCTACAAACTATGGAGAAAACAACCCCATTAATAAGATGTCTAAATCATTCAACATAATCGACGACCGATTTGACTTTAATTTATCAAAGGACAACTTTAAAAATATCCTGAACAACTATTTTTTAAATTTTTAATTTTTATACCAAAATTTGGTTTATATTTTTTTTTGTTTTAAAGTTTTTTATTTGAATTTTCTGTTTTAATATAATTTTTGCTTAACCTATTTGTAAATAATCTGAAATCATACATGTAAATTACAAAATAGATGTCTTTAAAGAAACAAATAAATAAATACGCGAGAACCTAAAGAAGAAGAACCTGTTCTTTATAATAAAGTATAAAATTAGGCTTTTAAACTTTAAAGATGATAGTTTTTGAAGGATTTTGAGTAAAATTTTTGAGACACAGTTAAATGTCAATCATTTTGAAACACGTTTGTTATGTCTACAAAATAAATATGAAATGAGAAAATAGAAAACATAATTTAAAAAGTCGATTCGATGTCAAATTCACGTACGTAGAAAGATAACATTCACATTTAATATCAAATATTATAAGGTTTGTGTCTAAATATTTTGAGTTGCTAAGTGTGCTCAATAACATTCTATGTTTCTTAAAAAATAACCTTGAGATTATTAATTAAATAAATTTAATTAACCGGATCTGGCAGCATATCATAAATATTTTTGAAATATTTTTGCGATAGATGGGTTCCCACTACTTTTGTGTTCGACTTTTTTTGATTATGACAAATACAAAGAGTATTTGTTGAGATAATACCGTAATATAAATTTTTAAGTCGGCATAAGCGAGCAATTGACTAATTTTACTATGAAAAGATAAACAACGAATTCAGTTGCATTTCGCGTTCCTTCATCTGAAAGCAAACAACTAATTTGGTATTTTTAAACATGTATTTTATTCTCGGTCATCCAAAAACCAGTAAATTAATCCGCAACGACAAAAAATAAATTACAAAAATTACTAACAAAATTGACATTGAGCAATCACGATGACTTTGGAGAAAATGATTTCAATTATTACATACAATTATTACTTTTTCAGATAAAATTAAATTGTCCGTGAATATTTGATTTCTGGTTTAATACATGTCTGTAAAGTTAGCCCGAAAAATATCTCGAAGAAATGTGATGCCATATCTTGAAAAAATTATTATATTATGCTAATTTTTAATGTCATCCCGAACAAATTTTTTATGTTAAATCGAAGAAAAAACTATTGCGATCTCTTTTTTTTTTATCCCGACAAAAAATTCCAAAACGGCAAATTTCAGTGAAACGAAGTCGTGATGGAAGAGTGGATTCTTTCCTTAAAAATTTCTACCAACTTTGATGTGTTAATTGATATCTATAGTATACTATGACTTCAAGAGGCTACATCTATATTTGACTGAATACACTACACTTCATTTCTGCAAACCCTTAATTTTCATTTACTGTGTATAATCTACATAGAAAACCAACCAGGTCAACTGAAAATCAGTTTTTTTACTTATTTGAATCTTTAAATTCCTGGTCGATTTTTTTAAATGCTACTTTTAAACTTCATTGCAAAAACAAAAAAGCACCTACGGAAGGTCCTCCTATACATAAATTTCCACCACATTTCGCAAGGATCCCCCAATTTATGGAAAATCTTAAGTATGAAATACCTCAATCAAATTATGGAAAATCTTAAGTATGACATTCCAATCAATGCGAAGGGGCTAAAGAGATACCAAATTTTGCTGAAATAAAGTTTCTTAATTAAAACGCGTCATTTCAGGAAAACTTTCAATAAATGGTCTGAACTAATTTTGTTGAAAGTTAATTTACAATTATTATCGTTTTCTCGTTCGAATATGCCAGTTCCGGTGGACCGATTACAGCCAAAAATCACTGAGATCTTCCAATTTGTGGACAAATTCCGTTGTATCCCAATCCGTTTCAAAATATTTGTAAACAACTTCTCTGGTGTAGTGATTTCGGCCCGAAGTTACTGGTATCTCCTAATTTATGGAAACAGTTTAAGTATGAAGTTTCATCCCGGTCTGTCAATACGTCTGAACTGTAGAGAACCCACAGACATTTAATCTGCACGGTGGCACATTCACACAGAGAACCTTTCGAAAACCACATTTTTTGAACTTCGGCGAATGGTAAATCTGTAAAAATTTAGAGATCAACATTTTTCATGATTACTATACTATATTTTACTACGTAAAAGAAAGACATATTAAAATGAATTTCTTGTATGTAATAATACTTTATTTGGAACATTAAAAAAATGAAGGGATGAATAGGTTGTGGCGGGCACCACAATTTTATTAACCACGAGTGCATACATAGATCTCGAATACACCACACTTGACTTCTAAACCTTGACTTCTAATCTAGAATCATTATTCCTGGTTAAACTTCATTAAAGCAACTCCCAAGGAATCGGCCACTTCCGATACACAGATTTCTACCAAAATTCGCAAAGATCTCCCAATTAATTACTTTATTAACTTTATTTGTATATTTCGCTGGCGCTACATCTCATGCATGGAATTGGCCGCCTCAATGACTTAACATTATCAAATTTATTGTAAGATTATTGGTTGTCCATGTCCTTGTCCAAACCCATGTCCATATCCATGGCCAAGTCCATGTCTGTGTCCGTGTTGGCATCCGAGGATGTGCCCAAACTTCACAATAAATTTATTTTATTAACACTATTTAAAAATATTTTATTTTAACATATAACGTAAAAACTTTTTCTACAACATTTTAAAATAAATTATGATTTTAAGGTTTTTATATAGTAAAATACTTATTATCTTTATGTGACAATATTGTTATTTTTGTTTTGTTTGAGACCGGTTTCGGAGTTCCTCCTTCTTCAGTCAACGTTTTTTACTATTAATAGTAAAAACGGATTAATAGTAAAAAACGTTGACTGAAGAAGGAGGAACTCCGAAACCGGTCTCAAACAAAACAAAAATAACAATATTGTCACATAAAGATAATAAGTATTTTACTATATAAAAACCTTAAAATCATAATTTATTTTAAAATGTTGTAGAAAAAGTTTTTACGTTATATGTTAAAATAAAATATTTTTAAATAGTGTTAATAAAATATAGTTTGTGACAAAAGCCACGAAAACGCATATAAAAATGGATCTTTTCCAATTTTATTCAATAAATTTATGTTTACTAAATCCATTATATAAACCAGTTTGATCATAACTAGTTAAAAATTGGCACAGTTCTTTGTAGCCCAGACTTAGATAATATTACTCAAAATTTATAATAGTATTCCAGATCGAATTTGATCTGAATGTTTCGAACTATGGTCAAATTCAAGATATTAAGGCCTCTGAAAACCGAATTTCTTCATAATCGGTTAATAATTATTAAAGATCATTTAGCTAAACCATTTCAATTTGAAATTCCTGTTCCACAATACTAATAAAAATTTAAATAGTCGGATATCCATTTGTCAAGTTTCAATTAACCGTTAGCTCAAAATATTTTTTTCATATTTTGCAATTTAAATATTATTTAAATTTAATAAAAATACATTACATCTACTTCAAAATAATTTAATTAACCATAATAATGTAATGTTTTCTACTACCATGTACACTGTACAGTAAATACGTACATTTCAGTAAAACAAAAATTCATTTTCTAAAATGACAGTATAGCAAATTTACAGAATGTTTTGTTTTTCTATTCCGTTTGTTTCTATTACGGTCTTACTTTGGTACAAGCTAAATCCATTCTAGAATAGAATAAATATTGTGTATTGTGCTCAAAATAACAACTAAAAATTGTATTTACTTATTTTTATTAGTTGGGAGCAATTACATTTTGAAGTTGAAAAAAACGTGAAACCACAACTAAATATATCTAATTAAATAGTAATATGATCGAATAATATTGAATATTATTACAAATCATAACTAATTTCCAATCTTTAGAATAGAATTATTCTATACTAGCGAAAAAGTTGGTTTAAAACAATTCCAATTTGGAATGACATATGTATATGGGATTGTTGTTGTAAATTTCTCAAATTAAAAATGCATATATAAAAAATACCGGACTTTAACCCCGTTAGAACCAAAACCCGAGATATCTCGGGACATGCTATCTGGTCCAAAAATACCAAACCCGAGATAACTCGGGCGGTCACAAGTTCCATTATGTATTTGCTTGAAATAACTAGTGAAAATTAGCTTATAACAAAATTATTATTTTTAATCATTTAAGAATAATACATATATTTTATTCTTTAGAACCTACGTCCATTCTTCCAGGTTTATCAAAAATTTAATTAGACAGATTTAAATTATTGATTAGTTTAATTTTTCCACCTATTATTTTCTAATTTTTCCCATATGTATTTTTCCCATGCCTATGTATTGTTATGATATGAACACACTGCGAGGTACCATGTCAAATGAGTCAATGCTAAATGACATGTCACATCAACTAATGTGTTTACAACAAAACAAATTTAACGGGTGATTTTTTAAGAGCTTGAGAACTTTTTTTTAAAAAAAAACGCATAAAATTTGCAAAATCTCATCGGTTCTTTATTTGAAACGTTAGATTGGTCCATGACATTTACTTTTTGAAGATAATTTCATTTAAATGTTGACCGCGGCTGCGTCTTAGGTGGTCCATTCGGAAAGTCCAATTTTGGGCAACTTTTTCGAGCATTTCGGCCGGAATAGCCCGAATTTCTTCGGAAATGTTGTCTTCCAAAACTGGAATAGTTGCTGGCTTATTTCTGTAGACTTTAGACTTGACGTAGCCCCACAAAAAATAGTCTAAAGGCGTCAAATCGCATGATCTTGGTGGCCAACTTACCGGGCCATTTCTTGAGATGAATTGTTCTCCGAAGTTTTCCCTCAAAATGGCCATAGAATCGCGAGCTGTGTGGCATGTAGCGCCATCTTGTTGAAACCACATGTCAACTAAGTTCAGTTCTTCCATTTTTGGCAACAAAAAGTTTGTTAGCATCGAACGATAGCGATCGCCATTCACCGTAACGTTGCGTCCAACAGCATCTTTGAAAAAATACGGTCCAATGATTCCACCAGCGTACAAACCACACCAAACAGTGCATTTTTCGGGATGCATGGGCAGTTCTTGAACGGCTTCTGGTTGCTCTTCACTCCAAATGTGGCAATTTTGCTTATTTACGTAGCCATTCAACCAGAAATGAGCCTCATCGCTGAACAAAATTTGTCGATAAAAAAGCGGATTTTCTGCCAACTTTTCTAGGGCCCATTCACTGAAAATTCAACGTTGTGGCAGATCGTTCGGCTTCAGTTCTTGCAGGAGCTGTATTTTATACGGTTTTACACCAAGATCTTTGCGTAAAATCTTCCATGTCGTCGAATAACACAAACCCAATTGCTGCGAACGGCGACGAATCGACATTTCACGGTCTTCAGCAACACTCTCAGAAACAGACGCAATATTCTCTTCTGTACGCACTGTACGCATTCGTGTGGTTGGTTTAATGTCCAATAAAGTAAACTGAGTGCGAAACTTGGTCACAATCGCATTAATTGTTTGCTCACTTGGTCGATTATGTAGACCATAAATCGGACGTAAATCGCGAAACACTTTTCGAACCGAACACTGATTTTTGTAATATAATTCAATTATTTGCAAGCGTTGCTCGTTAGTAAGTCTATTCATTATGAAATGTCAAAGCATACTGAGCATCTTTCTCTTTGACACCTTGTCTGAAATCCCGCGTGATCTGTCAAATACTAATGCATGAAAATCCTAACCACAAAAAAATCACCCTTTAGTTACATAGGGACTGTTAGGTGGTCAATTATAGCCAGCTAGACTGCAGGGTAGTCGTGGGGTTTCTAACAGTTTATGTAACTCTGTGCTAGACCGCTTTCATAGTTTTACTTAAAACAAAATCAACATCAATCATGCATCACCAGCTCACCTTATATTACCTACCCTATCATTGTCATATCTCTCCTGTATCGAAATTGTAGAACTTATATCATCGTTACCGTTCTCATTTAGCACCGGAATAAATCATAAATATTTACAAAAATTAAGTTTATTCATTTAAAAAGGAAATTAAATTTAATAATTAAGCTTTTATCTAACTAAGCCCTACACCAAAAATTTATAGAATCAAATAAAAAAAAAGTATATTATACATATAATCAAAAATAATTATTTAGATTAAAATAATAGTAATTCTTAGTTATTATAAATAAATATAAAAAAAACATGACCTTTTGTTGTTGAAGGTATCCAAAATGTACTTGTATTTCTGCTGCGATGGTGATGCATCATTAGAAGTTGTGTTTTTAGTTGTAAAAGCACTCGTCATAATACAACTTATAGCAAACAATATGATATAACACAACAATATTTTCTGGAGCACGATTTCAGATGTTGCGTTAGTAACAGTACTCAGTTATATCAGATGTTTGTTTTAGTGTTATTTTATTTATATGTATTTCGCAACGATAAGCACAATAGTTTTATAAGTTTATATGCATGAAAATATCACTGGCACATTATTTGAATATACTCTTTTAATTTCACTAAAATGTTAAAGTTTAAATTTTTGGTTCTTTAAATCGTACAATTTTAAATGTCTGCCAACCGTACATGCACAAAATAGCTCACCTCGAAAGATTCGCACTTAAAAATTATTTATTATGCGGTCGTTATATTTATGTATTATGGTGTTACTTATCTAAGTTTTTATTTATTGATATGTTTATATAGTTTTAACAATGTTTGTTATTTATTCAATTATTTTATTATAGAAATAGCAAAACATATTTAGGATTTATTCTACACGTTTCTTCGAAAAAAAATCAAACATCAGATATGATTATTTAAATATTTAAATGCATTTTCTCCATGACGAATTGATATTCTCGACCACGACAAAACTTGACTAACTTTTACCAAAAAAAAAATTTTTTTATTTGTTCTCATAATCGTGGGATACCGTTTGAAATTTTAAAATCAATCAATCAATAATAACCATATTCAAATTTTGCATTTATAGGGGAATCGCGGGTATGAGTACATTTGTTTTACTTACTGACATGGTACGAAGCATTGCGTTGTAACAGTATCTATATGTATTTTAATAATATGTATCATTTTTACCACGCTTATATTAGCTCACTCTGTGTGTCTGTTTGTATCGTCAAATTTTGTAATCAATTTTTCAACAACTTGCGATAGTCCAAATAGTCCAATTGAGCTGAAATTTTGCAAGCAGACTTAACTCCGATGACAATACAAGGTTCTAACATTTTTGGACATTAAATATGCTCTGGCATATTTGGGAGGGAGGGCTTCAGACCTGTTCGCAAGTGGACAAGCTTATGTAGCTCTAAGTCGAGTCAGATCTCGCGAAGGTTTGCAAATAGTCGAACTAGATTGCGCGAAATTGACAGGAAAGAAGCTATATAATAATGAGGCATTGACAGAAATAGTGAGACTAAGATCTGTGGGACGCGAATAACTGACAAAGATATTCGGATTCATCAAATCCAATCGAGTGAGATGGCTCGGCCACGTTACAAGGTCTCCCCAACAACGGATGATAAATAAAGTGTTCCACCAACAACCAGCCGGAGTACGTCGTAGAGGAAGACCCCGACTACGCTGGCGCGACGACATCGAACAAGATTTACGAACATTAGGATGTCGAAACTGGAGGACGAGAGCGGTGGATCGAGATGGATGGAGGGCCTTAGTGCAGGCGGCGAAATCCCTTCATGGGATGTGAAGGCCAGAGAGAGAGAGAGTGGTTTTTTAAAAAGTTTTTTTAAATATATTTTATTACATTTGTTTTGAATTAAAAAACAACATATTTATAAAAATAAAGTTTATTTTTAAAAACAGATTTTTTTTGTGCACAATATGTATGTCAAAATATTAGTTCTAACTATTAAAAAAATTTATTTTTTTGGTGCATTTACTTGAAAAAATCGGCCCTTAAGGGGTTAAACTGTAGTGTCACATAAAACGGATATTATAAAACTCATAAAATTTTGTTCATGAAAAATAAATGTTTCACTTAGCTAAAATTACCTAATGAAATAAATGGAGGCATGGTGTGGTTTACTGTGCATCCGTGTGCTCTATTAAAATTATATTTGTCAAAAATATTATATGAGATCGGCAATATTATATTCTATTCAGCCTAACAAAAGAAGAAAACAACGGTAATCTAGATTAAAAATCTTAAATTGTATTCAACAAAATATAGATTTTGCACTTCAATTTAATGATGTTGCAATGTAATTTCAATTTTATTAAAAAAAAATTTTAGTAAAAATAATTTGCAAGATTTTATAAAACAAGTTAAATATTTCACAAAGCAAATTCACGTTTTACAAAATTACTTTCAATTTTAACTAAAATAGATTAAAGAATATACAAAGCATGTTCAACTTTTTATCTTTCAAATTCGGATGATTTTACCATTCAAGCCGAAGCTTTAACCACTGCACCACTTGCCCGGTAGATGCATGTTATTTGCCTACTATTTATCTTCCGGTAAAACCCCGGAATTGGTCCGAATAAAAATTGGAAACAACTGTTTTATTTCTTCAAAATCTATAAAATGAGAGTCATATATTTTTGCAAAGATTCACCCTTTACGTAAGGATTACGGGCTTACTGACTCTCTCATGATGCTTAGCCCTCTGATGGGTAATAGATGGAACGGCGGGGATGTACGGCGAAGGTCAACAAATATTTGGAACCATCGGACCTCTGGAATCGTGTAAACGAATCTAAGAAATTTAAATTTGGCACATTTACAGATTTCGGACTTTAACCGTAACATATATTCGTACATTTGTCGTTGTATCGTAGAACGTAAGTAGAACCAGATAGTATCTAATGTTATAAGGAGTAACGAAACAAAGGAAAAATCATCAACAAATGCGAGGGTTATTCAATTTAAATTAACAATACATCTTTATTTGGTGTACATTTTATTGTTTTCTATCAATAGTCATGAGTATGACAATATTCGATAGAAATAAAATAGTCACTTGTTATAACCCATTTAAATTACATAACCCACTCATTTTCGGATCAAAATTTTCCCTCTGTTTTGTTACTATTTATAATTTTAGATGCTCTTTGGTAAAAAATGAAATAACAAAAATTTGAATTCTAAAATAATCTAACATAATCTTCTTAAGTAAATAAAAAATCCATTTCTCAGACAAGCAACGTAAAATGAAACATATAAATCTAAAGCACCTATATCATTAAGCATATTTCATACGGCCAAATGTAATATGTATGTTACACACATTGATGCCGGTAGGTATTATGTATAAGTATATACAGGGTGAGGCGTTTGAGAATTGAAACGAACAAATAACTCGAAAGTCAGCGATTTTATGGACTTAAAGGTTAAAAAGAAATTAATTCATTCCAAGTGGGAAATAATATAGTTTTATTTATTTTTTAATTTAATGGACTTTTTCAAATGAATTTAAAGGTTATTTTGTTTAGAAAGAGAATAGAATAGAAATTTTTTTATTACGGAATCTCACTTTGTATTCTAACAAGTTTTATAATAATAAGCACACGCGATGAAAGTACACGAAAACCGTTCGTTATTTAATTTTATTTGAAGCAACTTTACTGACTATTTACTGCATCGAAACAGTTAATATTTAAATTTCATTATAAGGAATTTACAAATAAATTATACAAAATAAAATATTTTAATTACGTTAATTAAAAATATTTTTAATAAATAATAGATTTAAAAATAATTCATTTATCAGTGAAATAAGCACACATTTTAAAATATTACGCTTTGCCAGTCTCATGTATCACATATGATACATAGACGGTTAACCGAGACGCTTCTGTATCATATTTGATACATAATCTAATTTAGAATATGTATCGAATATGATACAGAAGCGTCTCGGTTAACCGCCTATTTATACATGAGACTGGCAAAGGGTTAATAATTTTTATACAGCAATTTATTTAAATTTAGCATACGTTTGAGAACTTTTTTCAATTATTTACTTTCCTTCAATCAAACATTCATTCATAACGCAGAATGTTTTGTTTTTGTTGAAGAAAAAGTATAGATAAAAGATCTACCAAATCAAAAAGGATATAAAATTATAAATTTTCGTTTGGAACCAATCAATGCTTCATTGGACTATTAGTCATTGGAATCGCTGCTTATCATGTTATTTGTTTGTATCAATTTGAATGCATCACCCTGTATACTTATAAAAGATTAAGGCGCTATGGCTAAAAAATATTAAGAGGAAAATGATATCAACAACAATAATAACAATAAAACTATGGGTATGGCGAATATTTAAGATACGTTTGTGTATAGCAAGCACGGTATAAATTTTATCTTGTGTTATAACGCAAGAAAATTTTAAAATCACCTTTCACCACATCACAAGAAATTCGATTGTAAATACATTTTTATTTTTTACATCTTTTAGAGGTTGTTCAGTTTTTTCTTTTTTATTTCTTTAACTTGTTTTTATTTATTTATTTAGTTTTTTTCTCGCTTTATAGTGTTTATTGTACGCTTTACGATTTTTTAAATTTTTTAATTTAAAAAAACCATTTGTCGACTTTACTTGGTCTGGTGAAGGTGATTTTTTCTCTTAGTAACACTCCATCAATACACATAGTTCATTTTTTAACAAATTAATTTAGTTGTGCGTTTTTCAATTTAGTTAAGAAATTTGAGTCGAGTGGTAAAGTTAACAAAGTAAGATCTTGCTCGCGGTGTATTTTATAATAAACACAATAGTTTTATTATCTAACAAAATATAGTGCTTTAGTGTATTATACATTTTGGTGCTTTGTGATTCAAATATACGCACGTAGTTTCAAACAAAGTATATTTTCTTAGAAAAATAATTTCCAAATTAACAATCATGAAATCAATTAAAATGTGAGTTTTTATCCATTTATTAACATTACAAATTATTATTTTTGTTTAAATTATCAGGAAAAAATCAATAATTTTATTTCAAATTAAATAATAAAAATTATAATAATAAAAGTGAAATGTTAACTTTACATAATCATAAATTCTTTAGTTTAATGATTTCAACAATCATGACGATTGATGGTGTCTTAAAAAAATATGTACTTTGGTATTCAATGCGCCTCATTTATGAAGGATACAACAGAAAATTATACATGCACGCGTGCGAAATAAAGAAAGTTTTAACCTTCACTTTTAAAATAAAATTAAAGACCAAATTTTATTTAAAATTCAAAATTAATTATATGCGTCAAAAATTTGAATAATAAATCAATCAATGATTAAACAGTTATTTGGCTTTGCTTGCTGGTGTTTCGGTTAAGATGATGCGTCGAATGAAAGTTTCTTCAAAACACAATTACTTTTAGTTAATTTAAAATTTGTAGAATGTTACTTCCTTATTAGATTTATTCAACAATCATTATTCGCTTTACCATTATTATAAACATCAATTTATCATTTTAAACTTACACGTTGTATATTTATAAAGTGGTATGGCATTTAAAATATTGTGATTTCAACACGATTTGACATTAAACCATAAATAATATTTTACGATGAAGAATATGTTGCTAAAATATTTTGTAAGATCTGCTAAAAGTTATAATACGTGGGAACTTATTTAATTGTTAATCCTTGAAAGTACGTAACCGAAAATATCTTACATCAAAAAACCTAGTCTGCATATTACTAATACACGATATTAAATGTTAAACCAACTAACTAGACGGAACTTAAAAATTGTATAATGACATTTAGAAATTATAAATATACATTGCGGCTATAGAATATTGTAATGTACGACCATGAGTATGCTAATCAAATATATGTCGTTTATTGATTTAAATTCATACACGGTAATGCAGTTGGATAAAATTCAAGGAAGTTATGATTATTATTAATTACAATTGTAACTTGTTTTTTGTGAACGATATATTTTAACGTTAAAATGCACTATTTACTCTAAAATTATTCGTCACATTTACAATCATCATACACTAAGAGCTTTCTGAGGTAGCAATTGATGATATAATCAATGTCATCAATAATCGCCTGTGACGTTCGCATCGAACAGTTTTGTGTTTTGTTTTTTGTCCTTATTTCGAAAATGATTTTATTTTTAATTTTATTATGAAGCCTTAACTCTAAGGCCTACTACAATCAGGAATATTACGAAATCAACTTGAAAATGAAAACATACTAAAAAATGCGGCGACCTCCCTAGCTACTTGCAAGTCGAGAAAATAACTTCAAAAAAATTCGGGGGACCGTATAATTTCCTTTCGGAGCAACAATTTCGCACTCCATTTAAATGAGCTGATATGCTCAAAATCGAGTGAGTGATTCTCAAAAATGTTAATAAATAAATATTTTGAGTTTTTTGACCAAATTAAAAATAAATTCATTAAAATTAATGTTTAACAATTAGTGTTCTCTATGTTGGGTGTTGATCACTTACTAATTTATGGTAATGATTTTCAATTATTAATAAAGTAATTCTCGAATATCACTTTGTGGTAACATTCTCATTATTAATTAACAAAACAAGTTTAACATAAAGAATTATAAGTATAAGAAATTTAGATTTATTAATGTATCAATGACCAAAATTATTGACTATAAAAATTAAATTATAGATTAATACCAGTTTATAAAAAATAAAAAAAAATTAATATTAATTACACAACATTGCGATGCAATGTCTGTAATCTGGAACAAAAAATATTAGTTTATCGTTTCTTTTATTTATATTAAAATTCAAAAAAAAAACCTCAAACACCTTCAAAACTGAAACTGAAACCCAATATTTTATATTTTATTATTTTCATCTATAAGTAGTCCATCGACATATCGTTAAAATGTTCACTAAAAATTCACTAAATATTGAAACCTCAAGAGATGTTCTTCCAAAGGAAAATTTAAATGACTACTTAATAAATTAACAGGTTACTACAACAGCTGGTTTATTTTGTAAATATATTTCTTGTACCAAAATCCAATAAAAATATTTTAGTAGGGTAATTTTCTTGAGTCTAGATGTTGGTTTTTCTTGTTTCGGAAAAGATAAAAATTAAGGAAACTTTAAAAATCTTTATTTCTTACACTGTTTGCCGTGAGCACTTGACGAAGCACAGTTACACCTTAATAAATAAATTTTTATAAGCACTTGTTATTTTGTCTCGCAAAAAATAAATTGTTTTAACTTTTATTTAAATTTTTTTTTTCAAACAGTTTAAAAATCACTCAATCGATTTCAGCTTGTTAGGCCATCATAGAGTAGATACTGCTGATGATGATCTAAGAAGCTGAGTTCGATCGAGTGATTATTTAAAGTTTTTGAAAACATTTGTTTAATTAAAATATTCAAAATTAAATTTTTGCGAAACCTAATTAAATGTTACAAATCTTTCCCAAAAATTCAATTTGGTAGGCTTATATTCGTTAGGAAAGTAAGTTAAACGATTTTTTCTGTTTTTACTCGATGAGACTCGATTATTGGCTGGAAAAATTAGCGATCTGAGGTTAGACTACGACATATTTGCCGGATATAATATACTTTTTTATTCCGGTAAATAAACAACACAAATATGGGATGGTTGTTAAAACCTACAACTAGTTTTCAAATATAAAATGCTTGTGGGGATGTTTTAGAACACAACATTTTAAACTCCAATACATATTTCCTAGTTTCCTCGGTTCAATTGGACTAAATATGATTTTTGGAGGGCAGGCTTTGAGTTTATTTCGCTGAAAAATTTATTCAATATAAATCTTGCGGCACTACTTATTTGTCAAGCAACTGCAATAATACTTATTAAGAAACGACAATTTATGATGAATTTTAGCAAACAAATTATTTAAATATAAAATTATGATGCAATCATCGTCATCGTCAAAAGGCACTTTAACATATGAAAATAGTGTTACTGAGTGTTAAAATTAATGACCATGAAAATGATCAGTTTATTACCTGTTATGATAAAATTTCAATTCGCTTCCAAATGAATGAATTGGTTTTGTTGAAATGGCTTTAAGTTGTTTGCATTGAGCTAAAAATTCTTAGGCTTATTATTTATTGTAAAATTCAACTTTAACTTTTGAAACTAATTTACACAGAAAAAATTAAATCTTGTTTTCAACAATCTTTTATAAACATGCAAGTGCATACAAATTCACAAAACATTTAATTCGTCACATTCTCTTTCATTTATTCATGTGTTCTGTGCAGCAGCAGACTTAATCAGTTAAATATGAATTCTAATATAAAAATGAGTTACCGTTACAGAGAATAAGAAGCTACGTTTCTTCTTAAGGTCCCGATAATCAATATCAAGATAACGTCGTCTATCTTCATAGGTAAAACACAATAAAACTGGTTTACTTTATCTAAGATCTGTAATTGTTTGGTTACAAAAGCAAACTTATTTATTCACGTATTCATTTATTGTAGGTATAAATTATTTTTTGAGGTTTTTTAATAACTTCGAAGCTTTATTCAGAGAAATTGGTACAATATATTTTATTCAAAGTTTTGCCCACCGTTAGCTACGACTTTTTCCAAAGCTTTCAGGCAGCATACGGATTCCGCGCCGAAAAATTCCTCGTGTTTTGAGGCGATCTAAGAATCGACCCAATTTATGGCTGCTCGGCCAGGACATGAGTCATCGACCGGAACAAAACAATAGTTCAGGTGAAAATGCACATAGCCACCAGTCACCCAAATATTCAAAAACAGATCTAAAGAGGGTCAACGTATTTCTTAATAATCTGTGTATACAGAATATTTAATGGTCACTGTAAAAGTTTTATGATTGAGTTTAGATTCGGCTCAATATTCTACATCATTCATGTAGCAGTTCTTTCGTCAGTTTTACTTCCGTTAGAGCTGATTCAGAATTTAGTGAATTATTAATTGTGTATTGATTAGAACTAATTATTCTACGCTAAAGTATTGAGCAAGCTTCTGGATGTCTCTTTCCATCAGCATCATTCATTCGCAGCTAACATCGACCACTGGTTTATACGCGCCATGTACAGTTGTTAATTTTAGAATGCCTCGATGTTAAATCCACAGAAACTTAATTTTGCTCGGTTACTAACAACCAAAACAAAGGGTGAAGAATACAACATTTAAACGCGCATCCCCAATAGAATTCCTTATGACTTTTTCCTTACAGAAAAGTACGAAATTTTTTTCTCAATTTTTTTTATGTATAATATTATATTACTTACCACTTATGGTAACCATATAAAAGATTCTCGTTTGGTTGATTTGAAGGTTGATCTGATAAGCAGTGAATTCTAATGGAAGGACGATTTGCTTCAGGAAAACATTGTTGCGCATTAAAATGTAAATGTCATTAGCTTATACGAATGGCTATGCTAAGCTGACGGTGAAGTATTCTAAATTTTTAAATAGACGGTAATAAGCAAGAGAAGTTCTTTTAGTAATATTTCTCTAATATTATCATTTAAGTGAAGCTTTGGTCTGCTCTTATGTTTGAACAAAATTTACAAACTTTGGTATGCGCTCCCTATAAAGAACTATACTGCCACTACGTTGTTCATTACCAAGCCAACAACTGTTTAACAAACCTATTCCGCGATAGTTATTAAAATTTAACCGTTTTCTGTTTGTTTGTAGTAAGCAGATCAGGGTCGTCTTTGACTCTTCTGAAATTTTTTCAGTGGACCATATAATGACACAGGCTGATACTCTATACATCAGGTAAAACATTTACAACATAGCATTTCAAACGAAATTCCATTTTTTTACAAGAAATCGCGCAATGATAATGGAATCATTTCAGTGTTGATACCGTACTGGTACAATAGGAAAGCAATTGCATACTATAATTAAAATTTTTAATATTTCAACCAAAACGAAACATGGACAAAGCGCTGATAACACCATCAGTATAAAACAACATGTATAATTCGTCGTTCTGCTGTGCCATATTAAAATTTTATCGTATCAACCATATACACGCCATAGTCGCCAAAGTTAAGGAGGAGCGATGAAATATCTTGATTGCATGTTTGCACTCGTCGATAGTATGGCCATACTATTCCAGAAATGTTTCCCATTGTATCATTTTTGAGACCACAACTTGTATTACGTTCCAAAATTTGCAACGCAGTGAATGTTAACTATTCAGAAACCGGCAATACTACCAGAGACATACGTATCCTGTCCAGAGATTTAGAATCTCCCCTTCAGAAACTAACGATACACAATAAAAACCTCACCAACATGGTCACAATTCCGGTAAACTAAATTTTTGGACAAAATAAGTTCCATCAGCACCAAGATCGCTTCCCTGACTGTACCTGGAACAAAGGATCATGGGATACGGTATAAGCGAACAACCACATGAAATGTTCCTGTTCATATTTCTGTCTCATTTGATTTTGTTACTTCACATATTCTAGTAATTATAGTTTCATTTTCGAGGATAGATTCCTCATCTCATAAACTTTAATTTTTATATAGCCGGTACGGTAAATATATGTATGTGTATTTAGATCCGGTTATCTTGGTAGCCACTGTATAGGTCCTCCGCGGCCAATCCACTGCCTTTGAAATACAGTATTTAAGTGCGATCGTATACACTTCTTACAAAATGTGGTGGAGCCCCATCATGCGTAAACCACGTACATAGCAAATTTATCAATTTCTTTCAGAAGTTCTTCAATTCGTTTTTTTAAATTTAAATAGTTTAGATCATCTAAGCTTTCTGGAAGTATTATCTAGTAATTCATCTCCAAAAATATCATACCATACATTTACTTTGAATTTGTGTTGATAATGAATTACAATTTTAGAATAGGGATTGATTGATGAGACCAGAAATGTGAGTTATGAAAATTTATAAATCCGTCCCAAGTAAAAGCACCTTCGACAGTAAAATATATATATATATATATATATATATATATATATATATATATATATATATATATATATATATATATATATATATATATATATATATATCTATATATATATATATATATATATATATATATATATATATATATATATATATTATATATAACTATATATATATATATATATATATATATATATATACAGGGTTATCCAATTCGAGGTTGATAAAGTAGAAATCTGTATACCGACATCTGTCAAAGATAAACGTCAAGTACGCTGTCATTTATTTAGTTGACATTCTGCCATTTAAGAATATGGAGCATTTAACAATCGACCAACGCGTTAAAATTAAACGCGGAAAAACAGGCCGTCGATGCTGATTTTTCGAACAAAAATTTCTTCAGTGATGAAGCTCATTTTTCGCTTGGTGGATACGTTAATAAGCAAAACTGTAGAATTTGGGGCTCAGAAAATCCACAATTGATTGTAGAGAAGCCATTACACCCGGAAAAAGTCACTGTTTGGTGCGCATTGTGGTCTGGTGGTGTGATTGGGCCGTATTTTTTTGAGAACAACCATGGACGAACCGTTACCGTCAATTCTGAGCGCTATGGCCGCATGTTAACCGATTATTTTTTTATGAAAATCGAAGATTATGATCTTGACGATATGTGGTTCCAGCAGGATGGAGCAACCAGTCACGTAACACGAGCAAATCGAGATCTTTTGCAAGAGAAATTTCCTGGACGTTTGATTTCGCGATTGGCTGATGTCAATTGGCCTCCAAGATCCTGTGATTTAACGCCTTTGGATTTCTTTTTGTGGGGCTACGCGAAAGATCGTGTTTACGCAAACAATCCTCAAACTCTTGACGAATTGAAAACTAATATTCGTAAGGTAATGGCCGAGATACCGCCCGAAATGTGCCGAAAAGTCATTGAAAATTACCTCAAAAGAATCAAGGCCTGTAAGAAGTCCCGTGGAGGACATTTGAATGATATCTTGTTTAACTAAAAATGGCAAGGATCAATCTGTAAAATGAAATAAAAATTACAATACATTCCGAATATTTTGTGTGTTTTTTTTAAGTTTACTTTATCAACCTCGAATTAGATAACCCTGTATATATATATATATATATATATATATATATATATATATATATATATATATATATATATATATATATATATATATATACGCAGCGGCACAATAGGGGAATAAAAAGTTAAAAAAAATTTTGAAAATAAAATAGACATTGATTTATCAATATCTAAGATAGGTGATAAAATGAACATTCAAATACAGGAAATCAATTCTAATATTTTATAGACAAATTATGAAAAACTAAGATAATCGAAATATGCCCTTTTTGAAAGGATTACCTTTGATTGAGATAATCAAATAAAACAAAATAACAACCAATTTTTGTAACCAACCGGTTGTCTCAGTAACGGGTTTTGTTTCCACGAGCTTTCACAACTGCTTCCATTCAGAGACAGATCCGAGCTCGAAATCCAGCAGTTCGATACATAGAAGAACTTCGAACTTCTCTTGAACAAGAGAAGTTCGAAGTTCTTCTGTGTTTCGAACTGCTGGATTTCGAGTTCGGATCTGTCTCCCAAACATGTCCCAGACGTGCTCTATCGGGTTTAAATCTGGAAACTTTGCAGGCCAGTTCAGCTTGTTTATTTCAACCTCAGGCAAAGAGGTCGTTACAGAGAGTGCATTATTATCCTGCATCTCTCATATCGATCAGTAAATATTAACAAATATTAACAGTAAATTCTCAAAATGATTAACGTTAACTGTTAACAAAATGGTTTTGTTCCATAAAGTGAATACGTGGATAAGTTGTGTACGAGGAAAATAGAGCTCGGATGATTGCTCAACACATATATCGATATCGTTACTCTATTTAACACTTTTATTAATGTTAAACGAATTAGCGGGAAAACGGCTGTAAAAACAATTTTGTGGATGGTTAATTTGGCAGCAAATCCAAAACTCCTATATATTGCTATCGAGTTATTGTTAAATTGATATCTATCGAGTTATCAACTTCAAATCAACTCCAAAAGTTCAATCGCACTTTTTCCAAAATAAAATAAACCTTTTCCAAAACAAATAAAACATTTTCAAGCTCAAGAAGACTTTTTTATTTCAAAATAACTGTTCATATAAGAAATTCAATATTTTCAAACTTCAAATTAAACTTATCAAAAATAATAATCGTTATATGGTACTATAAGTGGTTTTTGCTAATATGATTGTAAATTGTTACCACTTTCTAGTTCAACTTGAATTTTAAATTGTGATAGAAGTTTAAATATGACGTTATATTTATGTTACGATAAAAGCCTTAGATCGGCTTGTGGTAATAACTATTTTTGGCTTTTATAATTATGTTCCTTTTATCTAAAAGTATATCTGTCAAATTAATATACTAATATTATAATAATATGGGCCAATATTTTTGGCTATTTGCTCCTGTAAACCTAAGATGAAAACTACTTTATTATCAAAAAAGTGCTTTAGTAAAGTACCGTTTTTGTACAAGTAGTATAAGTAAAAAATATTTCAGCCCGTTATGCAAACCAAATATATTTCTGAATATTTTTCCGAATTGTTGTAATTCAACAAAAAGTACTAGTTATTTTGCTTGTAACCCAAATAATGCTCATTAGAATTATGTGGTTACAACTATTTTGTGGAACAAATATGCTTCCAAACTACTGTCTACTTATAGACACTATTTTTACAACTGGCGGACATCTCACAAACAGATTTAGCTGTCTCTTTGAGGTTTCTGTAGTCATGTGAATTTCGAATTAATGATTTATTAATCCCAAGGCTGTTGGAAAAGACATCATGATTTTCGAATTAATGAATGAAGAATTATACCAGAATGCCAGAGGAGGGATGTTCTTATGCTTTACTATTATCTACCTCCTTTTACTTAGATAGTAAAATAATTTTCATGAAAAAATATGGTGTTAAAATAAAAATTGAAGAAGAGAGAATTCCCGAAACTAGTCTAAAATAAAAAATAAAATGCTCAACAAAATAATGGAAAATAATTCCAAATTTAATTTAGCATCGTTAAGATCATAATCTTTTTTCTCAAAAGTGATATATGTAATTTTCAAAATATTTGCAAAAATTAGAAAGCTCCTATGGAGGTGCAAATTCCGGTGGACTGGGTTCTCCTAATTTATGAAAACAGCTTAAGATTGTAATTGTAGAGAACCAACATAAATGTTATCTGAAAAAGAATTTGGCCTAAATTATTAAATATTGAGTTAGAAATCACTAATCAGCACTAAATTTCTTACGCACTCGTATGCTTTACAATGCTAGAGGTAAATTATTTGACAAGATCGAATCAAGTGTATCTGACAGATTTTATTTTGTGCAAATTGTATTGAATTATATTGGGATTGTCTTAGTCTTAAAATGATAAGAACACATTTAAAAAAATTATTTTACAATCCAATTCATAAATAGTAGCTGCGTTTTTTTGAGAACAATCGAGTAGAGTTCGCGATAGCTACGAGGGTATATCAAAAAGTCTTGCAATATCATATGAAAAAACAGAGTGAGTGAGACAACAATATATTTTTCAAAACCATTTTTTATCGCGATGAAACTTCTAGAAGAACATTTCGATGTAAATTTTACAGTTCGTTTGTTTTTGTCAATTTAGTAACATGTGTTTTGAATTTTTCTTAAAATGAATGAAATTGAATATCGCGCCGTTATTAAATTTTTCTGTAAAGATGGACGAAATGCAATTTATATATTCAACTATATATCAAAAGTTTACGGCGAATCTGCACCATCATATGCCACAGTAACAAGGTAGGTAAAATTATTCAAAAGTGGTCGGGAGTCATTAGAAGACGACAACCGCTCGGGTCAGCCAGCAGATGCCATTAGCCATGAAAACGTAATTTTGCCCGAATCTATTGTATTGGAGGACCGGCGTATTTCTGTTCCACAGTTAGCGTGGAGACTTTCTCTTTCATACGGTATCACATATACCATATTACATGACCACCTTCACATGTCGAAAGTAAGTGCGCGATGGGTTCCCCGTTTGTTGAATGCAGAACAAAAAAAAATGCGCGTTCAAACTTCAAAGGCGATTTTAGATATGTACAAAGAAGATCCAGAAAATTTCTTGGATAACATAATAACAGGCGATGAAACATGGCTTCATCACTGGGATCCGGAATCCAAACAAGAATCGATGCAATGGATTAAACGTAGTGAACCACCACCAAAGAAATTCAAAACTCAACCGTCTGCTGGTAAGGTTTTGGCAACAATTTTTTGGGATGCTGAAGGAATTTTGATAATCGATTATATGCCAACGAAAACCACAATCACAGGCATATATTACGCAGAGATTTTGCGAAAATTGAAAAAAGCGATCCGGAAAAAACGGCCAAGGAAAGTTAGGAAAAAATCTTGCTTGTTCACGACAATGCACCCGTGCACAAGGCTAATATTGCTCAAGCTGCATTAAAGGACTGCGGCTTCGTGGAAATTCCGCATCCACCGTAAAATCCAGACTTGGCACCCAGTGACTACTTTCTGTTTCCCAATTTGAAAAAAACACTAAGGGGCCGGAAATTTTCCAGTGACTATGAAGTACAGTCTGTTGTAAATGAATATTTTATGGAGCAAAAGAAATCTTTTTTTTTAGAGGGTTTAGGCAAGTTAATTGATCGATGTGACAAATGTATAAACCTTAAAGGAGATTATGTCGAAAAATAAAAATATTGCTGTCTCACTCATTCTTTTTTTTCATATGATATTGCAAGACTTTTTGATTTGCCCTCGTATTTTCAAATTTGTCCAATTAAAAATTAAAAAATTAATTTTTTTTTTAATTAAATAATTTAGATTTAATAGGAATCTATGTATAACTAAAAAAATTCATCATAAAAGTTGTATGGTTGTCTTGTAATATCGTTGTTCTGTATGGTTCTGTATAATAACGGAGTAATTCAGAACTATACAGAAAAACGATATTACAAGATAACCGTACAACTTTTCCGATGGATTTTTTTGGTTATACATAGATTCCTATTAAATCTACAAATTTGAAAATAACTATCGCGAACTCTACTCGATTGTTTTCAAAAAACGCAGCTAGTATTAAAAAGTAACACAAATTCTTCTTTCTCTTATCATTTTAATTGAATAAAAGGTTTTTGTTTGTTTCATGTAGAAAATTTGTCATTAGTTGATTCAAGTACGACTACGTCAAGAGAGTTTAATAATATTTAAAAGATAAGAACTTTATAAAATATGTGTATATTTAGTAAGTTAAACAAGTTTAAATAAGTTTAATTCTAATATTTAGAAAATACTACTCGATCCTATTTTAGATCGAAGATACGTCAATCAAAAATCTGCATTAAAAAAGTTGCAAAGAACTATGTACATATATTTATATTTGTTTATTTTTAAACTATGCAATCTGTTCTGGGGCCGAAGCACTCCAACTCTTTCGTAGTTCACTCTTGACATCCTACCTTACACAGTAGCAAAATCGAGGATACACTGCTTTAGTCCGATTTAAGTAGAACCAGACGGAGAGAAAATGGGTCGCGCCATTCCAACAAGAAGTCATAGTTGTGTTCATTTTCTTGAACGATCTAATCAGGTGATAAAAAATCACTTTTGCATCCTATCCCTAACGGGATTCGAACCCGGTACTTCCCGACTCAAACGTCAAAGCTTTAACCACTATGCCATTTGGTTATATGTAAAATTAGCTATTCATTCCAAATCATTTAAAAACCGTAGTAAATCTAATATTTTAGTTACAAAATAAACTTTGCTGGATTTTAAATGCGTAGTAATCAATTTAATTGAACAAAAATACATCCACTTCATTTCAGGTCTAACAAACATAAAAATTAACTGTCTATCTGATAATGTGGAGTTATAAACGGGTTAAATCTGTTTCTTCAGCATACAAATTCAACGAAGCTACTGAATCCTCTAAAGACACGTACTTCGTTCTGAATTGTGCATTTTTTTAAAACAGAATACAAATTTCTCAAATCCTCATCAGATTCCAGATCATACATTTTTACCTACTCACACAATTACAGTTCACCACCTGAGCATTGCGTATCTGCATATTAACATATAAACTCACATAGACGACGGGATGACCACAAATTTCACATATTAATACCATAATTGCAACCACCGATCGTAATCGTGTCATGAAAATTCCCCTTTACAACCTGCCCCTAGAGGGATTCAACCCAACATATTCCAATTCAAATCTCACACCTCTGACCACTGCGCCATCTACGGTGAAAACAAATAAACGAATTCGATATTAAGACATAAATTTGCACTATTGTATCTGCTTGTTGGGAATCGGTGATTGAGTTGTTTTGTGTTTGTATTAAGCTACTGACGTTATCCACGTATGATGGTTGTTAATGTGGCGATCCGTTGGTTTAAAAACCCCATTAATGGTTTATACTAACATTATTCTCAACAAGCAGATTGAGTAGTGCAACATTTGCAAAAGGTATACACATTTGAGTACTGTTATTTAATATAAATCCATTTATTATCCATATTATCTTTAGGATACATTGTTGGTAAAAAACTAAAAAAGAATTATAGAAATAAATTGAAAAATATTAATCAGTATCACGCAACGTTACCAAAATAATAGAAAGCGCGGCGAAATGCTCAGTGGAACGTTACGCGTTACTATACCCAAATAATGAAAATTCACAATAACGTTATAAGTAACAGTACCGGATTTTTTTTCGCGGTAAGTTATTCCTCCAAATATTAATTTAAAAATTAAATATTTGTAAAATTTTATAATTGAAGCATTGCGCATATTCTTGAACAAATTGAAGACAAATAAAAATAATTACATTTGTATGTATGCCGGCCTGTAAAACGTCATCACTAAAAAAACTCCCATACAAATGATTTGGAACAATAAGTGCTAAGTTTTTTTTGGTACTTCTGAATGCAACGTTATACCTCAAAGTAATGCAAAATAATTTCGTTACAGTACCGAATACCGGAATGGTAGGGCAATTTTTGTTATTAGTGTGACGAAACGTGTAACATTGCATTTTATTTCTTTTTACGTTTAACACTGATGATATTAATCATTAAATTAATTACGCAATCGTACATATTTAATTCTTAATTCATGACACAGATAAAATGTTAAATATCACCATTTTTTTTTGGTTATGCACTCAGCTTTGGAGTGGATAAATGTCACAGTTTTTCAGTTTTATATTATTATTAAATAACATTCCGGTTTTGTTGAACTTCTTTTTTCGTT
The DNA here is from genome assembly GCA_947310385.1 of Nephrotoma appendiculata. NCBI lineage: Eukaryota > Metazoa > Arthropoda > Insecta > Diptera > Tipulidae > Nephrotoma > Nephrotoma appendiculata. The sequence goes on along the minus strand of OX371224.1, from coordinate 214,367,832 downwards.
TATGAATAAAATTAAATATTTATGTTAAATGAATTTCAATTATGTACAATTAATAACTGAACAAACTCGAAACAAACATATTTTACGGTATCTCGTGTAGGTGAAACTCTGAGACTTTATTGGAAATTTATATGATACTATAATTAATGTTGATGAGTTAAAGTGCAAATCACACTTTGTCTTGCAGTTCCACCTAGCTTAATAATTTATGTAATTCGGTTTAAAAACTCACAATGAAATATACGAGAAATTACAAAAGATGATTTACAAAAGCATTAATTTTCTTTTCAACTTAAGGTATTTTGTGCTATATGCATTAAACTAATATAATAAAGCTATAAGTACATGCAGCAGAGGGAATGCACATCATACAAATTTACCGCACATTAAACATATAAATGAATAAATGAAACAACAACAAAAAAATTAAATTAAATAATCATAAACGATAAAATCGCATCAAATGTGAAAGTTCTGCAATTTCAAAATTATGTGCATACAAACTTATCGAATTTATTTTTGAATTATTTATATAATATAAGAAGATGATTATTTTAATTTATTAAATTAATTACATTAACATCGCTCGAGATACTTATACCCAAAATATATTTCAAAATTATTGGCATAATTAATTAAATAAATGATGTTGTGATATAATAAAAATTAACTTTTAAGTTATTCTTATGCAAATTCGCGATAAAATATAGATTTGTTATCGTCATTAACCTAGAGCCATTATACCGAGTGCGGAACATGGACTCAGATTATACCAAATTTTAAGACATGATTTAGGTTGAGTTATATGTTATAAAATATGCAACCAAAAAAGTTAGTTATATTTGGATTTTGTATAAGTTGTTTTATTTGTAATTTTATTATCCGGAAATGAATTTATCTAATTGGGGCTGACAATGTGAGAAACGCGCAAGTCTATTTTATATTATTTAAAAATAATAAATACACAAAACCAAATCTTGAATTTATATCCCTTTTCCTGCCTGCCATCACTATAGTGTGGGTAACGCAAAAGAATCTTCTCAAAAATTTATTTGTGTATATATTTTGAATCAACATACACATTTGTGCATTCCACTTAATATCGTTTTCGCAGAGACAACCTAAAAGAGATATTTCATCCTATGTAAACGTAAAAATTTAAACTGCGATTTCATTTTCTGTAAATAACCGCATACAATCAAAAATTTTTTTTTGTTTTTTTCAGTATACGTATACGCAGTTACGAAAAATCACAGATACAACGATGACATTGGAATTATCAGAAATATATTTTGTTTTCAATTTTTAGTTCAAATGAAAAATCTAATTTGATTGTCTGTGATAATAGTAAAATAATAATATGTTATCAAAAGGAAATAATTAATATATTATATAATTTATATGTTATCAAATTATATGGTTTTTCAAAAATAATTCCGATTTAACTAGGATCCGTTAAAATCCAAAAGACATTACAACCTGTCATTTTTTTTACTCACACATTTGTGTGGGTTGTACCTACATTGAAGCAAAAAAAAATTCTCCGGTAAAAAAAGGGATATACAAATATGCTTTTTAGATTGAATGCTTGTAATATCTATAGTTCGTTCGTGTTCGTGTCGTTATGGTATTCTATATTTGTGGCTTACCACTGGTGACGGCTCACAAATTACATACAACTGAACTTTTTATTATGTTTTCTTTGATATTTATACATTAAATAATTTCCTTACATTTATACATTAATTTTAATTACTTAAGTATACTTTAAAATTAAAATTTTATACGCATCTTATAAATCATTACATGTATGTAATATATGTACATACAATAATTTTACCTATAAGTCAGTATGTTACACGTGAGGTGTCAGGTGTATAGTGTGCACGCACACACCATATTAGAAGAATAAGCTAAATTACTAAAATTAAAAATACTAGCTGACCTGTGACTGAATAATCAGTCACGTGAATACATTTTATTGAATTTTTGGTTAAGAAATAATTAAGAAGATTTTTTAAGGTGTAAATTTGATGCTCTTTTATCAAAAATAAAGTAAATTCATATATGCGGTTAATTTTTATATCTTAAACGGCAAGCACGCGCTCAAATGCACACAGTATGACTTATGTGCCAAGTGAAATATTCATATCTTAAACGGGAAGCGCGCGCTCGGGATCACATGATCACTTACGCGCCCAAACCAAATATTCAAATCTCATACGGGAAGAGCACGCTTCGGATCACATGACCACTTATGCGCCCAAACTAAATATTCAAATCTCAACTTCGGCTGGAGACATTTTCATTATCCACTGCAGCAGTTGTTTTACGAAATGCATCCTGCTGCTTTTCATTTAGCAGTTGAATTCGTAATTCACCTTCTTCGGCTTCTCGAACTGTATCGAAGGCTTGCACTTCTACGGGACTTTTCGATGGAGTTGGTAAGCCGATCATCGCGCCAGAAAGTCGGTGCTGTATAAGAATTATGTTGACATCGTGGAGAGCCAAATTTTTTGCTACATTTTCAATATGATGTCGGCTGTAATCAATGGTCATGTCATCTGCATACTTCATTCAGAGATCAAGAGGTTTTGATGTTGACAAAAGCAACAAATATAAGTGAAAGTCTCTCGAAGCTGTCTTGGCATTTGAAAGACTGCTGTTTATGTTAAGCAGTGATCCCATTCATCATCGTTTACCAGACCCTGTGCAGCTGTAGCTTCTTTGAAGGTTTTGTAAATAAAGCCATTGAATGTTCGTACAAATTCAAAGCTGGTGGAATCACGAATATGTAGCAAAAGCAGGCGCTGGAACAAACGCTCCTCATCTCTCAAGCTTACTGTATACATTCGTGCAACAACCTTCTCTTCACCTCTTTGACGAAGTTGCCATTTACCGCGTACGTAAACGTAATGGTGGGGAATCTAAGTATAAAGTAAATGACGTGCGTTTTTAAATTGAAGTTGAGCTGAAACCATGACTTAAGCTTCGTTCGGCCAGTTTGTGCTGCAAGCAACGCTTCATCTTCATTACCTCCTCCGAATGTAATTTATTGTTGATTCGGTAGGTCTCAGAAAGACGCATCACGACATAAGATCGATCTTGCATTTTCGACTCGATAAAAAATAATTTGATATATTCGCGGTTTGCAACAAAGTAGCGTTTGGGTGAACAAAATGTAAATCGTAGTTTGCTATGAAGCAAAAGGGGAATTAAGACTGTCATAACAATGAATTTGACATTTCTCGTCCCTCTTGTAGACGTAGAAAGCAACGCTATCTACATTCGAAGAAAATCGCCAATAACAAATTCAGGGTTTTAATAAAGCAAACTCATGGGAAACTCACATAGCATCAAAACTTGGAAATTTTCTGAAACCACCTGAGGTACCCGTTTTGAGTATTTCCCGGTGGAATTTTTCCGATTTTTAGCGATAGCCTATGCACAGCGCAATATTTATTTCGACCTACCCTGAAAAAATCTAACGGATCGGATCATGTTTAGGGGTGATTTTAGGGTTTATTTTGAAAAAATTAATAGTATTATAACATAATAAATAGAATATAGATAGAAGCTGACCTGTGACTGAATAATCAGTCACGTGAATACATTTTATTGAATTTGTACTTAAGAAATAATTAAGAAGAGTTTTTAAGATGTAAATTTGATGTACTTGTATCAAATATAAAGTAAATTCATATACGCGGATAATTTTTAAATCTTAAATATATATAGTGTCATGACAAAATTGTATTTCTACACTCATAACTAAACACCAAAATGTATGTAAAATCATTGTATATTCTCTTGAGATTCAATTACAAATTTTCTACACATTTTGTCATCACAGTGTTATGACAAAAACATCGGCAACTTTAATAAATTTTGTCATTGTCACGGTGTAATGCGCATAATCAGATTCAATATATAAACATATTTTGTCATGGCATTCCTGGCGTCGTGACAAAATTTTGCTGAAACCACCTGAGGTAGCCGTTTTTTCCGAGTTTTCTAGCCTATGCACACCGCAATATTTATATCAACCTACCCTGAAAAAAATATAACGGATCGGATCATGTTTAAGGGTCATTTTAGGGTTGAGTATGGACAAATTAAGAGTATTAATATAATAGAAGATTATGTTATTTACATTATTGGGTATCAACATTGGCGCTGTATAGTTTCAAGATCAGGACTATTTAGTGTAAAGAATCGGTACAGAAAGAAATTTATTTTGCGGATCACCATCACCAACAATCCTAAAAACATATTTGTAAAAAACAATTAAAAAAGCAGGGCTCAAGGACTTACGATACGATTTTCAATTTTACATTTAAAATAATTTTTAGTTATTATTAAAAATTATTAAATTTTATTTTTGAATAATCATATATCATCCACAGTGAGTATTTCATAAATACGAGGGTTGTCGGAAAAGTTTCGTCTTAATAAACATATTAGACATTTTGTCTTCAAATTTATTTTTATTTCACTACAAAGTCTCCTTGTAAGTCTATTCACTTCGATGCTCCCATCTCTCCAAACCGTCCGCCAAATAATACTCAGCGTTCTCTGCAAAATAGTTGTTAACGAAGGTGATAGCCTCCTCATTCGATGAAAATCTAAGTCCTACAAGCGAAACTTTTAGCTTATGGAAAAAAAGAGCTTGGGGCTAGACCTAGTGAGTAAGGAGGGTGATCAAGCAGTTCAAACTGGAATCCATGGATTTTCGCCATGGCAACCGCTGATATGTGAGGCGGCGCCATGTCTTGGTGGAGCAAGATTTTTTTTTCTGCAAATGTGGTTCATCCGCAATTTCTGCCTTCAGCATGTCAAGTAATGATGCGTAGTATGCTTCTGTAATGGTTTTCCTTGTTTGAAAATAATCAATTAAGATAACTCCATGACTGTCCCATAAAACAGTCGCCATCACTTTCCCAGCCAAAGGCACAGCCTTTTTTGGGGCCGATTTCTCTTGAAAGTTCTTTGTTTTGACCGTATCTTTGATTCTGGAGTGTAATGGTATATCCAAGTTTCAACAACAGTGCAGTTGTCAGCGCACAAACTCTGATTTATTGCGCCTAAACTGCGCCAACAAAGCGTTGGAAATGTTCATTCGAACTAAATCTTGATTATACATATATGTGACAAACACATTCTTTGGATATATTCATAGTCCCTTCTATCTTTCTAACATTAATTCGATGAGTTCATCAAATGACGAGAGTTCATCGTCACCAAGCTGGTACGGGCACGTTTAAATTTAGCAGCACAAAATCTTACAGTGGTAAATAATGATGCAGTCGGCTCACTCAAACGGCTGATATTTAAGTGGGTACCTTGTAACGCATGCGCAGACACTACCGCCCCCCCTCCCATTTTTGTTACGGGTGTTGCCATCTTCATGTTGAGACAACCCTTGTATTTTAGTACAATATTATTATATGAATATGAGTGAGTAAAAAAAACATAGTATGTAATGGCCTTCTTGATAAAAATTTTTGCTTGATTTGAAGTACAACCAACACAATTGTGTGTATAGTTATAGTGTTTTTTCGGATGAAAACAAGTTAAAAAGAAATTCACAAATGTGTAAGTTGGTTCAAAACACACATACAAATAAATTTTTGACATGCTTCGTTTGCTATATCCACACAATTGTGTGGGCCGGCAAGAAACGGGATACATCATTGAATGAACTCATCCTCTTGGAATAAAATATTATCAATGGCGTTGACACTACAACAACATAACTTTACGAAGTATCACATATTCGTCAGGAAAGTAAATAAATCATCTCTAAAAGGAGGTGTAATTATTTTGTTTTAGAGGTAATCCTGGACGATAGATAACATTTTAAAAAAATAATCTAAAAAAACATTCTTTTTTGTTTTCAAGATCTAATGTGAAACTCAAATCGCATCCTAAACAAATATTCGGAGTGGCATAAAAAGCTTAGCATTGTTTGCCTTTTGTGAGTTGTGTTTGTTTTTGTTACATTTAATATAAACTAGGTCGTTCGCACAGACACTGTAATACAGGGTCAAATCCAAGCCGAACTGATAAATAAAATTTTGGATAGAACCGTAAACCGTTGGATATTGATGCCTCTAAAAGAGCGATACTTCTAAAAAATAATAAAACCGCAACTTATATAAAACACAAACATTCCAAAATTGCCTTTTTTACGAATGACACCTAAAACCTTCCTCTGTCCAATTTTGATATTTACAACGTACTACGTACATAGCTACTTATAATCTTAAAAATTCATTCAGCCACATGATGTAATACAACAAAATAAAAACTTAAATCGTGTAACTATTTACATACATTTACTACCGGTTTCATATATACATGTTGCTGTATCTTGTAAGATATTTTTTCAATCATATAATTATCTTATTTATATGTTTGTACACTCACAATAACATTTTTGAAAGTTTCCTTGTGAAGGACATTCAGAAAAATAAAATTATTGTTTCAGTAAAAAACCCGTAATGTTTTTATTTTTTATTAACATATTTTGTAACTTGATTAAGGTTAGATTTTAATTAATTGTGTTATTTTTAATTATATTTTCAGATTTTCTTTTTTCATAATATTCATTTGTGCCATAGCATTAGTGCAAACACAAGATGATGCACCAGCAGCAAAAAAGAGTAATAATTTATTATTAAGGCGAAACAATGGTGCAGCAGGTGGGCGTTCATTTTCAAAATCCACTACAACTACAACACCCGAACCAGATTTTGCCGAAGAGGTACTAAATATTTAAAAAAAAAATATATATATATATATATATATATATATATATATATATATATATATATATATATATATATATATATATATATATATATATATATTTATATATATATATATATAATATATATATATATATATATATATATATATATATATATATATATATATATATATATATAACGTAATCAAAGCTAGTAGTCGTTTTTAATTTTACAAAACATCCGAGCAAAAATCGTTTTACCTAAATTTATTATCTAGGTACATATATTGTTTTTATAATAATATTATAGTTCAGCTTGCAAATTGTATTTTCCAAGAAGTTTTCTAGTCGAAAGAAATAACATTTTAATAAAATCCGTATATTACCTACGAACGGAAATAAGGCACAACGAATTTACCAGGTGCAAAGACATCCTGCTACTAATGCGCTGATGACGATTTATGTGAACATAAGTATGTGAAATGTGAATTCAAAACTTATCATGCACTTAAATGGAAGACAGATTTGTTTATAGGATTAGCTTAACCGTAATAGATTTGTATTTAAATGTTTCAGCATGTAACTGATTGGAATATGTTGGTTAAATATATACAAGAGGCAAACAAAAATTATTTTATGGTTAAGCACAAAGTAAATTAAATTTTAATTGACGTGCGAAACAAACTTAAATCAACAGCTTTTTAAAGTGGTCTGTAGTGCTTAACAAAATTGCATTATTAGTGAACAATTTCAATTTTACAAATCACTTATCAACCGCAATATTTTGTTTGCAAATTTTCTAATTAAACGTGCAAAAATCGTAAAGACCTTTGAATGATACATCGATTAAAATACTCTCGAATAGATAGTTTTTATATAATTTTTTCGCTTTCCGTCGCAATAAGTGTTGCGAATTCAATACTTAAACATATCAAAACTATTTTACTACAACTATATTGAAACTAAATAATTTGATCATTGGCATTTAAAATGGGATTGGCTTAACTATATTGAGTTTAAACTTAACAAAACTTGTATGATGTACTTGTTCAAAGTGACTTTATTTTGTTCGAATCGCTGGGACACTCCACTTTGCGTCGTGTCCCAAAAGTACTTTTCTGACAAAACAAAATGCCATTTTTAACACTTATACCTTAAATAGCTATTAATAAAAGGATCATAAAACTTTCCATTTAAATACACCTCAGTTTCAATAACACTGTGCTTGAATCGCAACCCTTTTTTTGTGACAAGCTGGGCACCCGGAAGTTAACCTAATTCAAGTATGCTGAATTCAATGGGAGAGATATCGCTTTTGAAATGTTTTGGCTCTGAGTCAAAAATTTGTAAAAATATACTCATTTTCGCACGTGAACCATTAAGATTTTCGTTTTGGTTTTCTCAGCAATTCACATCTACATTCACATTTTTGTGTAATTATTATTTTTTTTTTCATTTCGATGATAAACACTTTTTGTATCATTTTTTATCCATTAATTGAATTTAAATCACTTGAAATCGATCGAATAAGCATCGCATCGAGAAATATATGTACAATAGAAACTATTTAAAAGAAAATTAAATCGATTCAGTTGATTTTATGGTGATTTGTCTACATTTTTTCCTGAAAAAGTAACATTTTTCTTAACTTTTTTAATTTTAATTTTCTGATTCGTTCGAGTCGCCTTCGAAATCTTCTTCCTCTTGCAAATTCTAACAAATGTCACCCAAGAGTGCATGTAGCTTTTTGCCGCTGCGTACATTTTGCGCTACGTACATGAAGCTCCGAATGGTTTGGAATAGGGCCCCTATCATGAAACTTTTCCGACGTCGTAAAATTGCTATTATGAAATAAAAATCCGAGTAATGCGGATTTTACGGCAAAACTCAAATGTCAAATCCGACTGCTAGTTCGGTGACTGATATTGTAGTATACGCACGGAAAATAGATCGTAGTTCATATTTTTTATACGTTATTTAATTATTTAAGAATTAAACAAATTTTAAAATGTAATTACATATTTCTATTAAATTATTTTATTCAAATTTAAATAAAGTGATTTTATTTAAACAAAATTTCAATGTTATAGGTCTTCAACAAATGTTCAACAGTTCGAAATTCTTATTTCGTTTATGAAAGGAATGAAGGCTTCATAATCATATTTTCATTTCGGATAATGAATGATTCATTCATCGATCCTAAACCAGCGGGGAAATTTTTTCCTTGTCACCACCGGGAATCGAATCCGGGACCTCCGGTCGCTGCAGCAAGCATGCTGACCACTTTGTCACCAGGGCGGCATTTCATAATAAGTCCCCAGGGGAAATAGGATCCTGTCGTATCACAACGGACCACTGCTGGTCTGAGTTTGCGCAAGTAGCCACTTCAACCTAACCCACCCTTACCTTGGCCTAAGTAAAACACACATATCTGGTGGATGTGGTTTTTCGGTCTTGATATGTTCGACAAAGTCATTTGTCTTGACTTGCGCAACAACTTTGCTGAAGAAAGCATAACGAAAATTTTAATGATTCAAATACTATTGGTAAATAACGAAAAAATGTCTTTTGTTTACGACAATTTGCATAAAAAAACCGATTGGGTGGCCGGAATAATAGGAACAATTTCACTGAAAAAAGTAAAACGAAAATCTTAATGGTTCAAGAGCTATACCCCAATCTTGGACTATAAATGGCACTACATACAATAAAATAAATAAGAAACTATCGGCATAGTACTGTATCGTACGTATCAGTAATGCTTGGTACTACAGATGCATTTGTTACATTATTACGAAATCTTCATATTTAATAACATAGTCACGCAAAATTTTTCATTGAAAATTTTATTTAATTTTCATTAAAAATTTTCTTTTTAAATTAATTAAAAAAAAAATAGTTTTATTAGATTAACAAATCCCTTATTCTGTAAGTCACGTCATTTGACGTTTCAAGTGACTCATTTACTGTAAAACCAGGTCTCCTTGCCAAACAGGTATTTCACATGTTTAGTATCTTAGTCATTTAAAACGACAAACGGCGCATTTTATGTATTTACTATACTAGTCAAATCAAAATTTCTAATTTGGTTGAAGTTTTATTAAAATGACACTTTTTAATTGTCAACCGACTAATTTGTCATACAAACGACTCGACTAGCAGAATCAGAGTTTTAATTACGTAATAATTTTTGAGATTCTTGAAAACTTTTATTTTCACTCATATTTTGACTAATTTTCTTATAAATATTGCGTTTAGATTGCTAAGAAAATCATGGTTTATTTGTTCCTGGTAATCTTTACATACGGTTTGTGTACAATATACGGCGAATCAATTAAGTTACTTTTCCAACCTACATGACTAAACAATTGAATGATTCTTCATTTAAGTACCACTAAGGCATGTTTAAGATGGGTGCCACTACACTTTGCTATCGCTATGGATCGTGTTATACCAAAAAAAAAAAACACCGCGTTGACCGTATATTGAAACCTATGTGTAGTATTATTTTAACCTATTCCCATCAAAAACAGAGCAGCAAATAACGAAACGAAATTTTTATGTTCATAGTTACTGTTAAACGTTATAAATTACAAAGATTAATAAAACTTATTTCACTTTGTCACCTATGTCTTGTCACCGAAGTTCTAAAATAGACATAAATCCGAATTGAATCGCAATCGGATAAACAATATTCATTTACACTTTTTAATACAGTTGGTTTGAAAGTTTGAAAGAAAGTGTTTTGAAATAAAATCAATCAAAAATTACGTGGACAATCACCAGCTACTTTCATAGTGGCAATAAGCTAAACACCACGATGGCTTAATAAATTACGGGAACAATTAAACATATTTCACATGTTTGGTTAAATCCTTTTGATTTATCTATTATATTAATACGCTTAATTTTTTCAAACTCAACGCTAAAATGACCCCTAAACATGATCCGATCCGTTTAAATTTTTCAAGGTAGGTCGACATAAATATAGCGGTGTGCCTTTGCTTGAAAAATTGGAAAGATTCCACCGGGAAGTACCTGAAACGGGTACCTAAGGTGTTTTCAGCAAAATTTTGTCACGACGCCAGAATGCCATGACAAAATATGTTTATATTGAATCTGAAGTCATGCGTATTACACCGTGACAATGACAAAATTTATTAAAATTGCCGATGTTTTTGTGATACACTGTGATGACAAAATGAGTAGAAAATTTGTAATTGAATCTCAATTAAACAAAACAGAGAACATAAAATGATTTTACATACATTTTGGGGCTAATAGATGTGAGTGTAAAAAATACAATTTTGTCATGACATTCTATATCTATTTAAGATTTTAAAATTAACCGCGTATAACAATTTACTTTATTTTTGATAAAAGTGCATCAAATTTACATCTTAAAAAATCTTCTTAATTATTTCTTAACCAAAAATTCAATAAAATGTATCACGTGACTGATTATTCAGTCACAGGTCAGCTTCTATCTATCTTCTATCTATTATATTAATACTCTTAATTTTTTCAAACTAAACCCTAAAATAACCCCTAAACATGATCAGATCCGTTAGATTTTTCCAGGGTATGTCGAAATAAATATTGTGGTGTGCATATGCTAGAAAAATCGGAAAAATTCCACCGGAAAGTACCCACAACGGGTACCTCAGTTGGTTTCAAAAAATTTTAAGTTTTTGTGAGCGTGAAATCTTGCAATATTTGAGAATTTTATGGGACGACCAAAAAGCAAATATTTCTGTTCAAATTAGTGGCGCGCGATTCAAATTCAAAGTTGTAAAACAGTTGGTACGCGATTCAGATTCGAAGTCGCAACACTGTCGGCGCGCGAATCAATTTCAAAGTTGCTTAATGGTTGACGCGCGATTTAAATTCAAAGTTAATCATGCCAGGAGCAGAGTTCACAATCATAGACGGGTAGTGGGTGTTCCATTAGCTGGGAAAAACATCCTCATGTATGGTGACTACCTGAAGGCGGTACGCGCGCGAACTTGCGAATCGACCATCAAGTTGAACCCGCTTTGGAAATTGGTAAATAAGTTTACACTCACCAAGAACATGTGCGTCGATGAAGGTGAGGACGAGTTTGCGCAATATTTGCTTTCTATCGGAAACGGCAATGCTCGAACCGACTCGATCACACTTCCGGCAGACTTCTTCAAAGTGTGATCGATTTCGTGTATGGTGACATCAACACAACACCAGCCGAGGGAACCATCGAGGAGCGCACCATCCTTGCACCCAAGAATGATGATTGCGCGCTTACCAATCTGCAGGTGCTTGACCTCCTGCCTGACGAACAAGAAGTCAAACATAGTGCTGATAAACTTGAGAGTGATGACATGCATGAGGAACTCCGCCTACCCGTCGAGTTCCTCAACAAGATTGAAGGGTCGGGATTGCCGCGCCATGCCATCCCTCTAAAGGTAAACGCAATCGTTCGTTTGATGAGGAATCTAAACACTAGCAAGGGAATGAATCAATGAAACACGCATGCGCGTCGCAAAAATAAACCGCTACATTCTGGAATGTGAGGTGCTGACTGGCTTCTCCAAAGGCGAGCGCGTTCTCATCCCACGCATTAATCTCTCACCCTCGGAAGGCATCTTCTCATTCAAAATGTCTCGCCTTCAATTTCCGGTTCAGCTCGCGTTCGCCGTAACCATCAACAAGAGTCAGGGTTAAAGCTTGAAGAAGGTAGGAGTGTATTTGCCGGCCCCCGTATTTACGCATGATCAGATGTATGTGGCCTTTCCACGATGCCGCTTATTTGACGGACTCAAGGTGTTTATCGTTGAGACAAGCAATCAATCAGCTGATCGGGATGGGCGCATCACAAAAAAGATTGTATTTTTTGAAGAGATTATGTGCATGTAAATTGTAATGTATTTTACTATTTTATTATCTCTACCTTCCACTACTATTTTATTATCCTTTTGTACATTTCTTATGAAATATTTAGATTAAAGTTTGCCTCAGCAATTGTGTGCTTTTCCCTTCTGAGATTTTAATATTTAGTTTGGGTGCGTAAGTGATCATGTGATCCCGAGCGCGCGCTTAATGTTTGAGATATGAATATTTGACTTGACACGTAAGTCATACTGTGTACATTTGAGCGCGTGCTTGCCGTTTAAATTTAAAAATTAACCGCGTTTATGAATTTACTTTATTTTTGATAAAAGTGCATCAAATTTACATCTTAAAAAATCTTCTTAATCATTTCTTAACCAAAAATTCAACAAAATGTTTTCACGTGACTGATTATTCAGTCACAGGTCAGCTAGTAATTGTTTATTCATTACATTTATTTATTACTTATAATTATTCTATTATTCATTTTCATTCCAAAACACCTCATTTCGATATAGAGGGTACAAGTTTACCGGATTTTCTCGGGTCTTTTACAAGTACTTAAGAGTATAAAACAACTGTAAACTAGTTACTGTTATCAGGTTAACATCAAACTATTAACAACTTCTACTAAATCAATAATAATAAGATTGATCAAAAAAAGTACAACAAATATTCAAAATTACTTCTATCGAACTCAACATATTTACGAAATCGCTTTCGAAAAATTAAGATATGCTCGAATTCATTCCAGTTATAGATCAACGTCACTTGCAGAGCATTTAATGAATTCTAGTGCTTTTCTGAGATATTCTGCTCCTAGATTGACCCAATGCCTTCTTCTAAACTACAGGCCGCTTACACCAAATGATGACGACACGCTAAGTCGACGTTTTTGTTGCTTTCTCTAGTTGCTTTGTTAGTGTAAATATCTTAAAATTATTATTGCGCAGTCTCGGTTTAGACTTAAATTGACGTCATGTGCGAAAAATGAGAGTAGTAAGAGGCCTGTAGTTTAGGAGGCATTGATTGACCACACCGAGCATTTCATTAGGGTTGAGAGCGGGCGAATTTAATGGTTAAACATCTTTGCCCCAAAAGCCGAAAATTATAGCTATAGATCAATTGCAAAACTTTTCTGCGGAGATCCGCAAAGTGTTATTATCGACGCCTTTTCTTTCCATTGAAAACGAATTTTCTCATCCAAGTAGCAAGATTTTTTAGAAGGAAAGTTTACATGAACTAAGTTCATTAAATTCATATACGGAATTCAGTAAGCTCGAATCCAAGGGGTTCAACCCCTGGATCTAGGGGTGCCCCTTCTTCTAAGTTCCACACTATTCATCCAATCGGATTCAGCCACTCCTCAGGTTTGCTTAAAAAATATAAGTATATTTTTTGATTTTATATGTATATTTTTTATTTTTACAAGTTTTTTTTTCTCAGTGAACAAGGAGAGAAGTATCAACTAAAATGATGCAATAATAAGCAAACGGTAACAGAGAATTTTTTCTCGAATCGGCTTTACTTGATGGAGGATGCACAGCACATTCAACTCTCAAGCTTTAATTTAATTAGAAGATAATTGGTCTTGCATCATAGCTCGAATTAAGGAATTATCCTATTTTTAAAAACATAAAAAGCACTTAAAGCGCTTATACTGCTAGCAGGTGATTTTCATTAAACTTTGCAAGTCTCGCCATGATCAAAGCGTCTCATATTTAAACAAACAAAACGAAAATCAAACTATCTACGAACATGCTTATGAATATACTTCACCAAGTTCTTACCAAAACATTTGCCAGCTTTAGAAATTGGTAACGGAAAATTTTCAATTGACCTCATAACATGTGATATGTCTTTCCCATCTGACTTTTGCCAAATGCAGTCGTTTCAGGGCGCGTTGTATTGAAAGTTTATCCAAACATTTGAAAGTTGAGTGTTGACCACAAAAATTCACCACTACATTCTTTTAAAGTTATATGAACATGTTACAATGTTTTTTTGGAAATTATTTTATCAACAGAGAAAAGTATAAATAAATTAATGAGCGTATTTTAAATTTAACACATAAATTTTTACATTACCAAATCAAATAATACCATTGAATACGTCCCAATCCCATTAAGAGGTTACAGCTTAGAATTTTCTGGATGATTTCTTTACAAAAGTAGGAAATTTATTGACGTATACAGTAAAATCATTAAGAACATCATTTGACAGATCATGTAAAATTTCTTCAATTGTACAAATTGAGTGATACATCTATTAGTGAATGAATTCCGTTAGAATTTGCGACTTAATGAACATTTTCCGGTAGAGCGAATATTTGCCGGTAGGATATTGTCCCGCTCGACCACATTCACACTCTATAGAAAATATTTAAAGTTTTATTCATATAAAAGGACAATGTGCATAATACAATTAAAACAAAACAAATAGACTCCTTATCTAAAGCAAAAATGCGAAATCGGTAAATGTGTGCATACAAATTGAGAAAAAAATGTTTTTCTGCTTTAAGAAATAGTTCGCCATTCACCCCACGGAATGCTCTTTATGGAATTAGTACAAGCCTATTATAGTTTAACTTACAGAATGTGGTTAACTTGCAGTTCGCACTTTAACCGTAACATATACAAAAAAATTAAAAAATGTCTAATCTTTCTAGGTTTTAATTTTCACATCGTTTAACAATTTTGTATCGCTATACGCTAAAAAAATTAAAATACATTAATAAAAATAAACACTAAAAATAAAAAATAATAAAATATTTAATTCATTATACTTGACAGTTGAGTGTTCTGTATGCCACCTTTATCACAAATGAATGAGCCATGTATAAATCAATTAATTTTTTGTTTGCTAGTGAATTAAAAAATAACAAAGAAAATTTACTTTGTGTTATTTTCTTTGCCGTTTAACCACAGACTATTATCCAGAAGAGTCATTGGGTAGACCAAGAAAAAATGACCTACCGACCATTTTCCTACTTTATTTTTACGACCCTGAAATGTAATTATTTTAAATGAAATCATTATTATTAATATTTATGATTTATATTAAATAGTTTAACAGTTGTACAAGTGTTATGAATTACAAATTTTTTTTATTTCAAATTTAAAGCTCAAAAATAAAGAATTTTGGATACCCTGCAAACAATTTTTCTACCTTATTGCAAACCGTGGTCCCAAAAATGAGTCCATACTTTTCCATAGTAAAATTGCGTAATATCTATTCTGTGGTTTAACTCTTGCCGAAAAAGGATCCATCTACATAAAATATCAACAATATCACAAGTAGTAGTATAAAAAAGCAGGGTTGTAGTACACCAAGGTCCCGCTATGCGTCTATTCGTTGTACGTCTATTCGTTCTTGCGTCGATTAAAAAAGAAAAAAAACACCCGCTCTGCGTTGGTTTTTCGGTTATGCGTCGTCCTTTTATTGCTTATATTTTCTTGTTTTCTTACAATTAATGAGAATTCTCGTTGCCATGAGAACATTTAGTGAGAATAATAATGCATACATAAGTATTTATGTATTATTTTAATATTATTTACTAATAAAGTGATATTAATAGAGTGATTTTATTTATTTTATCTTAATATTTGTCTTATTTTGAATTTTATCTAGATAAATATCTCCTAAATTGTAATACTTGCTGCCAAACACATATATTTTAAATTGTTCGCTATGCGTCGTAATTCAGTTTGCGTCTCTACGTGTGGAACCGAACTGCGACGCAAAGCGGGACCTTGGTGTATATTAAAAAAGCATCAACCAGGTAGTATAAAAAGCACACATAAAATGAAAGTAAAAGCAATATAAATTATAATTTAAAATGAGATTAATCATAATTTACCTGGGCTCAAGTACTACTAGTAGTCTTCTAAATGTTAACGAAAAAATAATCTGAAAGCTGATGTTCACTAGGTCAATGTAACTTTTTTGTCATTTGAACTATTATCTTATCATACGCTATTCAATTCCAATAGTTTATGCTAATTTACACCATAGACAAGTGAATATTCTTCGTGGACCAAACAACATAAAATATTTTTGGCTAATCAAGGTTTTTTATTATCACCTCTTTGGTTTCTAACAATTTTTTTAGATATGTATTATGATGAAAAATTTTTCGTAATTTTTTAGAAATGTTAACCAGTACGATGTGAAAACAAGATGGATTGATTATGAAATCATTCAAAAAACAAAATTTTTGGATTTGGAATGAAGGAGGTTGAAAATAATTTACACAAAAAGAGACGTAGTCGAATTAAGGGCACATAATTATTGATATTGATACATAGTGCATTCATATTTTTCGTGACATTATTTAGATATTATTATTAAAATAATAGACCAAAGTTCATGTAAATTAATGTTACATAAAACCATATATCATATAACATGTCTATAACACGAATACAAGCCAATAACAAGTTCCTTCTTAAAACTTACAATAAATCGTATGATATTATTATATTTCAAAATACCTATCCATCCGGCTATGAATTTTGTGGGATCTGCTAGAAACGCGATATTTCGAAACTAAATATGAGAAAATGAGATATGGTACAAACCGCAATATTTGAAAATGCGAGATTTCAAAACGCGATATGGTATAAAACGCGATATCGTACAAAACGCGATATGGTACAAAACGCGATATTTCACAACGCGATATTTTTTCCATTCCACTGGAAATTAACCGGAACGTCATAGTAGTAGTGTACGTATTGGTGTGCATGTTTTGTTTGGTTTTGTTTTGTATTTTTGACGTCGTTTAAGAACATAAAATAATATGTTAGGTGCATAATTTGTGAATTTATTAAATTTCACAATACCATTTAATTTAATAAAGTGTTCCCTATAATTCCCTATATAGTTTAATCTTATTCCTAGTAAATAAATCTAAAAGTAATTTCATTATGATCAAAAAATTATATTTATAACATTCAAAATTAAAAATAATTTTTTATGCATTTGTTCGTCTTCCTTCTATCATTTCCATATTTCTTTTCAACTAACAAATAACAAAATAACATCGATCGGCACGATCATAAAAAAAGTATGAAGAGAGGGAACAGACAAGGGAGAGTATTTATATTTCCTCAGTTAACACTTTAAAGGCCGCATGTCTAACAGTTCCTCCGGCTATCACACATATGCTGTGTGAACGGCCATTAAAGTGTTAACCCATTTTATAATTTATTAAACTTTTTCTTTACAAGATTATTTCCATAAATAACACATAAAAACATAAATACATAAATGTATAATTAAACTGAGGAAACATTAATACAATTTATTTTATTTATGTTTAGCCTAAATATAAATGAAAACCTCACAAAAAAAATTGCAATCAAAACTATTTTCCTATCATCTTTCATTTATTCCACTGCTCGCGAGCTCAATTCAAATGATGTATTTTTTTCAACCGATTAGTGCACATTTATAAAATCAAGTCAACATTTTGGCGAAAGCTCATGAGAATTTGACACAAACAAATATAGAAAATGGCAGTACGCATATTAAAAGTGAATATTATACACTGTATGCGAATACAAATTCTCATGAGAATTTCGTGAGTAAAGCACACAAAATCCATAGCCCGGAGTGCGTTCACGAACTGTACATTGTTACAATATTGTTAACAATGACAGCTCAAAATCCTTCATTTTTTTAAATATATTTATTTATAAAAAAATTGTGTTTTATGGATACAGTGATTATTTTGATGCTCCAAATTATGTTACTCCATATGTTATGTGACGTTAAAATGGTGTATATAAAATAAGAAATTAACTTTTTATGGTTTTCGTTTGTTTTGACACATGAGGCAATCTCATAGTTAACTCCTACGTCATTTCTACAATGACAGCTGTTACAACATTGTAACAATGTAAACCTCGTGAACACACTCCTGACCATGTATTTTATTATGTGCTGAAATAATTCTTCAAATATCATTTAATATATATTTTTAATATAATTTTAACTCAGTATTATAGATTATTTCGACTTTTCCTTGGGTGGTGGAGGTGACTATCAAACCTATTGCCAATATCGTAAAGTTCAAATATTCTTGTATTAGTCTAGAATAATTGTGATCAACTTTTCTGTCACCGGCCTTGTTTAAAACTCGATATATAAATATTGTCAGATTATAATAAATTTTCTTTACACCAATTATTAAAATTAAACTGAATTATTTTCGGAATAAAGATAATTATTCGTTTTAAAAAATGTACAATTATAATAATTTATGCATGTGCGATACGTAAATAAAAAAATACAGTTATTTTTGATTTATTACCTCGTTATATGTACACGTATAATAATTATGCCTTCCATCTTATGCATTAACAATGCAAACAAAAAATAATAAAGCCTTGTTACTTATATTTTGTTTTATTCTTTTAGGACAATGAGAATGGTGGAGAACAGCAATATGATGAAAATGAAGAATATGATGCTGAAAATGAAGAAGGAAAAGAACCCACTTCTTCAACCACAACAACAGAAGCACCGAAAAAAGTAATTGGGCCAAGAATTCGTCCATTCCGAAGCAATGATGATTTGTTATCAGCGTTAAAACGGCGGCAACAAGATGCAAAAGCAGGAAAACCTGCACCCACAAAAGCAAAACCAAAACCAACACAAGCAGCAAGCGAAGAAAGAGATACTGACGATTTCGAAAGTGCTCCACCACCACCGCCATCGAAATCATCACCAGTAATTGCACCAGCCGGTAAATTATAGTTAGTTAGTAGTTAATACCATTTATTTTCAAACAAAAATATATCATATTAGGCGAAAGTACAATTATAACGGATTTATCCGATAAATATATCTATAATCTAAATACCGTAAAATTTGATAATAAAAAGAAATCCAGTGGCGTTTAAACCTAGCGTTTAAACATTTGCTGTAGAAATTGCAATAGAAATTTGGTAAGTAATTTGAGAAGTACGGCTGCACGGCTAACAGTGCTAAAGATTCTCCATCTACGATGTCGTGCTGAGAGATAAATGTAGAATTGTTTAACAAAATTAAGTTTGCTAGATGGTAAGAAATTATTAAAGTAAAAGTAAATTCACGAAGGGGTCAAACAAACTCTTATTATTTTTTTTATTAAAAGGAAAAATCATCCAATGAACTTAATGTTATTTTAAAGTCAATTAACACTTCACAACCTATTCACCTACTCACCCAATTACAGTATACCATCTGTGTGTTGCAAGCTCCATGTCAACCTATACAATGACATATATAATGGATCAGCGCTGAATTCTGCTCTCCAACAAATGGTCATAGCTTTTTTTATTAATATCACCGACAGTAACCGATGAAGCAAATTTTCTTTTTGTATCCTCTAGTAGGATTCGAACCCCGTGACTCGAGATTCAAGTATCACTGCACCACTTTAACCACTGCACCACTTGTTCAGCAAATCGGTAAATTATTTTATTTGTATGCCTCGCCATCAACCAATACTCTTTCCTTTCTAAGGATGTTTTCCTTATTTTACCTCTTTATTGATTCCATCGTAATAACTCGGTCGAGTTAAACCTCAACCAGTCAAACTTAAGAGCTTAAGTTGTGCTCCGGTTTGGACCACTTAGGAGGGCGGTACAACCACCAAAATTTTAGAGGTCACTTGTTTATTTGTGACGAGAAGCCTATAAAATTTTGGTGATTGTAGCACTAACCGAAGTAGTGCAATCGGCGTGTAACTTAAGCTCTTAAGTCCGACTGGTTCAGGCATTATTCCAACTCATTCCAATGACTTATTTGTCCGATGCAATGTTCAAAAACACAATATTTTTTATTATATGAAAAAACAATATAAATTTTGACATGATAGTGGCTGTTACTACACTGCTCGGTAAAAAATGTAGCACACTATATATTCACTACGTATTCGCATTATTTGATATGTTGTACGAATTAGTATAATATGTACCAAAAAGCACTAAGTAAGTAGTAACCACAGGATCAAAACAAATGAAATAACAAAATTGCCGAAAAGCGTATATTGATATTGCTTTATTTAAATAAAAATCAACAATCAATATAAGCGGTCGATGGAGTATTTCCTCCACGAGCACTGATTACATCTACTAGCATTCTATATTTTTGGTATGCTGTGCACCAGGTTTGCAATGTACTTATGAGGTATTTTCCCATTCTTCCTGCACAACTGATTAAAGCTGACCTAAGGTTTCTGGAACGATTTCCCTTTGCCTTAATCGACGCCCTAGCATATCCAACACCACACGTATTCAATAGGAGTAAGGTTAGGACTGCGAGCGGGCCAAGCCATTCGATCAATTCTCAAATCATCCAAATACTTATTGACAACGTTTGCAACGTGTGGTCTGGCTTTATCATACATTAATAATTCAAGCATCTGGAATTTTTTGACGAGTTGTGTAGATTAGAGTATTAAATTTGTATTTAATACATTTAGGTAAGATACAATTTTCAAAGAAAATCTGTACTAGATGTGGTTTTATACGATAAAACTAGTCGAGCTCTATCGATCATTGCATTTTTACGATTACACTCGCACTTGTTCATCGATCCTACTACGGCAATCAGATTGGTCCTAATCCTAGGTAAACTTAGGCGGAGTTTGGTTCAAGTCTAATGGGGAAGGCAGTTTGTAACGTGGTGCAATTTACACTTGAAATACAGAAATTTTCGAAACTAACTAAAGTAAATATAACGTTTTGTAACTCTTTGACCCACTTACTCATCGATCCTACTATCATCATCAGATAGGTTATAATCCTTGGTTTAACAGATGCGTAGTTTGAGTTGAAACTAATGGAGATAGGCAGGTGTCATTTACAAGAATTAGCTAAACTTTCGCAACTAAATTAATAAAATGTTCTCTAAATTTTAAAATACCCACTTGTTTAACTAGTGGCCCACTATAGCTATCAAATAGGTCCTACTATCCTAAAAAAACTAGGGATAGGATAGTGTGGTGAATTAAAATTTAGTTAAGTAAAAGCTCTGAAATTTTCGAAACTAAATTAATAAAATGTTCAGTAACTTTTGAGTTATTAGCTTGCTAATTGAGTTATTAGCTCCTACTGTTCTATAAACTCAAGTGGAGTCGGGGCAAGCCTGATGGGAAAATATAAGGTTTTGCATTAGTTATTTTTGAATTACCCAAGTCTGATAAGAATCGTGAGGGGTAATTAGATGTATTTTCTAGAAATTCCAAACTTTTAAAAGTGGATAACTCAAAAGTTACAGAACATTTTTAATAATTTCATTTTAAAAATGGTATTCTCTTGCTGCTGTTCAATCGTTGCCATTATAAGCACCTTAAATGAAATACATTTCTATATTAGCGGCGGAAATAATAGCGCCTATTTCGACCCATTAATTATAAACGGTCGAGTAAAAATCGAACTGCTAAAAATTAATCACTATATGCAAAAAGTAACGAAACAGAGGAAAACATTTCACCAAAAAATGGATGGGTTATGTATGCAATTTAAATGAGTTATACAGTACACTTACACAACATTTTTTTATTTTTTTTTGTATCTAATATTGTCACTCTCGTGACTTTTGATGTAAGTGTGTTTTTAACGCATTTAATTTGAATAATCCATGCCTTTTTTGTTGAAAATTTTTCTTCTGTTTTTTCATTGCTCTTTATAACATAGATTCTCTTTGCTATAATGCTTTTCTTTTCCATTCCATACTACAAAGTTTGTTTAAACCGGGTTACAAGATTTTTGCTTAAAAAATGTTTGGCTTTCTTTTAAAGATTTATTTATTTTCTTTGATTTCCGACAAAACGGCTTTTTAGCATTCGAAGTTTTATAGAGTCCAATTTTGTATCCAAAATGTTGCAAAACATTTTGATTTGATTACTCCTATGCCTGATACCACTTTAAAATTTTCATAATGGTGCATATTTTTCTGAGAGTTAATCCTCGTTCTTCAGTACATTGGTTTCCCGTGAGGATCACTTATAGAATCAACTAAAATTTTTTGAAAACAAAACGATTTTACAAAACAATTGTTTTATTTGAGAAGTGACGATAGAGTTTAGAATTTTAGTTAAAATGCCACCTTTCACCAAACAAACATAACAAACATAAGAATAGCCCGACACGATTAATGGTTACTGAGATCTATGAATGTAAAGCCATCTACCGGAAAAAAAGGACACGAACTTTTTCCACCACTATAGGATGATAAACTACTATATAGGATGATAAACAAAAGAACTATTTATTTTTTTTAATTATATTTTTCCTGAGTGCACATACGATTTCACCGAAAAATACCAAAGTGGTTTACCTTTCGAACCATCAATAATTCGATAACCACCTTTCTTTCAGCATTTTTGTTGGAAATGAACTTCTCTGTTACCTTTCTTGGTTTGATCCTACAATTTTGGGATATAGCCTGTATAAACAAAAATCTATTTTTATTTATTTTAATATGCTTAAAACGTTTTAATTTTCAATTATTTTGTTAAAATAAACCGGACGATTCTAAGGAGTATTCCGTTATTCCCAACCGATTGTTATTGATTCTAACGTATCTAGGTTTTATTACCAAAATTAATTAAAATTAAAATATTTTAACTTAATCCAAATAAATAAAAAATTAATTAAAGAACAAAGCTTAATAAAAAATTAGTTTTTTTAAACTACTTTAAACTTAAAATGTGAAGGAGTTTTTAAATAAGTTGTCTTCGGCACAGTTTCAACATAATCTTATTTTTTCAAGATGGTTCATAATTAAAACGGCTCCAACTTAGCCGGCCTCTCTACTAAACTTGATGCTAACATTTTTGTTAATGTAGTTTGTTCTCGATGTACATAGATATTTTATTTATAGTATATACTAAGTTGACAAAATATGTCTTTAAGGAATTTAAAATTTTGAAAAATTATCCCAAATCATCACATAGATAGCATACTAATTATTTTATTTCTATTAAATTTTTAGGTGGAAGACGACGCTTTGGTGCCCCCAAACCATCAAACCCTGAACCACCAGCATCAGATGCTCAATCACAATCACTGGAGGATACAAGTAGTTCGAACAAATTACCAAGACGGCCTCTTAGTCGCGCCCGATTCTTGGGATCAAAATAACTCTAAATTTTAGATCGAAATTTACACAATAAACACAAATTTTACAAATTTATTGTAAAACATAGCTATAATTATAAAATTTTTATAAGATTCGAAATATAAGACAGACAAAATTGTATAAATTTTTGATAAAACAAATTAAAATTAAAAAAAAATTAAATTCCGAAATTTATTACAATAAAAAGAACTCCATAAACATAAGGGAAAAAACATAATGATTGACTTTTATTTCTTTAGTTCTTTAGTACAGTCGTTGGCCAAAAAACTTGCGCACCCATAGAAATCACATAAATATTTTTACATAAAACAAATATTTTCCGAAGAAATTTACTTTTAGTTAATATAGTTCAGTTAACATTTTATGTAATAAAAAAAATTATTAATATGTATTTTGCGGCTCCCCCTTTCGCTAATATTACTTGTTTGCATCGTTCTGGTATGCTTTTGTAGCTATTCTATATTGTATTTTTTATTTCTAAATCATTTTTCAAAACGTTCTCGATGTTTTTTCTTAATTCGATCATTGTATTGTTGGTATGCATACATACTAGTCCCTTCAACACGGACCAGCAATTCTCTATCAGACTGAGTTCTGGTGAATTGCCTGGCCACGGAAAAATGTTTATTTTTTTACTGTTCAAGTAACTTTTAACGGGACAAATTTGATATCAGAAATTTTGTGAATTGAATTCGGCTTTCGTTAAGAGGTTTTTTATTTGATATCAATGATTTTGGCACGGCAACTTGAAAATAAATTGAATTGCGATTCGTTTTATTGTTGTCAGTCAAAACAGTTCACACACACTCACAATACGAGATTTTTATCCGTCGTATGAATACTACCTGAGGCACAATAACACGTAGCGGCTACTTGTGGACTATCGAGTGTGTGTGAACTGTATTTTATTTCAGAATCCTTTACCACATGCCACAAACAGATCATGCCGACTGTGATCTTATTATACACCCGGTTCTCGTAGGCTATCGGCTGAACATTTGTTGTTTAGTTTTTAGTGCATATTACAGAGTAGTAAAAATTTAGATCAGATCCATGTGTTTTTGGTAGAAAATCGATTGAGTAATTCAACAGCTTTTTCTTGCATGTTTCTTGCTGTTTTGTCTCTAACCGCATGCGACTACTATTCATTTTTGATTCGTAATAAATACATTTTTATTAACCATTTGTTTTTTATTTCGCAAAATTATTTTGAATATTTTCAAAAAGTTTAAAAAATTACTCGATCGATTTCGACTTGTTAGGTCATCATCAGGAGTATCTACTCCTGATGATGACCTAACAAGTCGAAATCGATCGAGCGATTTTTTAAACTTTTTGAAAATATTCAATATAATTTTGCGAAATAAAAAACAAGTGGTTAATAAAAATGTGTTTATTAAGTATAAGTGTGTTTTGCCACGTGCCTACGGCAAATAGCGTAAGAAGCATTTTTGATTACTTAAACAATACAATAAAATATACATATTTTAGTGTGTTAGTTGGAAACAAAAATTAATGGTAGCTACCGCTGATATTCCATCTCCATGCGATGGGAGGGGAGATAAGATCTATTTTTTAAAGAAATCATCATAAAGATTAAAATAATATCGATTTTATGCAAGGAGACTCTCAAATGTTCAATGTTTTTGGCGATTTTTTCGATCACATCAATTTGTCAGTTTTTTTGTTATAAAAGAAGGGTCACTGGTAAAAATTCTCTTAGCAATGATAATAATATGATGTACTTATTTATATTTGTTTCATTGTAGTACGTTGATCCACTATCATTATGAACCGCAACGGACCATTTTTTGGCTCAAATGCACCCTAATGCATTTGAGCCAAAAAATGAAATTTTGCAAGAAATTAGGGTGGATTTTAACTTATGGAGGTCAATATCTAAAATATACGATTTTTCTGGGACAAACGGTTGATGTCATATTGTAGGTGATGATTGTGGCTAATAATCCTGAAAATATGAACCAAAATCTTTGGGCTAATTTTTTAGCAATTTGGCCGAATGTGGCCGGTCGATTTGGCATTTTTCAGTTTTATGGCCAAAATGACCCTCCACCCTAATTTTTTGAAAAAAATTTGTATGCTATTTGATAGCTGGCGTCAATACCTTTCCAACGATATGCATATGTTTGGGGTATGTTAAATAGGTTCAGCGCTGTGGGCGTGGCCAAAAACGGCCGTTCAGAGGCCGGCCGCAGCCAACATTATTTATTTATTTAGTTATTCTTTGCTCTTTTCTCATTTTACAATATAATAAATGTCGTTGAAAATAAAATTTAATCACATTAAAAAAGAGAAAAAGGAAAGAAATAAAGGAAACAGATCGGCTAATGAATTTTCAGACCTTTTAAAGCCATACTGTTTCCCTTTAACAAAAATTATTACAATTTGTCAATATAAAAATAATATTGTATGTATTTGAAAACAATAAATATAAAAAACAGAAAAATATAAAAAATATAAAATGTAAAAAATAAAAAATATATAAATGTATACTTCACAAATAATTCACGACGTTAGACAACAAATGTGCTTTTAGCAATTTTTAAATTTAAAAATATTATAAATGTTTTTAATTGGGTCGGGCAGTTTATTATAAATATAAGGTCCAATAAATGATATAGATTTTCTTCCAAATTCTGTTCTGATATTTAAGCATGTCAGCAAATTAGTAGACCTAGTTTCGTATCTATGAGTTACATATTTATATTCCATGTTAGATAAACATGAGGGCACAATCAAACATTTGTACATATAAACACATAAATGCAATTCGAATAATGCGCCAATTGGAAGAATTCCATTAGCTACATCGCGATATAAAGCTGATGTTGGATATAATACAGGGAGTTTATAAATAGATTTACAACACTTGTTTTGCAGAATCTGTAAATTCCTTAATCTAGTTTTCGCTGCAGATCCAAAAGCTGCAATAGCGCAATAAAAACGTGAATGAACAAAAGAGAAATAAATCATTTTTAAAACATGAGTTGGAACAAAACTAGCCAATTTTCTGATCAAGAACAAGAATGGACAAACTTTCAAACAAACTGAATTTATATGATCTTCCCAAGATAAATGCTTGTCAAGTATAACACCCAGGTATTTAAGTTTATCAACACATTCAATAGTAACACCTGAATATTGCATAATTGGAAACTCACAGTATGGCAAAAATGATGAGTGAAAAATTATAATTTTTGTCTTGCTGAGATTAAGAGAAATTTTGTTCATATCAAAAAATTCAACCAACATGTTTTAATCATTATTTTAACAAACCTGCATGGCGGCCAAATCAAAAAGTTGTAGAACAAAACAGAAAGTTGTTGAAGCTGTATACATATATACGAGTTCGACTTCCAGCACAGTAGGTGCTTTCGTCACTCGTTTAGACTGCCGTCCAAAATGATAAAGGGTTGTAACAGATTTGAAAAATGTTTTCAAGTTATGTTAGCAGGATTAATCCTTCAGTGGTCGCGGTGTTTGTTTATTTGACTATTAAATATGATATGTTGCGGCTGAGGATTGTGGAGACAAACAGAATCTTTTAATTCACCGCTGGGAAGGAATAATGGCCTTTGGATATCGAAGAATCTAACTAATCAAAAACAGAAACTAAAAGCGTCTTACTATGGTAATTTTACAACCACAATTATATATAAAATTCAATCAGGAATGAATAATTTCATTCTACCTAAAAGAAGGATTACAATTATTCCATTCTTCGTGTAGTTCAAATGTTTACCTCCCGCCTGGTTAATTAATAAAAAAATTTTATTTTTATGAGTTGTCACTCTGGGAGTAATGTAGTATTTTTATCGTATAAAGTATAAAGAACCATATGACATAAATCAACGATACAAAAAAACTCCGATGCTAAATTAATCTGAAAAATAAGACATATTTACGTCGAAAACGCATTTTTTATTTTCATAAATATTTGTTATGACCACTGATCTATATTACATGGATACGACATGAATGTCAGAAACCATATAAAACAACTGCAAAAAATGGGAGCACTTTTTTTATAGTCATATCGCTCGTTTATATACACCTCTTGCTTTAAAAAAATATTTCCGAAAGATAGGACCGTATCGAGGATAGATTTAATTTCGAAAATTTCTGAAATTGGTTTTTTATTATTATAGTCAATGAACAAACAATAATATTCAAATGATTTAAATTATAAATCACATTTTATTCATTAAATTCATGTGGTATCGTTTTTGTATGCAAATTTCTTTTTGCGATTTCCCTTGATATTTCAAATGCACACCTGCAAATATTTCGAATAAAACAAAGAGTTCGTGTCGTCAAAACGTCAAACGTCAAAAACTCATAGGAACCAGTTTTCTGTTTACATTATTTGATTTTCGAAAATTCGGAATTTAAGAAAAAAAAGAAAATTTTTCTGTCTCTGTCACAAACGTAGAACTATTTTTTTACTACCATATAGTTTTTGTCAAGTCGTATCCATGTATATAGATCAGTGGTTATGACATAAAAATAAATTGCATGCTTAGTTTGATTTTACTGAATTTTATACCAACCGATAAAAGTATAAAAAAATAAACAAATGATTTTCTGCGTTTTGTACCGAGAAAGGAAAATTGTGCAGATGTCAACTCTTCGGTTTTTGTTTTTTCGGCCAGTTCATGAGGAACCCATACTCCCTTCTGTATTTTTCCCATTAGGGTTTAGGTAAAGTTAAGTTAGAGTGGCTGCTATCGCACACTTAGGCCAATAATGGCCCATTGTGATACCACATGATCCAAACTCTCCTTACTCCCGCTGAAACCATCCGGAGCTACTTATGTAGCGTAAAATATCTCGCACTCCACAGTCCGCGACTTCAGAAAGGCTGTCCATATCGTACGCACCCAAGTACTTATGTCTTTTGTATACCAGTGCCGAACAGGAGTATAGGAAGTGATCTAAAGTCTCCTCCTCCTCTTCGTCTATACAATTTCTACAAAAGTAATTCGTCTGTAGACCCAACCTTCTCGCATGTTCCCCAAAAAGGCAGTGTCCTGTCAGTATCCCTACGACAAATCCTAACTCTCGTTTTCCCAGGGATACTAGTGCCTTGGAGCGCCAGAGGTCCAGTTTTGTCTAAACCTGTTTTGTTACTACCCTGCACATGAGAGTATTGGTCCACCTCCGATTTGAGCGCTGCTACAGGCCTCCCCAGAAGCCCAGCCCTTTCCGTTTGCAACTGGAGAGTCGTACCGTACCTAGCTAGCTCATCTGCCCTGCAGTTTCCCGTGACGTCCAAGTGCCCAGGGACCCAGATTATCTGGATACTGAAATACTCGCTCATCTCGTGACTTCAAAAAAAACCGCCTCTAGTGACCTGAGTGCCGCTTGACTGCCCACATAAATCGCGATATCCCTCACGGATATCACGTTATGCCTCAACCATGTCACGGCTTCCCCTTTCGCCACCACTTCAGCCTGGTACAAGCTGTAGTAATCAGGGAGACGAACAGAAATATTAACATTGAGCTTCTCACAGAAGACTCCGACTCCTACTGTGCCGTGTAGCTTAGAACCGGCCGTGAAAAATTTCAGTGCCTCGTTTTCCAGTATTGATCCGTTCCTTCAGGATTCCCTCGAAGCACAGATGATCCGGAAAGCTTTATCGAAGCACAACATTGGTTTAATATAATCTAGATACCCCAGTTCTTCCCTTAGTGATCTAACTTTCGTCGAGTGTCCCACCTGAAGACACTTCCACTGAGAGACAGCCGAGAGCCTCGTAGCCACCTTGACTGCCATCTGTTTAGTTATGTACAAATATTGATGTACGATTATCTATGTACAAGTTGCTGTCTACATTATTTGTATATACAGATTGTTGTATATTATTTGGAATAATTCTTTTCATGGAGAAGTGTCCGTTTATAAAGAATTATGTGAACGGAGGATTGTCCGTTGAGTATAATTGTGCGGAGTTTCTTATAGTTGAAGAAACTATCTGCTATATCACCGACCGCACAGTGAGTTTCCCTACCGCGGGTTCTTTGTCCGCTGGCGTTTGTGGATGGATTTTAGTTGTATGTATTATAATAATGTATAATGATTGTAATGGTAGTGATGATGTAAATGGTTTTATCAATGAAAATTGATGATAGATAATGTATCATTGTGACTATAATGTCAATACCAGCGTTTGTGGTTATAATTTTACGTTATCATTTGAGTTCGATGAAATCCTTGTTATCCGAAAATGCGGACAGTTTTCTTCACTCCCGATATTTGATCGGAGGATCAGGACTTGACTCAGGATACCATAGACTGGTTTTTGTCTATCGATAGAGACATATTGTTGCTTGTCTCTGATTTGTAATACAAAGTACTTACGAAGTCATCGTATCACTTTGTATGGGTTAGTTCATACTTCATACGGTGGTATCAGGCCAGTGCGTACTTTTGCACGCTGGGACGAGTTTGTTCATCGTGGAGCGCAATTCATCAATCACTGTGTCAGTATTACTTGGGGTGTAAGTGGATGTTCCACAAAGAATTTAACTTGATTGTTTGACCGTACACCAGTTCTGCTGGTGAACATTTTATGTCATCTTTGACTGTTGCTTGGATTCTCAACATTATGATTGGGATCTCTGAGCTCCAGTTGACGATATTTGCAAGAGCTTTGAGAGCTGTTTTAAGTTGGCAGTGGAAGCGCTCAACCATACCATTTGCTTGTGGATAGGCAGTGGTACGTATTCGATGTGAGCCTAAGAATTGCATAACCTCAGCGAATAGTTTGGACTCAAACTGCATGCCTTGATCGGCCGTAATGTTGACCGGGACGCCGAATCTAGCAATGTAACTTTCGACGAGCGTTTTTGCAATGGTTTGTGCGGAGATTTCTTTTATGAAGTAGGCTTCTGCCCAACGCGTAAAACGATCAACGCAGGTTCAAATCTTTGTTCATACTGGGCCAAAATCGGTATCTAGAAATGACGAGTTTGCGAGTTTCTCGTACACTTGGGTGTGAAATATTATGCAGAGTGTCAAAGATAGTTTGACGCAATGACTCTGGAATGTACGGGCGATTGTTGCCCGTAGATATTTCACCGTAAATGGACAAATCGGCTTATGGAAAATTGTCTATTTTCCATT
Organism: Nephrotoma appendiculata; assembly: GCA_947310385.1. Taxonomy (NCBI): domain Eukaryota; kingdom Metazoa; phylum Arthropoda; class Insecta; order Diptera; family Tipulidae; genus Nephrotoma; species Nephrotoma appendiculata. Next base: position 214,336,931 of record OX371224.1, on the reverse strand, counting down.
TGGAAGTGCGCTGATTTGTAGAACTAGAGAGTAAATCATGTAGTTCTTGATCGCAAGCTTGTGTTTTCGCGATCGTTGTGATGTTGTAGCGTGTTGCTGCGGAGGCAAGTTCGTGGTCGGAAGTCCGAGATAGTGTATCGGCGACCATATTTTCTTTGCCTTGAATATGTTGTATATCTGTCGTAAATTGAGAGACAAAATCAACTTGACGTGCTTGCCTTGGATTTCGTCCCGATTTAGAGTTAATTGCTCTAGTAAGCGGTTTGTGGTCGGTGAATATAGTGTATTCCTGACCTACGACGAAGTACCGAAAGTGTTTTATTGCTTGAAAGATTACAAGTAATTCACGTTCAAATGCGGAATATTTTCTTTCGGCATCTGTTGTTTTCTTGGAGAAAAATCCAAGAGGTTCCCAGGTCTTACTATATTGAGTTGCTGTAAGACCACGCCGATTGCTGTATCGGATGCATCAGTGGTGATGCTGTATTTTTGTTGCATTTAGCGGATGCGCTAAAAGAGCAATATTTTCCAAGCAGTTTTTGAGCTGAAGGAATGCATATTAACATTCTTCAGGCCAAGAACAATTTTGAAGAGTTTTGGGTTTCTTGAGAAGTCTTGCCAAATGCGTGTCTATTGGGGCAAGTACTTCTGCAAGTTTTGGTATAGATCGGTGGTAGTAGTTTACCATGCTGACGAATTGTTGTATTTGTTTAACGCTTTGAGGTGCTGGGAATTGTCTAATTGCATTAATTCGTCCTTCGGAAGGCAGAATGCCATTAGCTGTAATCTTGTGACTGCGAAAGTCAAGATTATTTGTCCCAAACACACATTTTGCCGTGTTATTATTGACACCGTACTTTGATAGTTTTTGGAAGAGTTTTTCCAAATGGAGTAGGTGTTTCTCCTCGTCTTTTGAGGCTACGAGAATGTAGTCAATATATACAAAAACGAAATCGAGATCTCTCACGACTTCGTTGATGAAACGATGAAAATGTTTGTGAAGCATTTCTAAGTCCAAATGGCATTCGGGTGAATTCGAATAGGCCAAATGGTGTGGTAATTGCGGTTTTGTTAATGTCGTCAGGAGCAATCGGAATGAGGTGGTATGCTCTGACTAGGTCGATTTTGGTGAAAATTGTGCAACTATGTAGTTGCATGGAGAAATTTTGTATGTGGGGAACAGGATAACGGTCAGGACTTGTGACTGCGTTAAGCCTTATGTAGTCCCACATGGATCTCCAGTTGTTGTCCTTCTTCTTCACCATGTGTAGCGGACATAATACCGCTGAAGAAGATGGTCGACAGAATCCTAGTTCCACCATATGTTGGAATCCCAGAAAAGCTGCTTTGTTATTTGGATCAAGCCGTCTTGGTCTTGAGAATGGTAAATGCCCTTTAGCAAAAATCGGGTGTACTACATTGTGCATTACCGGTACATTATATTTTGGTGGAGCTGTTAAAGAAGGAAATTTCTTTAGCAGTGCTTCATAGCCATTGTTAATTGTGTAATGCAATGGTGATGGTGTATCAACGCGTACTGATGTTGCGTTGATTGAGAGTTTAGTGGATGAATCAATCAATTTATGATTTCTCAGATCCACTAAAAGACTGAATTTCTTTAGGAAATCCGCACCTATGATCGGGCGGTTGACATTGGCGAGATTGAAGGCGTCCCGTTTGCTGTGTAACTAAAGTGTAGGGTGCTGTGCATTTTTCTCCTGTGCCACCAAATCTTGCGTGATACCAACACCATTTGTGTTGGGATTGGTATCGTGGTGAACGATTGTTGTTTGATCTGCTAAAACTTCCCTGGGGTGTTTGAGGTATTTGATTTCTACCTGGATATGGTGGTCGTCTCCAAGGTTATTGAGAACGCGAAGGATGTGGCGTTGTGTGTGCCTATGCTCTTGCTTTTCTAGTCGGTCGATTATTTGTCTAAGTGTGTCCTCTATCCGGCTAAAGCTAGAGTTTAGCGCGCGTATCCCTTGATTCTCGCATTACGTGTTTCATTGAACTCAAGCTCTGAGTCCGCGTACCAACAATGTCGTGCAATTTATCGGCGATGATAGCAATATTTTCTACTGGTTTTTCTTGCTGAGGGACCAACGCTGTTTGAATGAAATCAGGGAGTTACCTGATCCATCATTGTCTTGTAATGACGTTGACCGCAAAGTTTTTGCTGGCCAACGATTTTATTCGGTGCAGCATGTCCGAAGGTTTTTTATTACCAAGATCGATTTTGCTTAAGAACATTTCTAATCGACGCTCCTCAGAGATTGGGTAGCGATCAATTAGGCTTTTCATGAGCAAGTCGTATTTGTTGTTCTCGGGAAGGTCTTGAAGAATATACTCCACCTTCTCCGCTTGTGCTTCCGATAGGGACAACACTGTGTGCGCAAACTTGTGTCTGTCGCTTGTGATCTTGTTCGCGTCGAACATTATCTCGGCTGATGTGTACCCAGTCTTCGGATTGTTCTCCCAGAATCCCGGTAGCCGCGTCAATTGTTTTGCCGTGGCTAATTCAAGCTGGGGTGGAACCTGTTGCCGACGATTTGCGTCTTCATATACATCGTCCTTGTTTTCATCGTTATCTGTCATGTATTGATTTGTATGAGCAAACAAAATTGAAACGGTGTTTTATTTTTATTATATTTTTTTTAGTATAAAATTTTCACACACACACTAAAAAAATTTCTCGCACTTATTAAATTTTTTTTTTTGTTTAAATACGAGGTTTCTGACTCACGAAAATGAATGAATTTTTAGAATTGGTGTCGGAATAGACACGTGTTTTCTAAAAAGCGAGGGGTTTTACGATTTGTGAATATAGTGCGCTTACCGCGGGTAAGTCGGACCACTATATCACAAAACTCGTCTTTTTATTATATTATTAAATTTATTAAAAATAAACCACACATGCACTTTTTGTTTTAATGTAATTTTTTTTACTTTATTCACTTTAAATAAATATAAATAAATCACTCACCTGATTCGGTAAAAACCGTCGTCGGGGTGTGCAATTGTTGTGGTTGCAGAGCGGCGGAACACTTTATAATTTAATAATAATAAATATAAATAAATAAAAAAACTTTAATTTAATTTTTAAAATTAATAAAAAAAATTATTTAAATAAAATAATATTTTTTTATTTGGCTGGTGAGTGCTGCTCCGTGTTGCTCCGGCAATGTCCAAATTTGAATTGAATAGACAAATACATTTTAATTATTTTTTCTTACCGAATTACAACAAAAAATAACAAAACTGACCTTTGCTCCCAATTTACATGCACCAAAGTATAAATTATGTTTTAATAAACATAATTGTTTGCCATGCCATCTCTTGTGCGATGGCACTTTGGTGTATAAGTACATTTTACATGACTTTGCTGTTGCAAAATCACAGCGCATCGCCAATAGAATTCCTTTAAATTTTTCCTTACAGAAAAGTATGAAAAAAAACTTGAGAAATATTTTTTTTTCTCAAGTTTTTTTTTTCATACTTTTCTATAAGGAAAAAGTTAAAGGAATTCCATTGGGGACGCGCTGTCAATACGATTTTTATGCATCAAATGATGTGATTGTAAAGGTTATTGCAATGCGAAATTGTTGTGTATCCAAAATATAATTTTTCAATTATACATATTTTGTTTACACAAATTTCGTTATGTACAAGTATTGTTGTACAAGTTGCTATGTACATTATTTGTATATACAGATTTTTTTCCATCATGTTTCTAGTGGGATTTGGCCTCAAAACTAACGTAATCACAATTTTTTTTTTTAATTTACTTCTCCGAACGAATGGTATCAGATGATTCCATAATCATCTAATTTTTGAAAACAATATTCTTGCACGATCATTAAAAGAGGGTTTATAATATTCATACTCTAATTTAATATATATTCAATATCAAAGCAATACTCAATATGTGGGTTAAAATAGAACCACTGAAAAAACATCAGACACATACTTTAACGTATACGCACTAAAATATTGGGGGCGATTTCTAATATTTATTAGGAGAGTAAAATGAGCCCATAAACAGAGAGCGAAAATCTGCTCAGTTAGCGGAAATGGACCTGCAAGATGTATAAACTGTAAATGATAACAACCGGCCAACTATAGAGGATGTGGATTTGCGGTACAACTGCTATGATTAAGAAATACTCGCCGATCGACTCAAAACACTAACGTTACCAGAGCTAGGATTCCAACTAGAATGCTGCTACAACCACAGCTCACAGTCGCTATAAGAAGTCACGAATGAGCTTGCATCAATAGAAATTGAGATAGCTAGAAAATTTTGAAAACTTGGAGTAAATAGATATATGTCTTTAATCGGTTTACAGAAACTTCATTTATTAGAACACGTCTATTATAATATTTATACAGGATTAAGAATAATATTAAGCATTTCGAAAAACCAGGTATTGAATAAGAAATTATGCAAGTTTAAATCATAAAAGTCGATCTAGACATACAACCTCGAAAGGAATAGAGTTTTTTAATGCAGCTCGCGAGAACAATTCATGTGTTGATAAAATAATCATACATAAAATAGCACGGTAGACCTCTTATGGTGGTTATATCGCATTTCGTGTTATAAAGTGTGATATGTATAAAGAAAATCTCGTAGCATATTTCGTTTTAATTTTTGATGAATTTGGTTGAATTATGACACGTCGTATACTAATTCGAATGAAAAATACCGCAATATCTTTCATCTTCTATTCATAAGCCAAAAAAAATCCTTTGACGTTTTAACAAAATTGTTCGTAGGACATTAAATCTTTTCGTTTTTATAATTAAAAAGATAAAGGACTCACAAAATCTACCTCTGAAATTATTTTACTTGAATTGAAATAAGAAATTATTATTTTTATATTTATACCTGCCCGTAAAAATCATTTCGTAAGAATACATTTATATAACTGGCTAAACGAAAACAAAAATATTCATAAGACGAAACGTCACAACTTTTACTTCATTATTTTTCCTCAAAATTCATTTTGCAGGGTTATATTTGTAGATTACCATGTTTTGCAATATATCACAAAAAAGTCTTCGACAGCGATATAAATTCGTGATATTGCAACAAAATTACAGTAGAGATCAAGCTGGTTAAACATGATCGCCCTGTAAGATATGGAATTTCCACTCGCGATGAACACCCCTTTTAAGTTTGATTAGAAAATAATTATTAAACAAACCCATAAAAAATGATATAAGGATTGAATTTTTTTGAAACATTAGTATTATTTAATTAATATATAAATTATTTAATTAATATATAAATAAGAAAGAAAAACTAATTTAGATAATTTAATTTTGAAGGAAAGAAAAAAAAAGAATTTATAAAATAAAATAAGAATTTAATAAACTTAATTCTAAAATAATCTTAAAATTAGTACCTAAAATTAGTGAATCCACTGAACCGGCCATGTTCTTAAATAATTGGTTATTGAATTAGCTACCAACCTAACCAATAAAAATGGTAGGCAGTCATTGGTGAGGACAACATTTGTGACCTTCTCAGTGTTCGATTATCCCACTGTTTCTCGATCGTCAAACTTTCGTTGGCTGATTTGTAGGAAGCATCACGTGCAAGTAAGGTTGATGGTAGGTGGTAAGCCTTCTAGACAAATGCCACTTACACTCCTTACGAAAAACATGATATCACATTTAAATGACGTAGCTTGTATTGATAAAATCTTTACAATAGTCCTGTTTTAATCGATCTTGCTTTCCATTCTCTCTTTTAATGTCCTATGTATTGTTTTGTGAGGTTTGAATTGAACGTGTTACATACCTAAACTTATACAAGCATACTTCAGAATAAAGATACGATACAGAAAAACTTTCAATTTCAGCATACCATGTCATCTCACATATATAAATTTAATATGAATCGGATTGTAATAACAATAGCAGTTTGCAATCAATTATTTGTGTTTCTTTCAAATTTTGTAATAAACGAGACAAAATCAAGTCAGTCTTTATTGTTAAAATTGATAGTAATTTTAACAACGGTTGAAAAGTGCGCAAAATTTAAAACCACAAAATGATTCAATCTTTGAAAGGATTCGATACATTTAAAAATTGCCGCCTCAAAATCACATCCAACGTGGTAAATAGCACATTCGACTAACCTTTTCTGCTTGCAATAATTGGGTAATAATACTGTCGGTAATAATGTCATACCAAGTTTTTATTTTCAATACTGTACTATATCAAAACAACATGAAATAATACAAAATAAATTAAATACACATGTGTTATACGGTATAAGATCGTCGCAATACATTATCATATTCGTAGAGATAAGATAGACAAATACAATGAAAAGTTTTTTTGCAAAGTAAGAATAAAAATCGCAAGTATAAAAATACGTAATCCAAAATGCGATAACAAATGTCAAATTTTGCTCAACGCTTTTATTATATATGCATCCAGAATCAAATAGGGGCTTAATAAAAGTACCGTCTTATTTATGAAAGACTCAGACAACATATGCTTTGTTGCATTTATTTATAAAATCCACAAACACACACATTAAGTTCTTTCTGATTCAATGTGTATGTGTGTGTGTGTGTGGATATAAAATATAAGAATAACCCTATGTTGACGCAACTAACTTATAGGTTTTTAAACCTATATATGTACGTCTTTGCTCGCCACTAAATATCTTAGCTCACACACATCCAACCACACGAACACACAACCACGTAATTCTTATTTCAGTTTGATTTCTTTTACTTAAAATTAAATTTCGGTTTTAGTATATTTTTATAATCTCGTGGTAAATAACTTCGTTAAAAAAATCGCATTTATATTTTACAGTAATTTGTAGTAAAAATTGTGAGTGAGAAATAAAACATATCAAAAATAGAAAAATCTGACAATCACATAAATTGTTTATTTTATAGAAATATTATTTTAATTTTTTATTATTTTTTACCAATCTGCGGTTTAAGTTTTAAACATATTTATGTTAAATAATATTTTAAAGTGATATATCAAGCCTTTTATAGAATTTTAAAAAAATCAGTTTTACATATAGTGTGATTTATAAAATGGACCACATGGAGTTGTTTTAATTTTTGGTAATCTTACAACAAACAAAATATAATTTGTGTGTGTCTTCTTGTTTAAATGTGTAGAAATGTGAAATTAAAATTATACAAAAAATAGAAATAATATCTTGTAAAATACACATGTAAGTCTGTTGTACTGTCCGGCCAAATCAACGTAATATGTGTATTTCAGTATTGGATCTAATTAACACCAATGATGGAAGAAATGTATAAATAATTATAATAACACCGCAAGCATATTCGTATCTTTAGATAGACGAATGAAAAAATATCGTTTATTTCTCTTTAGATGTGAACCATTATTTCAACTATAGCTTCAGTTGAACAAAACTGTAGCAAAAACGTAAGATTTTCTTAAATAAAATTTTAGTGTTAAAGATCAGTCTTGCAGCTTGATGAATTATATGAATGTAATATATAAAAAAATAAATGTATTTCTAATACCTTAATTCTTGCCACACACGTTTTTGACGTCTTTCTTCTAACCTATCGTTTTACATGGAGGGTACAATTTAAAAACTTGTACGGTAAAGAATTTTTCATTAGTGGTAGATATACAAACGAAATTGGTTAAGTTTAAAAAACATGAAGATGAATTACACATAGTTTAATACGCTGCTGAGTTGTTACTGATCAAACTCAAAAATATCCAGCTACCGTATTCCTGAATACGATACAAAAACGAAAGTACAAGATTCTTATTCAATTTTAAATAACAATCGTACGAATCTGATTCAATTCAAATATGAATCTTGTATTTTCGTTTTCGTATCGTATTCAGGAAAAGGGCCGCAGGCGAAAACGGTTCCGCAATGTGTCTTGTAGGTTACACCGCATCCCCAATGCAAAAAACTTTCCCTTATGAATTTTGCTTTTACCTTATGAAAACCCTATAAGCCCTATAAACCCTTTAACCCAATAGAAACTTATTGAAAGAATAAAATTTACCACAAATCACTAGCTTCTTAACATAATTTACATTTTATTTTATATAAACACTTGATAAACTTACTGATGGTAAGATATTTCTTTCTGTATTTTCTTGGGCGTATTTTGGCATTTTTTTTTACAATACTCTTCATTTTACATAAAAGTCTGTAATTTTTATTATCAAATAATGCACCACTAATTATTTGATAATGTTTTTATTATTTTAATGTATTTTAATTAACAATTTTGACAGAGGAAATAGCAAATTTTATATAGGTAAAATCTTACAGGTTATAATTCTATGATTTTGACATATTAATTTTTAACCTCCACAAAAATATGCTGTTAGTCAGAATTTTATATTTTGATAAGTATCAAGACTCAAGAGGTATTAATTTGGATATCGTATCGTTTGAACCATAATAATAAATAATTGGTATTAAATCCAAAACGCGGTTTACTTCATTCTATTTCTCATATGACAAAAGTTAAAAGTTTGATGATTTTTTTCATAAGGAAAAAACCACCAACCTAACGAACAAAATTTTTTACTTTTCTTTAAAAAAATTTTCATACTTTTCTGTTAGGCAAAAGTTATAAGTTTTCTATTGGAGCCGTAGGTAGAAAACGTCCTGCAAAGTTGGCATACCTCTGTTTAAATTCACAATAAGTATGTCCCAATGTTGCACAAAAATAGAAAGAACCGAATAAATCGATTTCGTTTGATCTCGAATTGGAAATCGACAGAAAGATAGATGGAAAGAGACATTAGCTATTGGAGGCTATTGGGTTTTGGAAATACGATTTTATTTAGTTTTTTGCAACTAAATTTGATTTCTTCGCTTTTCCCCTTTTCTCAAAATGTTGATCTAAATTATTATGATATTAACAGTACACGCATGGGCCAATAAAGATTTTAAATAGTCCTAAACAGTACTGATAATTCACTATATGTGTATACTCGTAGTATTGTGATCATAACTACTTTGTTAGACACCATTCCGTGGTGTGAAATTTTAACTTATACAATTTTACGGTCTTACTTTGGTACAAGCTAAATCCGTTCTAGAATAGAATTAATATTGGCCCAAAGTAACAACCAAAGATATTTTTTAATTTATTTCTATTAGTTGGCAACAATTACATTTTGAATTTGAAAACAACGTAAATATGCAACTAAATATACTTAATTAAATAGTAATTGAATATTATTACAAATCATAACTAATTTTTCGTCTTGTTTAGAAAAATTCGATGTCATTTAAAACATTTAAAATAAAAATATTCAATAAAACTGCTCTGGTGGTGAACATTAAAACTACAGGTAGAATAGAATAATTCTATACCAGCAGAAAAGTTGGTTTAAAATAATTCCAATTTGGAATTACATATATGGGATTCTTGTTGTAAATTTCTCAAAGTAAGACCGCATTTATTAAACGCCCAAACCCCCACTCCAAAATTTTTAATTAAAATTGCACTTTAAATGACTTTTTACATAGCATCCCCAATGAAATTCCTTTAACTTTTTCCTTACAGAAAAGTATGAAAAAAATTTTGAGAAAACAAATTTTTTTTTTGTTAGGTTGGTGATTTCCTTATGAAAAATGTTATCAAACTTTTAACTTTTTCCTTATGAGAAATACAATGAAGTAAACCGCATTTGCAAAATTGGTTGTTGTTGTTGTTTTTCTGCTTGCTACAAATTAAAAAATATTCAATGCATATTTGTCTTTTAACAATTAGTGTTGTATTTTGTGTCCTGTGAAAAAGTAATAAATAATATATAATATAATAATATAAAATAACAGGTAAACAAAAAATAATTTTGTAAAATGAAGTTAGCTTTACTTTGACCTTTCCCTATTCATTGGGTATGCTCTTCATAAGGAAAAAGTTAAAGGAAAAATTATTTTGCATTGGGGATGCACTGTAAGTTTATGTGAATTGTGAATATATTCGAATCTTCTAATTTGAATCAATAAAGATTCATATACAACATAATCCTTTTTCTGGCAGACAAAAAAAAATTGTTTGCCATAATTTAAGTCCAACTCACGCAACTGTGTGAGTTGGACTTAAATTAACAAAATGACAGGTTGTAATGTCGTCCGGTTAATCTCGGATCTTAGTTAAATCGGAATTATTTTTGAAAAAAATATTATATGTAATTTGATGACATATAAATTATATAACATATTCATTTTTTTTTCGTACGAGAACGAATTAACTGGGATACACAAATATGTATGTTGGTTTAAAATACTTACAAAAATAAATTTTAGACATGATTTTTTTGCCTTACCCATACAATTGCGTTGGCAGACAGGAAAAGGGATAACTAATACGTTAATAATATTCTACTTCAAAAATAAACTGCAAATATAAATTTCACTATTCTTGACATGACATTGTGAATCTTAACTTGAATTTATAACCTTTTTTTGGTTGTATTTTATTTTTATTTTGTCTTCAAGATTTAATCTTTCAAAATAATCAGTTTACTCGAGAAATTATTCGTATACACGAAACATATGGCAAAATGAAATTAAATATAAAAACACAAATAATAATTTGTGCGGTTTTGGTTGCTTCAGAGAAAATGAACCATATAATACATTTGAACACAAATCTACATAACATGTACATGTGTTTAAAAGATTCAGAACTTAGATGGTTGGGGTTATAGTTTTATTTCATTGTTGCTTTCATCGTCAGTCGTCACATACTCCAAATTTATGATATGATTTTCGTCTCTTAACAATATAATTCCAGACAAGGTTCTTGTGTATTTAATATGTTTTGTAATTTTGTGAAAAGATTTTGCTATGTAAGTGGCTATATCTTTGCCCTTATCACAAGTACAACAAATTAAATATTTTATAGTAACACAATTGTTGTAGTTACAATTTAGAATAAATTGAATTAATTTAATAATTTAAATGATACTTCCAGACATTTGTCTTTATGTTTAAGGGCTTTAACAAATTTGTTTGAGACGTTTTTTCAGAGGCTATACATAGTTTGTTTTATTATTATTTTGGTTTTTTAAAAACTAAAGACAAAAATTAAATTTGTTACGATTTTTTTTGTGTGACCACGGTTTAAATAATTTGGCCGGAAATGTACGACTAATATTACGATAAAATCTAATTTTTGTTTTGGTTAAATCGTATTGAGCATAATCTTAAAGGGCTTTTTAAAAAGATTAAAATGATTGTCGAAAATTAATAATGTACTAATTAATACATTAATGATGTGCTTTAATAATGTACTCTATTTTAAAATTCGTCTTTTTATATGAATATAGAGACCGCTTATTATTGTTATACCTGTTTATTCTATTATAATATGTTATATATATCAGGGTTGCAATGTTTTAAACAAAATGTTTAAAACGAATGTTTTAAACAAAGCGGTATGTTTTAAACATTTTGTTTTAAACAAGTGTTTTAAACATGATTTTAATTAGACAAAAAAAAACAAGGTTTACTTGTTTAAATTAATTTTAGTAAATCAATATAATACCTGTTACTTGAAATACATACAATAAAATTAAATATGATTGGCCACAAAAACCAAACTCATCAGTCAGATTCATTTATATAAAACTTATTGGCTTCAGTTTTCGGTTTGGTTTTGTGGTTCAATGATTTAAATATTGTACTAATTTGGTAGCCTTTTATGATTAAATAAATTTGAAATGTTGGTTAACTAATATTTAAATAATGTTTGGCAATCGGAAGATTACATTCAAGCCTCGCGTGCCGCCATTTCTGAATTTCAATAAATTCGATTAGTTATTTAGTTTCTAATATGGTATTAGATAAATGGTATTTTATGAGTTTCTCCAGTGAAACAATAATTTCGCGTAGCAATTTCGCTGCAAAAATCATATTTACAAAATAATATGTTTAATTTACAATATATGTATGTAATATCCTAACGTGATGTGTCATGGTCGCTATCTAGATCTTCAACTCATCCATTGGTGTGCTTAATTCAATTGCGTGCATTTTTTCAGATGCTCTTTCATTCTAACGACTAAACCAGGAGCCCCATTCTTGAAATCGGTGGAAATTTCTCAATCTGGACACAATTTGCTTAAGAATTTTCTGCATTATTCGAATACTTTGCGCCGCAGTTAGAATGTTTTCGTTAGTAGTGTCAAAAATTAGAAATATACAGAGAAGTTTTAAAAAATAATCAAAGTACCCGTCGAAAAAATCAAATAATATACAGAATTCTAAAGCAAACCATATGCCAATTGGCGAAACTTCCACCGATATCAAGAACAAGATAACAGATAGTTTTACAATTTTTGCATTTCAAACTTTTATCCCGTATGCCTGACACCGATTTTCTTGTCACAATTTGCAGAAGAGAAAAGTAAAATCCACGTCTAAAGCAACTTACAAAGAAAATAAACCTGCTGCTACTTCAATAGATTAAGAGAGACCGATTTTTTTGTAAACCGTCGACATAGCGATACGTCATCGTTTCGCGCCCGTAGTAAAGATGGCTTTGGGTAAACATGCTTCATGTTTAGACCTGTGCCTGTATTTTGTACGTTTTGTTCTCTCTTATTTTGTATGGAGAAATTACAAGAAAATCGACAAAAAATTACCTTATTTCGTAATGAAAATTTGTTTAAAACAACGTTTGGCTAACGTGATATTTCCAACGTGATTTGTTCAATATTTATTCCTGAATCCAAACTGGAAGTCAGGTATAATGATCATTGGTTTTAGTCGTTTCAATAACAACTTCTCAAACAATTTTGAAATGGTAGGTAACAAAGAGATCGGCCTGTATGAGCCCATTTGCTCGGCTAGTTTGTCTGGTTTTTTTATCATGATTCAGCGCATGGATTTGCACAAATGTGCAACCTTGAAACACTCAGGCACATATGTAAGTCGAAAGCAAACATTATATATATATGTTAACATAGTCACTGCTCTCTTTGATAACTCCTTAAACCTCCTTGGTGAAATTTCGTCAATTCCAGGTGACTTTTTGGGATTCAAATTCATGTCTAGTTTTTGTGAAATTTCTTATAGGGGTGACACTTCTGATATTTGATGGAGATCTACAGGCTGGTTTAGGATCAATCCTAGATTGTTTGTGGTGTGGTTGAAAAACTGATGGCACATATTGTGCAAACAGTTCTGCTTTTTCTTTGTTACGTCGCACCCATTCTCCATTTATGTTCCTTATAGGTGGCACTTGGATTAATGGTCTCTTGTATCTTTTAGTAGCTTTCCAAAGAGAATAATTTTTGTCAGCTTCAGGACCCAGTCCTTTAAATTAATTTTCAGTACAAGCTTCTTTATGTTCCTTAACTAATCGGTTAACTTTATTACTGACACGATTAAATTCTCTTTTGTCAATGATATTTCTGGTTCAATGCCATTTGCGTCTTTTCCTACGCCTTTCTTTTATCAGTTCTCGAATCAGCCTACGACTTTCTCACCTAGTACGGGTGTAGCCTCTTTAGCTGCTTCACGCATGGAGTTAATAAAATATTAAGTTTGTAATTCAAGTTCTTGTTTAGTTTTAAAACTAACTTTTAACTCAATTAGGTTGTCCAGTTTCTCTTTAAACAATTCCCAATCAGTAAATTTATTAGTAAAGTTAAGTTTGGTTTTTATTTTTATGACTAATGTACTCAGGGTCATTAAGACCGGTATATGATCGGAAGTTAGGTCATCAATGCCATGTCTGTAGGCCAACACGTAAACCTGATGAGTGATATTCACAACCTGACATTTCTATTGCATTTAGGAGTTATTTTCCTTTTCCTGGTGTTTGACATATTGATTTCTTAGGATATTATGTCTTGGTGGGCAGTAGATCGCTCTTAAGCTTAGTTCAGTACCACCATGGTTAATCGTTATTACGGTAGCTTGCATAAATGGCCCTGTTGAAGCGGATTGCGAAAATAAATAAACACGAGCAAAAAAACTATTTTGTTATGTACTTTTATTATTTGTTTTATGTTATACTCGTGCGTGCGTGCTACTCGAAGGCTGGGTTAAGAAGAGTGTATAAATTTTCGTCGACGTGGTGATTTGGACATCTTGAAGAGTTGTCCGATGGTGTGTATTTCGTTAAATTCTCCGATGCATTGTGGTCCAACAGGCCCCTTAATTTCTTCTTGTTGGAAATGTGAGATATTTTGTTTGATTGGAATTGCTGTCCCTTCTCGAGCACTACACTCAGGGCCGGTACTTCCTTGGAACAGTATGAACAGCTTGACGGGGCGCTGAAATTAGAGGGCGCTAAAATATTTTTAAAAAATAAAATAATTTTTTGTTTCAAAACATTTTTTTACCAAAATTTTGAACAAATATTTTTTTCACTGTGTAAAAATATATTTTAAAAAGGAAAAATATAAAATTGTTTGTCGTTGCCCAGTATTTGAACATTGTTCATAGTTAGTATGGAAAAGAAAAATATCGATAACAAGTACCCCCTTCCGTTTCTTATATGAAAAAAAACCTCTCACGCACATTATATTTTTTCTGTTCATAAAGAAATTTGGCTTTATTCCAGTACCAAAATTATACAAATATAAATATTTTAGTGTGCCTCAATTTGAAAATTAGATGTCCCATCAATTTCCCTGATGCTCCAAATTCCCATGTCGAAGACCTCAACTTTTTTCGTACGAAGGTAGAGATGAAATTATATCCAATCCTGAACAAAGGTTTAAAGTAGAATTTTATTTTCAAATCCTTCATCGAGCTATTCAATCTGTTAGCGAAAGATATGACCAAATTTCGGAACACAATAATATTTTCAATTTTTGCATAATATTTCTGTGGTTTCATTAGATGCTTCTGATCTTTTAAATAGTTGTCTTTCCCTAGAAAAGCATTTAACTTTCAATTCAAATTCGGATATAGTACGATTAGATTTATCGGACGAAATTGAAATATTCCAAAGTATAGTTTCAGGAAATTTAAGCCCTATAAAATCATTAGATTTTATATTTGAAAAGAAATTAGACCCGATATTACCAAATCTAGTTGTAGCTCTTATAATTTTATTGACAATACCAGTCACAGTAGCTTCCGGTGAACGTAGCTTTCCTAAATTAAAAATTATTTACGTACTACAATAGGACAAGAAAGACTAGTACATTTAGCTAGAATATCTATAGAAAGTGAATTTCTGAACAACTTGGATTATAGTGACTTGATAGACGACTTTGCAAAATTCAAAGCTCGGAAAATTATTTTAATTAATTATTTCCTATATTTTACAATTTAAAATAGCACGCTTGAATTTTAGTGCTTTTTATTTATATTTTATTATTTTTTTGTTATTGAAATTCATACGCTGGATTAGTACGATAGCAATATTTATTTAATTATTTTTATTTCTTTTTGAGGACTATGCCTACGTGGGATACCTCGTTTAAAAAAAATGCATTGCAAATCCTACCTCTTGAGTGACGTGGAAACCGATTACTTACGCAAATGAACGTTCTGTTTTTTTTTGTGGGGGGGGGGGGGGGGGGGCGGCATTTTTGAAAACTGCACCAAACAAAAACATCGTTGGCGACGACCCTGACGACACTGGGATGCAATGTCCAATAGGCTTCTATATTTATTCCGCTTTTCAAGAAAGAAAAAGTAGCTAAAAATAGGGTTTCCAGTTTTTTAGGTCAAACGGGTGTGCGTGAGTATCCATCAACATGGTTTTAGTCAAGGTATGAGTACCGAATCGGCCTTGTTTGAGTTCCTAAATACAATCAACATTGGTTTAAATAAAGGTAATAGTTGCGGTGCTTTATTTATTGATACAGTTAAAGTCTTCGATATGGTTGATCATAAGCTTCTGCTATCTATTATGTATGATATAGGGTTTAAAGGAGTGGCAAATAAGTGGTTAGCATCGTACTTAGATGGTAGATCGATGAGAGTTAAGATAAACGATAAGTTAAGCGATCCAAAATTTATAGACGTTGGTGCTCCCCAGGGTTCAGTATTAGTCCCTCTGCTGTTTCTCATTTATACAAACTCTGTATTTAAATTAAATCTTCATGGTTATTTTTCCGGGTTTGCTGATGATGACATAGCTCTGGCTTACTGTGGGAATTCTCCCAGTAACGTTATTTCGATAATCAATTCTGATTTAAAAGTTTTACTCTCATGGTTTGACAAGTATCGCCTGATCTTAAGCCGGAAAACTAAATTCATGTAGTTTAAATTGTCTGGTAGCTTAAATATGTCTATTTAGCCACGGGTGACACTTACCTTAATTGAAAAACGCATGTGTTTTTATCAACCAGTATCTGTCATCAACTGCTAGAATTTTCTAAATTCTTCGTGACTATTGTCCTCCGTCGGTTCTAAAAATAGCTTACCCTTACCATGCACTAGTTACGGTTAAATTGGAATATGGATTGTCGTGCTCGGTTGGTTGTTCTGCTGCTACTTTGTTATCTTTATATGTTCTACAGAAAATGATTTTTAGAATATTTCTAAAGAAACCAAGAACTGTACCATCTTGGAATTTATTCTTTACATCGAATAGCTTGCCATTGAAACATTTGTATATTTATAATGTATTGAGAGTTTTTTTTAATCGAAGTGGTCAACATATAATGAGAAGCGATTTTCCTTACAATTTTCGTGGTAACCATCAATTTCTTTGTAACATCCCAAGATTTTCCGACGACCACTTCCGTCGCTCTATTCTGGTCGCTGCACCAATCTTTTTTAATGCGTTACCAATTTACATTAGTAAGGACATTCATTTGAAATCCTTTTAACCTAAAGTTAAACAATGACTATTTGAAACTGTTAATATCTCATCAAGGTGAGGTTATCAAGAAGATGGAAGAGTTTGGTTTCGAACTAATGAAACATTGAATTTTTTGAATTAAAAAATTCGGTCGTCTCATCAGACTGCAGTGACCAAACTACAAAAAAATTGAAAATACTTTGAACTAATCAAAGTATAATCACAATGCCTTAGCGAATTATAATGATTCGCTACGCAATTGCCAACCCCTTGGTAACCTCGGATTTTATTGTATTTAACGCATACATGCGATTTCTATATGAAATATAGAATATTTCTATATGAAATATTCGAAACCAAACTCTTCCATCTTCTTGATAACCTCACCTTGATGTAAAAATACTATCTGGCTATCAATCCAGAATAACCCAAAATTTCATGTTAATATCTCGTTTTTATTCAGAGTTATTACATAAAAAGTGTTGTATTTAACCACGTATTATGAAGTTGAAATTTTAATATTATTACAAATTATATGTTTTTAACCGCATTATTTGTAACATTAATTACATCAGCGAAAAAAATTCTGACTACTTAAATATTATTATTAGTATTTTTATTATATTTTTAACTATAAGTAGTAGTAATGGTAATGGTAGTAACAGTATTAGGTTAGGTTTCAGTGGTTGACACTTAGGCCATTTTTGGCCCATTGTGATACCACGCATTCACGCTACATCATTAACCCATTCACCTATTCACCTATTCACACAACTACAGTATTACCACCTGCACATTGCAAGCTCCATGTCAATCTGTACATTGACATGGACGGTGGGTCGGCGCTGAATCTGCACTCCATCAGAGGATCTTAGTTGTGTTTATTAACATCACCGATCGTAATCGATGATGAAAATTCGATTTGCATCTAGCCTCTGATGGGATTCGAACCCAGTACCTCCCGGTCCAAGTGCCGAAGCTTTAACCACTGCACCACTTGTCCGGTAGTAACAGTATTAATATCTTAGTAATTTTATTGTAATCTTTTTATCATATTTATAATACTCTTATTTTTAACATTCAATTTTGTAATTATTAGAATTAAATAATATAATGCGAATTTGCTTCTACCGATTTTCGACAAAAAATTTGCTCTATTTTTTAAATAAAACAAATAAAAAAAATATCCTGTAATTTTGATAAAGTTTTTATCCGTAAAGTGCGTCTCTGATATTAAAGCTACAACTATGTTATTGGTTCTTAGAAATACTTCTAGTTCTTGAGCTCATGCATGAAACCCGTTAGCATTCCAGGCAAGTATACGTATAAACGTTATAGTCATTTACTTTTTATGTTTTAGCGGTTAGTTTGGTGGCTTGGAATTATCTTCCATTTATCCACCCTGTTAGTAAGCTGGCTGAAATTTGGTGCATTTCTGTTAGTAAGCTGGCTGAAATTCGGTGAGAATTTTCATTATATTACTAATGGTTGGCTCGTTGGGCACAGGCCTTCTTTCTTGATTTAGATTGTTATTTGACGTTTTGGTCACCTGGGCGTAGGAAACCCCCTCTTTAATAGTATCATATTGTTGGTTTGGCTTTTGCTGTAGGCGCTCTGCTACTGTTATTTTTCTCGGTAGTTGAGCATTTAGTTTCTTCTGATTTACCAGGCATCCTTTATAGACGATCTTTTTATCCGCATAGTGCACAAGTTGGTATGACATTTCGTGGCTTTTGACATTGTTTTGTTTGATGATTCTCTACGCATTTGACACATTTGCCTTATCATTACAGTAGTTCTTCGTGTGTCCTAATTGTTGGAAATGTGTACACTGAGATATAAATATTACTTTTTTCGGTTCAATAGACTGATATTGGCAGGTTCCTAATTTCGTATATGTCGTTATTGTTTTCCCCCTACAACAGGTCTACATAAAACAATGGGAAATGTCTAATAATTTTCTCATTATTAATTGTCGACTTTTTATGAATGTTGATAATGTTGGTTACTTTTTGGTTACATGGTCCTCTATTGCCGCTTTGATCTCTTTGCAATCTTTAGACGACGGTAAACCTCTTACTATGACTCTATACAATCTTTCACTTTTGAGCTGATAAGTATGGTATTCCATCTTATATTGTATACTATCCTTGTTATTGGATTCAGTTTCTTTTATATCACTAAGTAGTTTTTTAATTTTACATTGGTAATTTTCAGACTGCGTTGTTATTTTGATATCGTTATTGGATATTGCTTTAAGCTGAGCAGGTTTCTCTGTCACTGCCAATACTTTAGCTCTGAGTATATTAAAATTCCTAACATTGCTGACATTAATTGGTGGTGGTAAGGGTTCCTTTTTGTGTGAATGTGTGGTTGTTTTGGTATTTTGTTATCTTTCGGTAAAGATACCCTTGATGATGGTGTTTTGGAGAGTCTCCTATTTTTATTTACATTTACTTTATTTTGTCTTGGTTGGGTTTCTTTCTCAAATTCAGCGTCATCTGTAAAGTATTCATTGCCGAGACTTTGTAGGGTCTGACTACTACCAATAGTTGACGTAGAAGGTTTATTTTTCCTCTCTAGTGTTTCAATCCTGTTTTGTAAGTTGTTTTTATTTTATGAAGCTCTGTTTTGTTTATACTACAGGATTGAAACAATATAGCCTGCGAATTTGTTGCGATGAAAAATCAAATTTTTAACAAGTAACGAAAAAACAGTTATCGAAGTTTGTTCATCAACAATGTTGAAATAGAATCCAAAACAAAATAGCCCCCAAATTACATTGCTACTTCAAAAGCATTTTTTAACGAACGTTTGTTATGAAAAAAAAATGCTGAAATTTTTGATGGAACACTCTATACTAATTTCTTAATATCTTTACATATACATATAAACAAATTCTCGTTTCTACAAAGAAAAAAATTGTATTAGCTAAAGGCGCCTTTATGCGGTTGGTGTTTGTTCGTTTGTTCGGTCATTTTTTCGACCAACCATCTCTTGTTGAAAAATCCAGAAAAGAAAATCGTCATTTTTGAGCAATATGATTATAAAAATTAAAAAATTTTCAGTTAACTCGACATAATCTGACTTAATTTTAAAATATGCTTTTCCTGAATATTGAACTAGCCATACAAATTGAAATTTCAAACGATCATTTATGTTTTTATATAGAAAAAATCTTCTAAAAACTATGAAAATACAACGATTGGTATGAAAAAGAACAAAAAGCTTCCCCGCTATGGAAAGTTAATGAAAAAATGGCGGAATCTTACGGCTCTTACATTTAGGTACATGATTTATATTACATACCCGAACTTTCTGTTTGAAATACTTGTTGATGGGCAATAGATAATTGTTTTGGACGAGGTTTTATCACCTCCAAATCTAATTTGGAGTGTTTGGGAATTTTCGCAAATTATAAATAATTATTTCGGAAATTAATCGGCGTGTTTTGTTTTAAACGAAACACGCTCTGTAGAGAATTTGTTTGAAAATGAGTAATTTATATAGCTAGGTTTTTTTTAAAGTTCGATGAGAAGTACTCGTATTCTGTTGAATTAAACTTATCGATATACTTTTTACACTATTTGCCATAGGCATTTGTCGAAACACACTTACACTTAATAAACACATTTTATTAAACACTTGTTTTTTATTTCGCAAAAATTAGCTTTTGAATATTTTAATTAAAAAATCTGTTCAAAAAGTTTAAAAATTCACTCGATCGATTTCGACTTGTTAGGTCATCAGTTCAGTTTCATCAGTTTGATTTGTAATTCACTGATTTGTAAAAGTAACAATTTGTTATATATAGTAGAAAAAAAGCAAAAAATAAATAAAAGGTGGGACAAAAAATAAGCAATAAAAATTAATCTAGGTATGTTATTAATCCTAACAAGTCGAAATCGATCGAGTGATTTTTTAAACTTTTTGAACAAATGTTTAAATATTCAAAAATCTAATTTTTGCGAAATAAAAAACAAGTGTTTAATAAAATGTGTTTATTAAGTGTACTTATAGATATGTTATTCTTGAAGTATTTTCTCAATAGATCAAATCACTGCGATGAATGTGATATTGGGTGTAAACGAAATCCATTGATGAAAATCCGAGGCAAAATCAAAAGAAGTTTGCAGAACAGTTAGAAGTTACTCACCAAGCAATATCACTTCGATTGCATGCGATTGGCAAAAATAAAGAAAGAAGTAAAAAGGGTTCCTCATAAAGTGACCGAAGAAAACAAAAACCGAAGAGTTACATCTGCATGTTTTGCTTTCTAGGTACGAAAGAAATATAATATAATTTTTTGCTCAAAATCATTACGGGTGATGAAAAGTGAATTTTGTACGATAATCCTAAGTCCAGCCATAAACATCAGTTGCAAAAATGAATATTCATGCCAAGGAAGTGTTACGTCTGGTGGGATTCGAAAGGAGTCATTTACTACGAGCTTCTGGAACGTCGTCAAACTATTACAACTAAACGTTACCAGGCCCAATTGATCAAAGAAGTGATGCTCTGGGGGTAAAAAGATTATTTACGCGCTAAGGATGGCGGAAGCTAATATTTCTGCATGACAACTCTCGTCCACATACAAACATTCACATGCAAAATTAATCCAGGAACTATCATCATCTCCTTAGGCTGAGAAGTTTTGCAGCATGCGGCATATTCTCCAGACTTGTCTCCCTCTGGTTACCACATCCAGATCGTTGTCATCATATTTGAAAGACCAGAGCGGTTCACGAAAGTTGAAATTGTGCAAAACGACTATTTTGTTGATGACTATTTTCTTTCGAAACCACCAAGTTCTTTTGATAAATGACAAAAGACCATAGATAGTATTGGCGAATATTTCGATAATTAATCTTTGTAACTATTATATTTTCAATAAAGTTAAATTAGACCAAAAAAGCAGTGTTTCTCCTTCCACACCTGATACACAAGAAAAACTGTATTAAGGTATTGAATATTGTGTTTGTGTATTAAATCAAGTCGTACGATGACTAAGTGTAAGGAACACCGGCAAGAGTTTATATGCTCTTGAACTTATGAAAATATTTTACAATAAGATCCTCACTTGCAAAACGGTACGAACTGGCGGGTGCGTATGCATTCCTTCAGCTACTTTTTTTAAATTGGTTATGCTTGGTACAATAATACTATATAATTTAGTGGCGAAATAGTATTATTGTTCTAATTGCATAATTTTTGAAATTTTACTTTAGAAAACCGCATAAACATCTCAGAAAATGGCATCATCAATCGTAATCGAGTTGGACTTGTTTGTTTGTGGTGAGATCCCATATAATAACTTATTTTGTTGCGATAAACCCATACTTCAATCAAAAGAGGATTAACCTAATGATAAACAAATTTTTTATTGAATCCACTCATTTTAAACCACATTCGAATAGAAGGCAATACAACAATTCTTTTAGAGTGACATTCGTTGTAAGATTTAATATTTTGAGTCTATTTTAAGTTATGTTACTAATGTTGAGTCATGTCTTTGTGAAACCAAATATAACCCTCCTTGTTTGAAAGGAACCCACCCTTTGCTAAACCTAAGTACCAATTGTTCATCAATTCTTCTTTATTGTTGCGATCTTACATGTTATATTAAAAATGATATAACATCCGTTTCTTAGCAAAAAAAGTATCATATGAATGAAAATATATGAAAAAAATCAGACTATGAAAATTTTGTTTGATTACGCTGAGGTCGCAACTGAAACAACATAATTGAAAACCGAAAGTGGTAATCAATTTATTCTAGGAAAACGAAACGTAAGTTTCAATTCGATTCCAAAAAACTGAAGTGTTATAACAACAAGCCAGGCGAATTTGGAATTAATTGAAAAAATTTAGGTTCTTAGGCCTAATTAGATTTTGTAACAACCTTTAATGTAATTTCACGAAGCGCCTTCTTTAAATCAAAATAATAATCCGAATTTCAATATATTTTAGGTGCTTTAATTATAGGCGCAGTACCTAAACGTAAAACAAATATTTATACTTTTAATCTCAAATGTTCGTAAAGCTAAATTTAATGTGTCCTTGAATTGTTCCTCTTAGTATTACGATTATAAGATTCCTCTGAAATACTATACGTAGGATAAAATAAAACTACATATTAATTTCTTGCATAGTAAAAACTATTTATTTTTTCTCAACACGTAAACTTAAAACAACGAATTGTAAAAATATTACTTAATCCCTTGCAACGCGCAAGCAATGACTTATAACAAATTTCACTCTTGTTGTCTGGTATTTTGGTAAACATAATAAAGCGTATAGTACGTATAATCGAGTCAGACTAATGTTCATGCTATTTAATTAGTATCTTATTACTTGTATTGTACGTTGTTCAAAATTCAATGTCGACGTAGGTATACGTGTAAATTGATACCATAATTATTATAACTGTTTAATAAGCAAATGATCTTAGTATTACGTCATTTAAACAAAGATGCTTTTACGTAGAGAATACAAATTAATACGCCTACGTATGTATATACTTATACAAATGTGTGTGTTTAAGAAGATTTAAAGTAAATAAACATGAATTTATACGGTAATGTAATTATTTACAAAATGAATTAAATTAATTTTTCTCATTTTCTTAAATAATGACCAATTTTTTTAAATTATTTATTCTATTTTTTTTAAAGGTGTTTGGTTGGGTTATAAATAAATTATAAGGGCCGGTATTTTAATACACTTTAAATAACAGCATCTTAAACAGTGTTTTCAGTTTTAAATATTGCGTTAACATATTATTTATTTGATTAGCGATGGTTAATATTTAACTGATGGCGAATTCTTTGAAAATGTCAGGCAACAAAAAGTTACCCGGATTCAGCTGTCAGGGTAAAAAACTTACACTAGATGAGCTGTCAGGGTAAAAATTGGAGATAACATGTTTTTTCGGAAAAAAAAGTTACCCGGAAAAGTTACCCAGTGTACCTTTATCAAATCGCGATATTTATCAGGGACGAGATTTTGTAACATCACATTTTCGATACTTTATCGAAATTTATGTCTCGTTTTTTAAATTAGAATACACTACTTTAAATGAAATGAAATATATGTATTCCGCATAGGCTGCGTTTTTCCGCAAGTTGTCTCTATTTCTAAAAAAACACAGCAGCAGTGTTTACTACATAACAAAAAAAAATAGCATGAATTAATATTAGCATCACGACGGCTTTTCAATATTTTGACAGAAATTCCAAAACAAATTGTATATTGTCTATTGAAAACTCAAGGGAAAAATAAAAACGCAATGTCTGAATAACACGCTCATGTAGTTAACTTGCGTTTTCACATGCGTATTCGCATGCATAAAATCCGCACGTCTGTGTTCCATTTTATTCTAGAGAAGCGAGACATAATCTTCGATAAATTATCGAAAATTGTGATGTTACAAAATCCCGCCCCAGATTTTATAAAAAAATTTTCGCATATATGGGTTGTCCAATTGAGGAGACGCAGGAAAATAAACGCAAACTAAAACTACAAATATTTTATTTTTTTTTTTCAATCAAGTTGCGTACTTTATTTTGAAGTTTTATCGATGCCATTTATGTATGAAAAATGATATCACTAAAATGTTCGCCACGGCTGGATTTACAGATCCGATGGTCAAAATTGTTGATGAAACCTTCCAATGAGGACGTTTCTGTGGCATTTATCTCGGCAATGATGTTGGTTTTAGGTCTTGAGTGGTGGCTAAACTAACTACACTTCGCATTTCAAAAATCCCCATCAAAGTAATCTAATGGCGTTAAATCGTGTGATCTTGCAAGCCAATTCACTTTTCTGAGAGGCGAATATTAAGCGATTTTTGAAGAACCTTTGCAATTCGTCGATATTCTGACGCGTAATATGGCAAGTGGTACCGTCTTGTTGCAAATAAACATCACCCAAGTCGATTCCATCAAGCTGGGACAAAAAATATTCCGTTATCATGGTATCGCGTAGAATTGATGATAACTGCGTTTCCGTCCTCATTTTCAAAAAAATAAGGTCCAATGACGCGTTTTGACCACAAAGCACATCAAACAGTCATTTTTTGAGGCTGGTCTTGATATTTACATAGATGTTGGCCCAAATACGGCAGTTTGGCCGACCGATGGTTGTTTCATTTAGGCGGTTATGGCGTACAAAATCTTCACGAATTGCGCGAAATGTGTTTTTTTAATTTCTCATCATTTTTGTAGTGCTCTGGAATAACTTTATTACGGCCTTCAATCGAATATGACTCCAATGCAATAAATAGCAAACATTCACTAACGAAAATGACATAAAATAAACATGGCGTCTTTGCAAAATATTTTTTATTTTTCTGCGTCTCATTTGAACAACCCTTTATATACAAAATTAAAAGTCTAAACATAAATATCAAAATAAAGACATCGCGCCATTTGTACACAAAATGTTGTGTTTGTTGCGATAACTATACAATTTCTTATACATATTATTAATTAATTTTTACCTATAGTATATTGAGTGAATTAATAAAATTGAGATATGGGAAACACTATATTTATTTATTTTTTTTTTAATATTTATAATTTATATTACAACTGATTTACAAAATTAAATACAACTGCTCAGTTCTAAAGGTTTCTGATGAATATCCACTTTCCGAAGAATATCCGCTGAATGTTTCTTTTTATATCTTCACTGACATATTCCATGTTTAAGTCCCTGTGTAGGTTATCATTTCTGATGTACTATTTTGCGTTGACAATGCCACGCAGCACTTCGTTTTGAAAACATTGTATCATTTGTGTATTTGTTTCCTTGGTACAACCCCAAAGTTGAATACCATAGGTACATACTGTTTTCAGTATTTGCCGATATAATAGCAATTTATTGTGTATTGTAAGCTCAGAATTTCTACATATTAGCCAATACATTTTCCTATATTTGATGTTCAATTCTCCTTTTTTCTTTTTAACATGCTCTTTCCATCTAAGCTTACAATCGAGGGTCATGCCGAGATATTTGGCTGTATTTGCATTTGGAACCTGCCTGGAATTGTGTTCCACTAGAGTCCATTTAACTTTCTGGTTTGTGAAGTTTACGTGAATCGATTTTGCTTCGTTTAGGCTAATGTGCCATTTCTTTGTCCAGCTACTCACTGAGTTGGTTGTTTGTTGAAATTTTGTCGTTGCTTCTAATATACACTTTTCAGTTGCCAGAATAGCTGTATCGTCCGCAAATGTTGCTACGGTAACACCTTCTGTATTTGGCATATCTCGGGTGTTCAGGGTATACAGTATAGGACCTAGTATGCTACCTTGTGGTATGTCTGCTGCTATTCTCTTTAGTTCAGAGTATTCTACGTTATATTTTACATGGAAAAGCCGATCTGAGATGTACGATTTAAGAATTTGACAGAACTATTTAGGTAGATTTCGATGCAATTTAAATCCAAGTTCTTGGTGCCAAACTTTGTCGAAAGCTTGTGCTACATCTAAGAAGATACTGAAACATATTTTCTTTTTCTCAAGTGCGTCTTCTATTATCTCCGTTATTCTGTAAACTTGTTCTATCGTAGAGTGATTTTCCCTAAATCCAAATTGGTGGGGTGGAATTAAATATCGTTCGTCTTTTATTAGCTTGAGCCTCTTGAGCGGTAATTTTTCAAATGATTTTGAAATGACAGGAAGTGGTGAAATCTGCCTGTACGATTTTTTGTCGTTTGATGGTTTGTCTGGTTCAATCATAATTACTTCAGCTACCTTCCATTACCGTGGGACATATTTTAGCTTGAAGCCAGCATTGATTGTTTGATCCAGTTTTCGTAATCCCTTCTCAGAAATCGCTTTGACGACTTGGCCAGTAATTAAATCATAACCTGGAGCTTTTTTCGCATTTAAATTGTACTTGATCCCCCTCTTTCAATTCCTGTAATGTTACAGATCGTATATTATGGTCATCAATTTTGCCAATTGTTGTTGTTTTCATTTGCAGTTTGCCTGAGTAACGGTTGGAAGGTTTCTTCCTAGTGAGGCAAATAAAAAAGCCAAAATAAAAACGCTTTTTGCTTGTTACCTTTTTAAACTTTCCAAAGAGAGTAATCAGTGTTTTTATGTTCGGTGAGACCACTTAAGTACTTATGAATACTTTCGTTCTTAATTTCTTTTATAAGTTGTTTCAGTTTATTGCACAGATAATTGAGAATTGTGTTGTTTACCGGAGCGCGTGTCCTTTCGTGCCTTCCGTTTCTCTCTAACATAACTTCCTGACTTCAAGAAGGTAATTTTGATTCGTTACTGTTGGTTGAATAGTACTGTTAAGTACCTCCAGTTCGTCTTCCACTTGTACCGTGGTTTTAATTGCCTCTTGAATATCTATTTGCTCTTCAATTTGTTCTTGAAATAGGTCCCGGTTAGTTTTATTATTTGTTAGCTTAGGCAAGCTATCCTTGTTAATTATCATTGGGCTGAGTGTCATGATAACAGGTGAATGGTGACACAGGTGAATGGAGACACTATATTGAAAATTTTAATACTTTGCTTTATAATTTTTTATTATACCGATGTTAAGTCGGGTAAGTTTTTTTATGTTCTTTTACACAGAAACCGGCTAACTGTTTTCACAAAGTTACGAATTCACCGTTTATTAACGATTGATGTAACGTTTTAATTCATATTTTATTCCACAATATGCTAAAATAAAAGTTTCAACAATTATCTCTTATTATTGAAAAAACGTAAAATTTGTTATTAGAGTTGACTACACGCTTTCTATTTTGCAGCTTTTCAATTAAACAATAAAACGCTAATTCGTCATCCGTGAAAACCTTGTTGTTTAAATGTGTATCTTATGATTTATTATGTATTGGTACCTAAATTAAAAATGAAACAACAAAAACAAATTGTATAGGCTTCAATTCCAGAAAAAAAAAATTTGAAATATAAAATAAAAAGCCTAATAATCATAATTATAAAAACAAATTATAATTAAATATACGAATATATTAAAATAAATTTAATTATTACAAAATATAAAATTTTCAAGTTTTATACAATACAAATGAGAATTCGAGAGACACATTTCTTTTAAATTTTCATTATTTTGTAAAATAACAACGTAAACGGGTCTTATGACAGATCTGGTAATAACTGTTAATTGTTTGTTTCATCTTACTGAATATCTCTATCTATGACTCTTTTTGATATACTATCAGTGTTCGATAATTATAATTTTGATTGCTGTGGAGCCCTATTCTGGCTTTCCCTGGGAATAGGGAATTGGGAAAATTATTTTCATACTAGTGGGAACCCGTCAAAACTGACGGAATTAACTTTTTTCGCTTGACTCCCAATACCTAATTACCGCTTTGAAAAATTTTAAAGAAAAATAAATATTTGTTTAGGATAAGAGTAATTTCAAAAAATAGGCATATTTATTTATTTAGTTCAGGATTTCTTTAATAACAATGTTTCTTGTAAATATTCTCGAGTTCTTAAGTAAATCTCCTTGATAATCGGTATTTTTAACTAACACTTTTAAATTTTCATGATATCTTCCTCGAGTTAAAGCGACATATAACTGTCCATGAGCGAAAACTGACTCAGGAAGATATACACCGACATGATCAAAAGACTGGCCTTGACTCTTGTTGATTGTTATAGCAAAAGCCAACATCAATGGAAATTGGCGACGCTTCATTCTGAATGGCAAAGTATTCTCGCTCGGCTCCAAATCAATTCTAGGAATGCAAATTTCTTCTCCTTTATTACTTCCTGTGATAATTTCTGCTTTTATGCAGTTTCGATGAAGACTCCTGACTATTAATCGAGTTCCATTCAACAAACCCTTTTTTGGGTTTAGATTTCGAAGAAGCATGATAAATGCACCAACTTTTAATTTCAGGATATGTGGCGGCATTCCCGATGGACATTGTCCGTGTAAAAATTCAACGGGGAAATCAATGGAATCATTTGGATCGTCTGAAATCATAGAATCAATGCTCATATAGACAGTTTCATTTCCTGCAATAAGTTCCAGCATTTTGAAATTGAGTGCTGTGGCATCGATGTTTTTTGGTGTGAGAATGACTTTGTTGGCAGTTTCAGCAACTTCATCAGGACTCGATGTTCTTATTGAACTGCCAAATATTGAGCTAATAATTTGTTCCTTTTCCACCATTGCATCAGGTATTTCAACCAATTCTGGATCCAAATCGTCACAATCGTTTGTTAAGTTACCATCACCTAAACGCAACACCCATTTATTAAATTCATGTTGTCCTGCTGAGCGCATGTTGGTAATTAAACTGCGTTGTTTGACGTGACGCCACAGTGGAGAATTTTTGACGCACAATTCAATGATGTCAGTTACAGTACCTCTTGGCACTACATTTGATGTTTGACGAAAGTCACCTCCCAATATCAGTACTTTTCCTCCAAATGGTCGAACGTCGTTCATAATTTCTCTAAGTAACAGGTCTATTACTCGAAGCGAATGAGTGGAAAGCATAGATGCTTCGTCGATTATCAGCAGAGACGCTTTCTTTAATTTGTTAGACTCAAGTGATGGAATTTTCATGTTTGAAACTGATGTTTCATTTGCCGAGAGTGGAATTTTGAATCCACTATGTGCTGTCCGACCGCCTGCCAACAAATCCGCTGCAATTCCTGTGGTGGCGAATGCTTGAACTTTTTGTCCTTTTCCTCTTACATAGCACATTAGTGTATTGTAAAGGTATGTTTTGCCTGCGCCTCCGGGGCCATCAATAAAAAAGAAGCGTGATTCAGCATTTAAATCATCAAACGAAGCTGATATCTCATCAAATATTTGATGCTGTAAAGGATTGAGTGTAGCGATTAGACGATTGGCTCTCTCTGCTTGTTCAGCAATATCGAAAACATGTTCGACATTGTGGATCGGACCGGGTTCAGGCAAATTGAAGTCACTACATTTCATGCCATGCATTCGCAGCACTGCTTCAATATCTTGCAGTGCTTTCTTTTCTGCTATAAAACCATCATAGTTTCGGATGTAATCGGCCAGTAAGAACTCCTTATACTTGTCAAATAGATCAACTGGATGTTGCGGCGAATTGAAAACGCATATCAGTGCAAATGTCAAACGAATTTGTGGTGGCATACAAACACTGCAAGCTTCATCCAAGCACCTCTCCCATTCCGAATCATCTTCAAGTAGATTTAACTTTATAGCCGCACCTTTAAATGATTCTTCCACAATTCCGTTAACTTTTTTTAGATCAGCAAAGCTTTGCGCACCTCGAATATGTTGCAACAGTAATCTAAGATAGAAACGTTCTTGGTCTTTGGGACTGACGGCATAATAACGGGTGATGACTTTGTCTCCTCCTCTTTGTCGAACTTTCCAAATACTACGTGTTTTATCAAACACAAAATATTCAGGAATTTCTGAGTACAAATATCGCCTTGCATTTTCATCAGTCTTATTTAATTTGAACCATGCTGTCAAATGTGTCAAACGATTCTCAGCTCTCTCAATTGCTTGTTGCTCTTGTCCGTCTTGAAAATATACCATCTGCTCATCAGGAAGGTGAACTGCAAGGCGATAAACGGTGTGTGAGCGATCGTGCATCGGATTCTCAAGAAGCCGCCAAATTGCTTCTGGAGCGCAAACGTATCGTGCATCAAGAAATTGTCTGATTTCATTGTGAACAATTGTGCCATCACTTGAATTTAATTCCATTGAAGCGCAGTCATAACCTTTGTAGATGTATTTGAAAATATACTTTATGGCCTTAACTGATTGACATGATTCTACGTTGATATGGCAGTTGTATTTGCGTGTAAGAAATTTGTTGTATGGCACAACGAATCGATTGTCGACAATCCGATCTCCCAATTGAACTTCTACATCTTGAAGTCTTCGATAAATAGGATAGCCATTTACTTCTGTGACAGTATGGTGAGAAAATTGCTTAGGAAATTTTTTGGTGCATTCATTATTTTCCATACATGGTGCATTAGGATTTTGATCACAGCACGGACCATGAATCATTGTACGAACGACTGTTTCATGCAATTCTGGCTCACGATGATGATCAGGAATCTCAGCGCAGATAAAGCGGTCAATCTTTTCAGCTGTATCAATCTTACATTCATCAGTTAGAATGAAAAGCAGATGTGCGTGTGGTAGTCCACGTTTTTGAAATTCTATTGTGTAAACAAATGCTTTTACAATTCCAAAAACTCCCTTTTTGGTGATATCTTCAATAAGTGCTTTTAACTTGATGCTGAATACACGCGCTATTAGATCCGGTCTGTCACTTGGTTGTTGGGCTTCAAAAAGATTATCGCGAATTTCAGGCCAATTTGGATTGCAAGTCATTGTAATAAAAAGGTCAGGTTTTCCAAATTTAGCCACAATCGCCATTGCATCGTGGTACTTCTCTCTCATGTTTCGTGGTGAACCTTGAAAAGATGATGGAAGAATAACTGAGCGACCAACAGTTTTTCCTAGTCTAATAGCTGCGTCGTTCAAATGATCCATTAGTCCTCGGTACTGTTCTACACGCAAACGTCCCTGCTGATTCCGAACGAAATTAAGATTATTCGCCTCGACTTGAAGGTGTGAATCAACAGCCCATTGTTGAAATAATTTTCCACCATGTAATATCGGATTGAAGCGACCAACTCTGACAGCTATTTGAGCGACTTTCCACTGCAGAAGCGTTATTTGTGTTCTCACTCTACCAGGACGATTGTCGAGATTAATTTGCATTTTCGGTTGCCAACCTGCTTCACCGTAAGGATAAAATAGAACATATATCATGGGATCTAAGTGAGGGCTCATAATATTTAAATTGATCAACGGTTGTGCTGCATCTCGTGGATATACTCGAAAATCTCGCTGAAAAGGAGGTTCACCATCAGCAGAGCGAAAGATCATTGCGACTTCATCGACGGTTGGTAAATTGTAACGTCGTCTGTCAGTGTTGCGATCACGTCGAAATACCATATTTACAACTGGTGTCGAATGATTATTAGTAGCAGCTCGGTGTTGCTCCTCTTGTTCTACTTCACCAAGCATGCGATAAGCTTTTGCGTAAACGTTGTGTTGTCGAATTAAGCGGTCTAAATTCTGAACAATACTGACGTTAAGTCGTTGATTTGCCGGATGTTGCATCCGATCAACATTTGCCATTGCGGAATCGACGACGTAAAATTGAGCGTATTGACGCTTTGCACCATCTTCAGGATGCATGTGTCCAGTGCGATGATAAATTTGTCCGTGCACACGAAATACATATGGACCACGTCCAACTAAGTTATCGATTTGTGCGCCCATGGATGCAAAAGCTACGGCTGAATTATATGAGCGGATATTTTCTTGAAAATTGCGATACTGAGGATGTGCTGGATTACTTAAAAGCTCCTGGAGATATGACGGAAACATACATCCTTGCTGTCCATCTGATTCTAACAAAACCGTACCTTTGTGGCAGCAGTATTTAAATGTACCGTCTGTTGACTTTTCCGCGAGAAAATTCAGAGATAGACAATGAATGCATTCTTGGTCCATAGAGCCACAACTGTGAATAGTCACTTCACTTTCATTGAATGTGGCATGAGTAGGAACCACTGGAAATCGTTGATTTCTCAATCGTTGCCTTTGTATAGATGAAAGTTGACGACGTGCTGCCGCCTGCTCTTCAGATTCTTGAGCTTGTCGCGTGGCTCTTGATTGATGAACTTGGTCAACTGCTTGCTGACGACGTGCTGCAGCCTGCTCTTCAGATTCTTCGGCTTGTTGTCTGGTTCTTGATTGCTGCCTCTGTTGAGAAGCTTGAAAGAGACGTGCTGCAGTCTGCTCCTCCGATTCTTTAGCTCTTTGAATCGATCTTGACAGTCGAACTTGATCAGTAATTTGCGCTCTACGTTCTTTAGCTTCTTCAGGGTCCTCATGTGCACGCCGCTGATGTTTGTATTTTGTATTCCGTTGTGCCAAGCGCTTTAGCGTATCTTGACTTTGACGATCTCTCCATCTTTGCTGTCGCTCACGATTCATACGCAATTTACGTTCTTCTCGACTTTCACTATTCATTCTGTGATAAAATTTTCGTAAATAGTTTTTTTACTATACTCACTTATAGTATTGTGCTTTTTGATAATGGTGATGATGATAATTCCAAGTTCGTTCAAAGAAACGATAATAATTAAGTCTAAAATATCAATCAATCTTTTTATAAATCTTTTACACATTTGAATATTTACAAACTTACTTTGAAATAAGGAATATAAAGATTGACTTTTAAATTTAAATAAAAATTAATTGTTCAAGAGAAAAAATAGACGCAATCAATCTAATAGTATTATAGTAAACTTTAAGTAAAAAAGTAAATTTCATAACGGGTTTCATAACGTTAACAGACAACGGTCGTACTAATTATATATTATGTTGATAGTTTATATAAAAAAAAACATCTTAGTAAGCATCGAGAAACAGACAACGGTGTTCATATAGTTTATATAAAAAACAAAACATCATAGCAATCCTCGAGAACGATGTCGATAGCGTCATAGCGTTATATCCATACAGACAAACAGACAACGGTAATTATATTATTTGATCATTTTTCTCTAAATTGTATTTTTCTGGCCTACTGAGGAAACATGTTTGGTGCTAATATTTTCAAAACAAGGTTAACTTATAAAATATTTTTCCCTATAAAAATTTTGGGGAACAAAAGTTTCCCAAGTCACTTTGTTTTTAAAATTTGTGCACTAAACTTATTCTTTCAGTAGGCCAGAAAAATACAATTTAGAAAAAAATGCTATGAAAATATTTTTACCAATTCCCGATTCCCAAGGAAAGCCAGAATAGGGCCACAGGTAACTAATAGTGTTCAAAATCTCTGTTTTCTAATTTTACACCCTGCTCTTGGTGAGTTTGAAACCATAACAAAAAATCATGTTTTGTTATTCATAAATTGTTTGCCCTTTTCAAATAATTTCCACTTGTTTGAAATACATGAAAAGGGATCAAAACGGCCTTTGGAAAATCACACAGCCAACTATAAATTGAAATAAATATGTGGTTGAGTCACATTATGCAGTCGCGCCATTTTACTTATATTATAACCTTAGTTCTATTGTTTTAATGTTTGTTGATTATCATATACAGGGTCGATCTACGATCCACTCCAAACACCACATAGATCTTCAGAACATATATTTTAAAATCAAAAAATTGTTTGGTTTTATTTCTTCCCAATATTTTGCATAAATGTTCCTTATAAATCTTTGTATTACCACATTATAATGGGAAGTGAAAATTTTACTAAACCGAAATTAAGTCAACCAACCAGAAGAAACTACAAAAAGTGACTCACAGCTTATTTGATCCAGTCGCATTTTATGAACAAAATTGTAAATATCTCGCGATGTCTTATTTTGTTTGAAAAAAACTAAATGTAATATGAAAGCTATATTTATTTTTATTACAATACGCAAAACAAAAAATTCTAATGCATATTATGTGTGTATTCTTAATGCATATGCAAAAGAAGTTCATTATTTCAACTTAAACCCAACTCACAGCTTAAATCATCCACTGCCACAAACATACTAAGAAAATAAAATTTCGTCAAATTATTCTTGTTAGTTTTGCGTTTTTATGGCATTATATTGTTATTGGAATCGATGCATAGGAAACAAAACAAAAATAAAAACCAAGAAAAATATTTCCATTACGAGTGCAACAAAAGTAACAAATTTTGGTTTCACGATGCAGTTAAACAAATTGCATACAGTGTGAAAGGAAAGTTTCTGAGCATACGTCTCTAAATGTACTAATGGAGATATAGGTAGTCGATGCTTCCAGTTTATCGAAATTGTTGTGCGAACCGCCATCATATTCCTAGTCAAACACAAGTGACTTTGATGCTACAAAGATGTTGCGAGGTAACACAGTAATGCGATTACACACTAATGCGATTACACCCCGCAATCGAAGTTCCTACATTTTCTAAATTAGTATTTGTTGATTAGTTACGTGTTATTTTTTGTGTGAGAAACAATTTTCAATTGCAGTGATGGTTGACTTAAGCCCATCATTAGTTCAACACATCATAAATAGTACATGAAAATCGTGTGCAAAATAAGGGTAGAAATGTCCCAAATAACATATTCAATGAAAGAGATAAGCATTGGATTTTGAGAAAAGTAAAAAAATCTCACATTAAGTGCTCCAACCTTGGCTAATGAAGCTGAAAAATGGCTGGGTAAGAAGTGCAATCCTGAGGCTATTCGAAGAATATTAAGAAATGCCAACTTTCACGAACGAACAGCTCGTAACAAGCCCTACATTAAGAAAACTAACAGAGAATGAAGGAAGAAGTTTGCTCTACAGTACAGAAATAAATAAGAATCTTTCTGGAAGTCTGTAATTTTTGCTGATGAGAGCAAATTCAACTTTTTCGGTTCAGATGGCAAATCATTTGTTTGGTGTAAACCTAACACAGAACTTGAACCAACAAGTTTACGTGCCACAATGAAACATCGTTTTTGACAAACCATGTCATGGTTTGCGGCTGTATAGCATCATCAGGCGTGGGTAATTTAACTTTTATTGATGGAAATATGAATAAGGGTACAAGAAAATATTAGAAACAAATTTAATCGAAAGCGCCACTAAATTGGACATCAAAAAAATGTTCGGTTCTATCAGGACAATGACCCCATCGGGGATTGTGCTGACTTGGCTGATTTGGACTTGCCCAAATATTCTGGAACCCCCAGCACAATCGCCGAATTTCAAAGGCATTGAAAATGTATGGCTTTAAGCTGTGCTTAAACGAGAAACAAGAAACACCATATTGCAACTGTTGCAGATTTAAAAAATGCTTTGAAGGAAGAGTGGCAGAAGATAACTCCGGAGTACACGCACAACCTGGTTAGTTCAATGTCAAAGAGGCTTAACGATGTCTTAAAACAGAAAGACTATCCTATTAGATATTAATATCTTAAAACCCTAGTTTATTAACAATAATATGAAGTGGACCATTTAAGCTCTGAGTTGTGTTTGAGTTGAAATAATGAATTTTTTAACGTAATTTTGATATGCATTAGAATTTTTTTTTGTGTTTTGTAATAACAATAAATATAGATTTCATATTACATTTAGTTTTTTTCAAACTAAATAAGACATCACGAGATGTTTACAATTTTGTTCATAAAATGCGACTGGATCAAATAAGCTGTGAGTCACTGTATATTAAAACTATTATTGCCTTACCACACTTAACCTTAATATTTAGTAACTAAACTGCGCTAAACCTGTCTAATTCATAAACCAACTTGTATTATAAGAAATGCATAATATTGAACGTAGTTCCAAAAGGTCGGTGGTGTAACTAATGTTCTCTCTTAAACAATAAAAATTATCGCCCAGTTCACTAGCATTTGTGAAAATGCCCGAGAGAGTAAATGTACGTCGGTGAATTTTTTTTATATTTGTTTTTGAATATTCAGTTTGAATAGAACAAGAGCAGTTGTTATCATATTTTAACCCTTTGCACTCGATTTATTTTCAAGGTTGTTGGGTGTCAACTTGTATTTTTTTTATAGAACTAAAATAATTTACAATGGTAGAATTGAACGTATTATATTTATTTCATTTATTGTTTGTACAAAATGTTTTAAGTTTTGTAATCTTTTACAGTGTGGTACCTTTTACTTTTCGCATGTTTCGCAAAAGTAAACCGTTACCTTTCTTCCACGCTTAGCTTTTCTATTTGCACAGACCATCCAATCGTTATGTGTATTTTGCGGATGTGGTACTAGCTATTACTATGTTACTATTGTACGCACCTCTTTGGTAAAATTCCGATACTCCATGTACATATGTATAAATATTTTTTTTCGTTTTTACAGAGCATCCCCAATCCAAATTAATTTTTCCTTTAACTTTTTCCTTTAACTTTTTCCTTATGAAGAGCATACCCAATGAATAGGGAAAAGTCAAAGTAAAGCTAACTTCATTTTACCAAATTATTTTTTGTTTACCTGTTATTTTATATTGCCGCCCCGGTGGCAAAGTGGTTAGCATGCTTGTTCCAGCGACCGGAGGTCCCGGGTTCGATTCCCGGTGGTGACAAGGAAAAATTTCACGGCTGGTTTATCATCAGTATAATAATCACTCATTATCCGAAATGAAAGTATGATTATGAAACCTCATTTGAGGCGGCCAAATCCCTTGATGGGATGTATAGTGCCAGAGAGAGAGAGAGAGAGAGAGTTATTTTATATTATTATATTAAATATATTATTTATTACTTTTTCACAGGACACAAAATACAACACTAATTGTTAAAAGACAAATATGCATTGAATATTTTTTAATTTGTGACAAGCAGAAAAACAACAACAACCAATTTTGCAAATGCGGTTTACTTCATTGTATTTCTCATTAGGAAAAAGTTAAAAGTTTGTTAACATTTTTCATAAGGAAATCACCAACCTAACAAAAAAAAATTTTTTTTTTCTCAAAATTTTTTTTATACTTTTCTGTAAGGAAAAAGTTAAAAGAATTTCATTGGGGATGCTCTGTTAGTCTGACGCATTTCATAAAATTTTTGTTATTGCATCATCTCACATAAATCATACACAAACAATATTTATCCCTTTCGAGTTAAAGAAATATTTTTTTTTCATTTTATTTAACGAAATTGACATACACAATTGTGTATAATAGCTGCGTAAGGGTTCATAAAAAACAAACTACCTACAATTTGTTACAGTTTTTCGTGTTACCGTCTATCAATTAATATGCAAGTTTAGAGTAAATTAGTATTGTCACCTCCAGAGTGAGGAGTTGTAGAGTAAATTTATATGGTCACTTCCAGCGTGACAGACGAGTGCAAAAGGTTAAAAATGTACGGACGCATTTAATTAATCACCGATCAATTATGTTATCAATCAATTTAGAATTTTTAATTTTAAATAATAAATAAAGATTAACCTATCATTCTTAATTACATATTTCCAATTTACCATACCATTATTTTTTAATCTCACAACCTCAGTTATATTTCACCTATCACATAAAAACATAATCCATAATTATGTTCTAACATCTCTGTGTACATACCCAAATTTCTTACTTATGGTATAAAATATACCAAAAACATTAATCTAAAATTGGTTTTACTGTTGCCTTCATCATCGTCATCTACATAACATCTTTATGGTTTGAGTTTTTTTTGTTGGAAGAATACAAAAATTAAGAACAGCGAGTTATTTTTTGATCATTATTAAACTTAACAGTTTAATTGCTGATTGAGGTTCGAAAATGTTTACACATTTCACTATAAGTCAAACAAACCAAATGTGGATAACATACGTTGAACTGAAAAAACCGGTTGGAGTGTTCGCAAGCTACATAAAACATCATGGCATTATATGCGAATTGCGAATGAAGTAAAATCATGTTTTACTATTCAACGTATACTCCTATGTTAGCTGATTTAATATAGTATCCGGCAATTTGCCATTAAGATCGAATTGATTAATTATGCGATATTGTTCTCATGTCGATATTCTTACAAACATTAAAATCACGCCATTGCATGTATTTATAATTAAGCGCGTTGAACTTGAGTCATGTTCACAAAACTTTATAATACTACTTATTTGATTGTGTATCCTACATTCAAATAGGTTTTGGCCAATAACTTTAAAAATATATCAGAAATATTCTTTCTAAATCTTTTTGCTATTCTAACAATATAAAAGCAATACAACTGTAAAATTATATAGAATGTTTATGGTTAATTCATAGAGTAATAACCTACAGAATATTGATTTATTTTTAAGAAAGTGATTCTGATATAATCTGTCGTTATACGTAAATTTTGATTTGATTATTGTTAACAGATGCGATAATTTGTGTGCTTTTTTATTTTGCATTCCTTAAGGCCTCGCTTCAAGAAAGCCTGTGATCGATTTTCATAGTTAAGACACAAAAAACTATTTATTTTCTAATACATACGGTACCATTTTGGTACGGTAGAATTTTGAACTTTTCACTCAAATTGAATCATTCGTAATTTTTTAAATTTTAACTTTTAATATTTTTTATTTTTTGACGGCGGTGCATTTTGTTTATTTGTAGTTCTTTGATGATAGTATTTTCTGAATCGTTGTGATATTTACTGTTTGTTGTTGTTTTTTGTTTCAATACAAATTTGTTATAGAGTAATCTCGCCGTACGAGTAGCAAAGTAGATGGTCACATTAGCTTAGAACTAACCCCATTGAGCTGGATTTAACGGAAGGCTAAAAATGTTTAATTTTTCGTGAGAAAACGCACGTAACTATTTCTCGTCGTCAGTCACCATTCGCTTCAGAAATGGCTCGATTTCGTTCCGTTTGGCAAAGGATTCTCAGATGGAAACACGGTCCATCAAGTTTTTTTGTGTCAATTCGTGCGTAGCCCAAACTTCGAATTTCTTTTTAAAACCAGCCTTACTCAAATGGTTTAAAACTGTTTTGTGGGTGATCTTCAGTTTCTGGGCGATGCTGCGACATTTCTAGGATTTTCCAGTGAAAGATAGGCCTTCCAAATTACCGAAACGGCAGTATCGGGACCATAGACCCTATTCACAATTTCAGACGCCTGACTAGCGTTTTAGCGCAAAATATAGCAAGTTTTCTTTTTGTTTATCTTCAACAGTGACACGCTATAACTCACAACTGAATGGATCAATCAAAACAGTTTCAAAGTTATAAATAGCACATTAATCCTCCTTTCCAACGAGTATAAGTATGGCCCACTGCGACAAATACATCCCGAGTTATACGTTACTAAAATCATCTAGCGGAAGAATAATGGATTTATTTTTCCACAACCCAGTATATATGTTACGGTCAAAGTGTATAATCCGGTGATTATATATAATTACCGGTCATTACATTTGATACGTTTGGTAAATTTGTGAAATATCAATGATTTTCCTTTAATGTATCATTTTAACCGGTTATTATATATAATTACTCAGCCCCTTTGGTTAAACTGATAAATATGAAAGTTGTTTAACTTAGTTTAAAATTATAAATAAAATTTGACACGAAGAATTATATATATTCTAGAAAATCGGGGTTTTCCCATCCTCTAAGTTATAAATACAAC
This sequence comes from Nephrotoma appendiculata, assembly GCA_947310385.1. Taxonomy (NCBI): domain Eukaryota; kingdom Metazoa; phylum Arthropoda; class Insecta; order Diptera; family Tipulidae; genus Nephrotoma; species Nephrotoma appendiculata. The sequence goes on along the minus strand of OX371224.1, from coordinate 214,296,997 downwards.
GAATTAAATTACTTTCAAAAGAATTTCATATTTAAAAAAGTTGATTTTTTTAACATTTGTCACAGAAAGAGCAATAAAAACTCTTTGATCTGTGTCTGTCTGCAAGGTTGACGAAGCAATTGTTATTAATAAAAATAAATAAATTAAAAAGTAGTTTGTTAATTCACAATTCCAATTTTAATTTATTCAAAATCGAATTTACCGTCAATTTGTTCTTCATCTTCATTTTCATTTGTATTAAGGTTGTGATCCTCGTCAGGAGTGTCATGAAGGTTGCCTGGATAAATTTAGAATACCCGCATGCTTCTCGTTTCATGAAAATTGAGTAAACATGATTTTTATTATAATAAAATTTTGGAAAAGTAAAATTATCAAGGAAATTGATACATTTTCTCGGAAAATTTGGCTTGCACTTTCTAAAAAGAAAGATACACAATTCTAACGTCAAAAATTGTCCAAAAATAAAAATCTTACCTTATTTTGAAAAAATAGTGTAAGTGAAAAATTTTGTTAAACAATCCTACATTTAAAAATTTCTAAATTATTACTCGTTACCTGATATTCTCGATGTACATATACGTAAAGTAAAATTACGCGATTATTATTATTATAGTTTTAAACTTTCATATTTCTCACTTTAACCAAAGAGGTTTGGTAAATTATATATAATCTCCGGTAAAAGTGAATAATTTTAAAAAAATTATTTACCGACGCAGTTGGTACTTATGTACAATAACAGGTAATTATATAATAACCAATTCCACACTTTAACCGTAACATATATTCAAAATATGTCCAAAGTTCTTATAACAAACATTTATCTTGTTTCTGTTTTTACACCACTTTGAGTGTAGACTGGAAATCTGTAAAATTTCCTAAATTATTAACTCCGGAGGAAATACTTTTTTTAAAATATTTCAAAATAATATCAATTGTTTAAATGACTTTTTTCAAAATTTTATATTGTTTGACTGTTGGTCCATTTGGCTGTATATTTTTCTGTATATTTTGAATTTAGAGATTTCAGTCATCTACACTGAGATACAATATCAGATGCCACATCACGCTTTTTGAACGTCTCACGCACTCGGTATAAATAACTTGCTGCCACTACGTAAGACTCGCCCCATGATTAAATTACCTAACCGGTAGATGAGGAGGTTGAGAAAGTTCTGATTACTTAGGGTCGATGATAAATGAGCAAACAATAATCTCTATATATAGTGCAAGACTCGTCCCATGATTAAATCACCTAACCAACCGAATTACACACAACCATCAAAACTTTTAGTATTTCGTCAAAAACTTAACTACCTACAACCTACAAAGGCTTGATATATTTTACTACGAGTCTGTTGATAGGAACCAAATTGTTATGAAAATATGAACTGATCTGACCCTTTAAAATATCATTGCTAAGGTAAGGTAGCTTCATTATGATAGCCGATAGTTAAGACCTATCTTGAGATTTACATCTTTTGTCTGATGAAATTAGATATGGTCCATCCAAGACTATAATAGCATTTCATTTATCTATATTTTACTAATTTTATAACAATTAATATTCATTAGAAATTAGCCTCCCACAGCAGCACCGTTTGTTATTAGTAGGGCCAATATTCGTTTCGACAATATAGAAATAATTGTGATAAAATTTTTAAATTTAACACAATTTGTTAAGAAATAAACGTCAATTAATTATTAACAAATATTAACTTTATATGTGTTCATTTATAAAATTACATACACTGCGCAAGAGAAAAAAACGCAACAGTAATTTTTTTTATAAAAAATACCCTATTTTCAAACGCTTGTATCTTGATGAAATGTCGGATTAAATTTTTTTTTTACTTTTAAAATGTAATAAATTTAGTCTACTTTCCGAAGCTGGGGTCTGTTTTTTATTATTTTTGTTTTTTTATGACTTTCAAAAATGTTTTTCATGAGAAAAAAATCCCAAACTTTAAGACTCTCAACGAACATTCCTGATATTTCATTCACAAATCCAAATAAGCCATTTTGTAGAGAATTTAGAAACCTTGAGAATGGACTGACTAAAATTGATGTACGGCTGTTATTGTTGTTTTAGCAATAGCTACACACAACAACACAGCTACATACATACACACAATCCAAACTAGTACTTTTGAGTCGGGTCTCAATCTTCCTTTTTTCCCCTCTTTACCTAAAAAACTAGAAAAATAAAAACCGCTTTTATAGGTAAAGGGGAAAAATAAAAATTTTCTGTTTTTATTGGAAACCCATATTAATTATATTAATTATTAAGAGAAATATTATTTATTTGTTCTGCGTCCGAATAACGAGTTTTACTACTGAGATAGGACATTAACTACATCTATTAGATTCTAGTAAAACTAATTAGGAATAAAATCATGTAAATTTGCGATTGTGTTTTTAGAAAAACTACAAGATTAATTTATTTTTTGCAAATTTTTTAGTTAATACTTATAATTCAACAAAACGCCATCGTCAACCATCTCAGATTTTTTCGGCGTCTTTTTCTGCCACTTTCTTGTCGCAGTGGCACGAAAACTTTAAGGATTTTTTCGAATTTTGCTAGTTTTGAAATGTCATAGCGGAAGGAAAATTGGAAAAAACCACAGTCAGTTTTACAATAAAACTTCAATTAAAATTTTAAGATAGAAATGTGCAATATTCGTGAATCGGGGCATTAATTACTATTACGTTAGTATAGTTAAAATATTGTTTAATTAGGATTATTGAGTTATTTTACCCAATTAAAACAGAAAGTAACTCAACTATAGTGTGCTATAGTATATACAAATTATGTATAAGATACAAGTAAAAGTCATTTACTCGTATCTTATACATAATTCATGGAGATACCATTTTAATAATAAAGGGAGAATTTTTAATAAATGCCAGGCTTTTTTCTCGGAAACGTTGTAAGATAGGAGAAAATTACTTTTAATGAAAATTGTTCAATGTCTCTTAACTAAATGTCTCTATAACTCTTCAATGTCTTCTTTAAATTAGAACCTTAATATCCTTGAATGTGTATATTCAATTAAACAAGTAAATATTTTTTTGTAAGTTAAATTTAGTGAAATTTTTTTTATCTAAAAAATTTAAATAAAGTGCATCTTTTAATATAATAACTTGTGTATATTTTAAATAAGTAGATTTGCTTTTAAGAGTGAGTCCATTTTAAATATGAAACAAATGTTAATACAACAGTGTTATTATTATAAATATTTAAAATGAACAGAAATAAACAAAATGTGTTAAAAAGTTAAAAAACTTTGGATAGTCACGTTAAATTGAACATATTTTGTCCTAGATATTAAAATCACCCGACTCCCATTCACACTCGACATCATAAAAATAAAGGTTATTCAAATATAAAATGAAAATTGTTCGTTTATTTTGCTATGAAACGACAAAAACGTTTACGTTGACATACTCATACAAAAAAATATGATTACAATTTATAAAGAAGAAAAGTTTCATGCGATCTAGTTAAATATAAATCAAGAAGCAACTGAATAAGAATATTACCAACTTCCTGTAACGATTTTGCCTTCTTTGTATACATTTATTTTAACATATTTAGCTCTTTATGTTTTAGTATACTTATCGCACAACATGGTTATTCCTTTAACCAGCCAATAATAAGCAATTAATATAATTCAAAACCTTAGCGGCAAACTTAACTAACATAAATTATAAAAACATAGACAAATTTGTGTAAAAGAAATTATAAATATTTCAATAAGAAAAAACCGAAGAAGAAAAAAATTTTCTATAGCATAGTCAAACCCAACATCAATTTAAAGCCATGGTTAAACAACAATTAATACAAAAGAAACTAAACTACAGATAATTGTATTAAAATTTATGTAAGCTCTGTACACAGTGTACACTGTGTATGCGCACTAGTTTAAAAAGTAGTGGTGCAAAAGAAACAAATCAACAAACAAGTAGTATTGTTAGTGTAATCAGCACAATCTCCTCTAGTTTCTTGTTTATTAGTATATCTGCGTTTCAGATTTTGTTCATGGGTTTAATTGTTATTGGTGTTGGCTTAACAAAGAATGTAACAGAAGATTTTCAAATTTTTGTTAGTAACCAAATTAAATTTCTCTAAAACTATTGAAATTATCCTTTCACTTATTATTATATTTTATAGTCTTCATTTACATAAAAGTTTCGCCGTTGATGTCCATGTTGTTTTTCGCGTATCATGAGCCAACAACAAAAACGGATAATTTATTCTGTGATCGTTTCCTTGCTTGCATATTTAAGGAAATAAAGATATAACTTTTTATTGAAAATACATAATTCATGTATTACACATGCACCACGTCAATCTTGAGAGCATTTTTTAATAAAAATATTCTGCAAAATGATTTCCATGAAATAAATATTGACGAATCGATGACTTTTCAAAAACAACCAAAAATTACTGCGCTTGACCTATTTTGGTTGTTTAGGTGCTGTTTTCGAAAAAAAATAGAAACTTTGGTGTTTTCATGCTAGCTATGAGATTTTGTATGGAATCTATTCAGACACACCACAGTGGGTCGATTCTGGTGTCTCTAGGAAATAGGATTTTCATTTCTATTTAGGAAAAAATTCTGATAGCAGTTTTTTCCTAAAAAATCTTTCCTATGGTTTATTTTGGTACACATAGGAATCAATTTTTCCCAAATTCTTGATTAAGTTGAGTATTGAAAACCATCTGTAAGTTAATTAAATAAAAAAATATTGTATTTGTTGCAAAAGAATATCTTTCCGTATTAAAAATAGGTGCGGAAAAATGTTAAAAGTGCGATAAATAGGAAAGAAAAAATTCATATAAGACACACCAGAATAAGCTTATAGGAAAAAAATACAAAACTGCTATAAAAATTTAAAATTCTTTCCTATTTCCTATTCCTATAGGAAAACTAGAATCGACCCACAGAAGTATGAAATATCCTGAAGAAAAAAACAAAATTCGAAAATATCTTCGAAAACAACCCACGTAAATGTACACGTAGTATTGTTAAAAGACATGCTAACAAGATTTACGGTTTTCTAAGAAAAAAATTTAGGAGTGTTCATGTACGTAAATGATGAGTGTACGTTCAATGTACACGTAAATCACCAATATTACCATACTAGCATATTTGATTGCTAAACAGAAAGTTGAAACTAACAAGATCAAACGATTGTTTTAATCAAAAATTGCCATTTACTAATAAATTTCTGAAAACCCACTGAAACAATCATCAAATAATTTAATTTAGAATATTTTTCTTCCAATTTGTTTTTTCTTTTTTTTTTTACATAGTAACATAACGAATGGTAGTCATGAAAACTTTTAACTTCGAGATTTTTAATGTCTATTAGCGCTCTACAGCCCATTGGATTGACTGATCGGGATGAAACTCCTTGTTTAAAGCTTTTCCATAAATTTGGATATCCGAGTGATTTCTGGCCGAAATAAATTCGATCTCTGTACAGCTAAAACTGGATTGATTAATCGGGCCGAAACTTACATAAACTGTTACTATAAATTAGGTCTCAGTGAGATTTTGCCAAAATCAGTCCATCGCAAGTGACAGTTTCCATAGAACCTTTTTTGTTTCGATTGTAAATTAATTTTGCAATGATATCTGTCCAGATCAGTTTTCCAAAATTTAAGCAGAAATAACAATTTTTGAAAAAAATCAAATTATTATTTATTACTTGTACATATTAATAAACTAGGAGGTCTTAGTGATGTTTGGCCAAATTCAGTGGTAGCTTCCAAATGAACTTTTTCATTTTTTAGAAATAGTGTGAAAACTATACCATGCAAAGACGAACCTGTTTCGAGAAATATTATTGAGCCAGAAATTCTGTTAGATAAAATAGTGCCAGCAGTAAGCAATTTTAAAAAAACTGTCAACATTAAAAGGCCGAAGGATATCACACCAAAGATTTAATTGTCATTACAAATGGAAAAAAAAATTAAAAACCATTTTCCCTTTGCCATGCCGTAACACATATGAGGTCTCATCCCTTTAAATCAATCTACAAAAATTCATGAATATTTATATATACACACATATACATACATATCTACACACATACACACACATATACATACATATATATAAATAAAATTTTACTATAAAATGAAATAAAAAATATTTCTGTTCTTTGTCACTCTTATAAAATTTTAAAGTTTTTCTTTTGCGTATTATCAGTAAAAAAAATTGCTGTCAGCAAATCTTTCCACGGAATTAATGCATTATTTGTAAAACTGATCAACAAGAAATATGTAAAAGAACAAAAAATATTTTGTTTTACTATTCACTTATCAAGAATAAAGTAGAAAGAAATGATATGTATTCTCTATTCGATCGTTCAATACAAGCAACAATACATTTTATCCAATCAGTACTACAATGAATTTTCGCTTTCTTATTAGAATAGAAAAGTAAAACCAAAAGAGCAGTAGATCCCGTTCGCTAACACAAAAATAAGATCAACCTTTTTAGTTTCTCATTATTCGCTCATTAGACACTATTCGTTTTCTACTGCATAACATTTCTGAAAATTCATTTTACTATTCAAGAGCGAAGAGAAATTAGCATAAAAAATTCATTTAAAAATGAACGGAAAATGAATGACAAGCAACAGAAGAGTATTTTTATTTTCATCCTTTTTGTCTTATTTGACTAAACTTAACTACGTGAATGTGCGTACATATATCCATACACACACACAATCGTAAACCATACGACATATCACAAATGCGTATATTAAAAAATATTTATATTAATAAAATTAAAATTTATATAAATTTTTTACAAAAAAATAAAAATTAAACAAAATATAAACTAAACAAAGTATAAATAAAAATATGAAACACAAAAGCACTTAGCTTGTGATGCGTTCACCATTGCTGCGTCAGTGCGTCACACAAATAACAAAACAACCCGTCATAACAACCTAGACACTTTCACGCTAATTCACGTTTCAATTTACTAACACCAATTTATTAACACTTTATATTATATATTTAATATTTAATTTTAATAATTTTTATATATAAAATATTATTTATTTATTTATTTAAAACAGAAAAAAAAAATTTAAGTTTTAATTTTCTATACAGAGAAAGACAAAAACGCGTCTTTCTCGTACGACGATCGATCGCCGACCCGTTCATAATTTATTAATTTATTGTATAATAATTCATATTTTTATTTGTTAAGTTTGTGAAATTTATTGCCGTCGTAATAAGGAGGCAAAGTGTATTATTTTTACTTAATTATGCTGACATCTGGTTGTCGACTTACGTTATCGTCATCAGCAAAAAATGAATGTTGTCACAGGCCAGTACTATAGAAGGCACTGGAAATGGTAAGAAAAAATGATTACTAGAAATATGGCCGCCATATTATCATGATTTGTTTAATAAAAACAAAAAATCCACTATTATTTATCTTTTGTGTCTTCGCTTTCCCTACGTTTTAGTACAGTACTTCAATTTACCGCATACGCTGTTAAAAAACGGCATTTATCTATAGATTTAACGTAGAATTGATCCACATCCTATATACAACAAAATTTTTATTTTTACAAATCAGTAGATACTCCTGATAATGGCCTAACAAGTCGAGATCGATCGAGTGATTTTTTAAACTTTTTGGTAACATATTCAAACTTTTAAGGCTGCTGCACGACTGTGAGATTTTACCCACACTCACAGTCGTGAAGTTATTAACTAATCGTTTTTGCTCAATAAAATTCGTCTACATTATTTGATGTTTCCTTCATTCGATTGAAATTGTTGTCATTGTGTATTGAAACTACCATCGAAATACTTTATGCGTATTGTGTCCTACGATTGAAATCGCTGTATTACTCCAACTGCAGTTACATCGCGATACCAAAATGGGTCCGTATACCAACTTCCCTCCCTTTTCCCTACACCGGTAATCCTGAAAGCTATTGGTATGCTAATTTTGAATGCTTCCATCAAGTTTCGGAATTCCATTATGATAAGAGCGGTCGAGCGAAAAATCAACTCCAATGTTTCAAATACGTTTTACAAACGGTGCACAACAGGGTCTTGGTATAAATCGTTGGTAGTAATATACATCGTAAAATCTAGATAATTTTAATCAGATTTTATCGTCATAGCAATTAAGTTCAATTCCATACGTAGTCGGATTAATCTGTGATAAAAATCCAAAAATGCTAATATTAGAAAATCTGCATAAGTACAGATCATGGAGGATCGGTAGAATTTCCTTAATAAATCCGGAGATAATGGGGCAGTCGATATATCGTCGACATGAAAGCGGGATTAGAACAAAACAATTAACATAGGCCAAATTTGGCACAAAAGCAGCTTATATCTTATACAGGGTTATCCAATTCGAGGTTGATAAAGTAGAAATCTGTATACCGACATCTGTCAAAGATAAACGTCAAGTACGCTGTCATTTATTTAGTTGACATTCTGCCATTTAAGAATATGGAGCATTTAACAATCGACCAACGCGTTAAAATTAAACGCGGAAAAACAGGCCGTCGATGCTGATTTTTCGAACAAAATTTTCTTCAGTGATGAAGCTCATTTTTCGCTTGGTGGATACGTTAATAAGCAAAACTGTAGAATTTGGGGCTCAGAAAATCCACAATTGATTGTAGAGAAGCCATTACACCCGGAAAAAGTCACTGTTTGGTGCGCATTGTGGTCTGGTGGTGCGATTGGGCCGTATTTTTTTGAGAACAACCATGGACGAACCGTTACCGTCAATTCTGAGCGCTATGGCCGCATGTTAACCGATTATTTTTTTACGAAAATCGAAGATTATGATCTTGACGATATGTGGTTCCAGCAGGATGGAGCAACCAGTCACGTAACACGAGCAAATCGAGATCTTTTGCAAGAGAAATTTCCTGGACGTTTGATTTCGCGATTGGCTGATGTCAATTGGCCTCCAAGATCCTGTGATTTAACGCCTTTGGATTTTTTTTTGTGGGGCTACGCGAAAGATCGTGTTTACGCAAACAATCCTCAAACTCTTGACGAATTGAAAACTAATATTCGTAAGGTAATGGCCGAGATACCGCCCGAAATGTGCCGAAAAGTCATTGAAAATTACCTCAAAAGAATCAAGGCCTGTAAGAAGTCCCGTGGAGGACATTTGAATGATATCTTGTTTAACTAAAAATGGCAAGGATCAATCTGTAAAATGAAATAAAAATTACAATACATTCCGAATATTTTGTGTGTTTTTTTTTAGTTTACTTTATCAACCTCGAATTGGATAACCCTTTACATGTTAAACAACAGAAATATAGAGGCAAAGCTATTAACGAACTATTGAAGGAAATCTTTTTGAGATACACACAATTATGAGTAAATATCGCAAATGAAACAGACGCTGCCCGAACGGGATATTCTGAAAAAATTTCGACTGTCAACGGACAAATCTGTACAGTAAGAAATCGTATAGCTAGACGATACAAATACAATAGTTTTAGTATATTTTCTCCATTTCAACGCTTTCAATAAATAAGATTTCCAAAGCACATTACTTTAATTCCCTTCATTTATAAAAATTTTCGAACACAACCCAAACACAAAACAAAAATTAGAATGACAGATACTTGTCATAAAATAGCAAACCGCTTTTTCATTTTCATTTTTAAGCAAATTATTTTATATCTGTAGGTTGGTTGTCTGCGAACCAAGTAGCGCAAAGATAAACATATTTTAACTCGCAGGGGTAATTTTTATGTGGAAAAAAATGATGGAGAAATATTTTCAAGCATTTTTATTAGTTTAGCGTGTGGATCAAAAATTACAAACTTTTGATCGCACTCGTGCAGTCGGCTTTATTCAAACTTAGATTTTTTTAATTAAAATATTCAAAAATTAAATTTTTGCGAAATAAAAACAAGTGTTTAGTAAAATATGTTTAAATATTAAGTGGTAACACATGGATTTTCTGTGCTTTCAACCAGTCTGTTGAATGAATTTGGGTCTGATTTGTGTTAATAATAGAAGCAGGAGAGGTTCATGTATCTCACTGATGTAACTACCTGCCGATAAGTTGCCTTCTGGAAAAATGAGATCAGTTTTCTGAAAAACGAGATCAGATGCCACTCGTAACTCCACTGTACCTGTGCATTTCTTGCGGTGCAAGAAGACTCTTCTTTCGGCATTATCAAGTTGTGACTATATTTTTGTACTCCTAATATCTGGGTGAAATGCGAATCTTGACTCATCAGTGAAGAAAACTTTGGACCATTGCCCTTCTGCACAATTTCTATAATTTTCACACTAATCATTTCAAAGCTCTCGATTTCCATGTCGTACCGGTGTATATTTTTAATTGTTCACAAGCATAACTGTGATTGTCGGGCAGAAAAAGTTGGCTGTCGGTGGACTCGCAGCTGAATATAACGGTCCTGCGCTGAAGTTGGTAATCTTACTCGAGCTGGATGCTGCGCGTACGAACCCCCAGTCATATAGTACCGTTGCCATAACCTGCATATAACGGTACGGGACTCGTTAAAATGACGGGCAACATCTGCTTGACTTCTTTCACTTTGAAGCATTCCTTACTGCTTCGTTCATTTCATTATGAGTTAAATTGCGATGTGTATTGCTGTATTTCCTACTTCTAACTTCTACACTAAATTTTAATTTTTACAATCACTCTTTCAGAAGCTAAAACTGAATAAAGTCTGCGACAACAAATCAACTCAAATAGGTTAAGAACAATTTTTCAATAATTCAATACGCGTTATCCCTGAAATTTTTTGATATTGTTTGTCCAATTGATGTATCTTCTATAAACAAAAATCAAACCAAATTCAAGGCACCGGCGATCTTAAAATCGTGTGTTTCATTTTTGATGTATGTATTTTTCAAAATATTTGCAAAAACGAAAAGTTTCTATGGAAGTTGTCACTACCACTGGAAAATTAAAGGATTTAAATAAATTAACTAAAGCTTCAAATAGCAAGTGGCCATATTCCAGAACTTCTTCCAAAAATCATCTAATAATCCCATTTCCATCCAACATACCCAATCCCATTATAATCAGTTAAGAATTGGTCGAGTTCCGTCCTAGGTGTCCATATTCCAGTACTTTTTCCAAAAATCATTTAAGAATCCCATTTCCATCCAACATACCCAATCCCATCATAATCGATACTGTATTATTCAAACAGCGAATTGCTCCGATTGGGATTCATCGATATAAAATAAACAAAGAGCTATCGCGCCGCTTGGTATTTTCGGACATGAAATAAAACAAACGCTATCGCGCTGCTTGGTTTATTTCGTACTCATTTACAGAAAGCGCGGTCGCGCTGTTTGGTATTCTTCGACAGTGCTTTTTCTATACCGTCTGGGACTCAAACAGTTAATGATTACCATTATTTTAATAGCATGTTTTTAGGTACCATATATTTTTCCAAGTCCCAATGGAAATAACAGTTAGGCAAACTTCCGACCATTATCTAGTATTAACTCGAAACGAAGACACCCAAAATGGGATCAATACTTGTTAATCTAGGATTTCGACACGCGTAAGTTTTTTATCAGGTGTTTATGCCAAATCTACTTGACTTAATTCGCGCAACACGTCGCGCTATTATTTTAAACACATGTTTTTTTATAAATCTTTATCTTATGTATGTAGGTACTCAATGCATGCATACTCGTATATGAAAATTTCAAATCGTTAGCAGTTAATAGCATAGTTTATTATTGTAAGGTTTCAAATTACAAAAAATACGTATAAACAATTATTTATTATTCGCAGGAAGGAAATTGTATAAAATTACAGAGTGAACATGTATACTGTTTCTTCTCGTTTTCATTAACAAGGGGAAAGTTTAGGCCACAAGAGTGTCGAAACTATAGAACTTTACTAGAATGTTTATTTTAAATAAGAAATAAATCAATTTTGCACTTAATATAAAAATATTTTCATCAATATAAATCTATATTCAATTCATCGAAATATAAAACCATTTGTTAAATTAATTATTAAATTTACAACGTGGGCATTGAACTTGATGCCCGCGTTGGTTAAGAAAGAAAAATTTCTGTTGTTCGTGTTAATTAAATATACTTTGAGTTTGGTTCTACATACCAGGTAGATTTCGTAATCCGAACGATAAACAATGAGCGGTTAATGAATGGTGCTATGAAATGTTCGCAATAATATAAATTATTTCATAGCCGTGTAAGCTATGTGAGCATATAGCGATTAAGCTAATTTTGTTAAACATAGTTTTTCACAGAAAATAAATCAAAAAATCACCTTTTTCTCATCAGCGTTTGTGTACTCGCTTTAAACAATAATTTCGAAATATCAATAAATTTTATTATAAATTTCATCTATTTCGGGCATACCCGATTTATTTATGCTAAATATGGAAAATCCATAAAATATTTGGAAACAAAATAAAAGAAATACGACAGTGCGCTGTAGACATTAACACATGTTACGCACGTTGTATGTACATAAATTATTTATAAACGAATTAAGAATTGTATATGTATAAACATACATTTTTTGTTATTCTTGTTAGTTATACAGTTTTTAAAATTATTCAACATATTATTTTATAGTTTAGATGCTCTTATTTTACTTGCTTGTATGTGACTACAATTTCCAAACAGAAATTATCACAAAGGCGATTGGCAATTTATTTCATATGTACCAAAAAAAAATACGTAATAAGTATGCACAAGTCTGATTTGAAAATAAAATGTTGTCTAGTTAGATATTTTTTACTTTATTTAGTTTGACGGTTTCACTTTCAAGCGATATTTAATTTTAATATAACCATTTAATCCGAATGGTGTCATTTTATTGTGATGATATCATGATATTTTCATAAACTACTATTTATGTTCAACTTACATAATAATGCTTAATCACAAACTTAACTAAGCAGAAAGTTGTAATTAATTAATGTGTGTTCTATTTTTTTTCATAGTGCAAAAGAAAATTTTCAAGTGCAAACTTCGAAATAACAGTTTTCTCACTAAATTTAATTGCACTTCTAGTTTTGCACTAGCATTGGGATTAAATCACAGGCTTGACTGTCGTTAAAAAGCCTTCTCATAAAAGCTAGTGGCCAAAATCGCTTTTTTATATTTTACAACGTGTGTGTTTCATTTTAATTTTATATATTTTCGAACTAATTTACTATTCAATTTCTTACCAAATCTTAAATAAAGATGCAATACGGGAATATACTGAAATGGTTATAATAGCAGAGCAAAAATATAACGCAAGAGGAAGAGAAATAATAAGCAGAACAAATCTTCAGCAACCTATGTGATGTTTTGCAAACTCTACGTAATAGAAAAGTTCGTCCTTTCCGGAGGTACTTCAGGTACAAGTTTCATTGAATAGTTTACTTCAAAATTTTGAATAAAATGAGAAAACCGAGAGGAAGTTAAAATCTATAATTTTATTGAGATAATAGCCGTGTTTTATTATTCGAGCATTATCCGGAGCCGAATGGGAAATTTCTACTGAAACTGCAGCTATTGTTCACTGGTGTCGCTGTACCATAAACTATAACAAAATGTCTATCGTTAATTGTATTAGTCTGATTATATCAAATATATTACATTTTATTCACAAAAATTTTTATTGAAAAAATGACGTCATACATAAATCAAAAATGTTTCTGTAATATACATGTAAATATTGAATGACTTCTATGAACTAAAAAATTAATATGCATTAATATAAGCTATAATGTAACAATAAACGCGTGATGTAATAAATTTCATAGATTTAATTATTATATTAATCACAATGAATTCTATGATAATTCGATCATACTGACGTGATACATACTATATTTGCAGATTATATCATGAAACAATTGAGTGATCTCTCTCTCTCTAGCATTTACATCCCATGAAGGGATTTTGCCGCCCGCACTATGGTCCTCCATCCGTCTTGGTCCATCGCTCTCGTCCTCCAATTTCGACATCCTAATACGAGTAGGTCTTGTTCGACATCGTCACGCCAGCATAGTCGGGGTTTCATGCGAATCCGATATTCATTGTTCGCAACTTTAATAGGACCAAAAATTGAACGGATAACCTTCCTTTCGAAGGTAGATAATAATCTACAGTCGTTAGAGGTCATGGTCCAGCTCTCGCTTCCGAAAGTCAGCACAGGTCTTATGAGTGCTTTATAAAGTGCGAGCTTGCACGTCTGCGATGTTTAGATCGCAATAATTTTGATTGGGCGTAGAAAACTCGTTGTCCGACACCGATTCGGGCTTTTATATCTGCCTGCATATCATTCAAGGATGTTATAAGTGATTCAAGGTATTTAAAATTTTCGACGCTATCAAAGTTATGGTCGCCAATTTCGAGATTTGCCATGGAGATGTTCCTGGGTGTTGTTAAGAATGAAACTGTCCTTGATGTCGCTACGTCTTCGGCCAAGAAGCACGATATCATCTGCATATCCAAGAATTTTGCCTGATTTATTGAATATACAGCGCGAAGTTTCAATGTTGCTTTTCCTCAGTACGTACTCAAGCGCCAAATTGAACAGCACAGGCGCGAGTGCATCTCCCTGTCGAACACCAGTATATCGATTTTGTCTCGTGAGTTACTCATTTAAAATGAGTGAAGCAAAAAAATCGAATACGTACACAGTGTATAATACACAATTATGTCTTTGTATTTGTATTTTTCTTTTGTTCGTATTTGTGTCATTTGCAAGATGAACAGCACCAAAATAACGCGATCCGGGCGAATCGGTTTAATTTTTATGGTGCTTATTTCCTTTTCTCAGCACATTGCGTCTGCTCTCGAGCTGTGGAGTGTCATTATTTAACATGCCAATGTATTTTATAATTTCTATTATCATAAATTAATTGTACATCTATTAATAAAATTTTATAAGTAAATTTATTTTAAATTCCACAAATTTTAAAAATAAAATGTTAATTATAAAAAAATCGAAAATACATAAACAAAATGGCAAAAATATGGCGTTTACAATGGTTAACCCTTTGAGTGCCAAAAAGCGCAATCCTGTTCCTCAATACACTAGCCGAAATCATGTTTGCACTGAAAGAGTTAATATGAATAAACAAAAAAAGAATGACATGTGACTTGCATATGCAGAAAAACAATCATACGCAAGAAACTACCACAAATACATATGCTACTACTATATCATTCCGGTTACACTCATTTCGTTTCACACATTTCGGGACAAAATTGGTATACAGATGTTATTTGAAAAAAGTCTGACACAGATCCTTCAACTACAATTCTACATGCAGATCCAGATGTTGTTAATTTACACAGAGAAACGAGTTTCTCTGGAATACCTAGGCATATTAGCTCAGCCCAAAGGTTGTCGTGGTTTATACTATCATATGCCTGCCGGAAGTCTATAAAGTTGATAAACGGTTATGTTGTACTCCCAACATTTTTTCCAAGATCATCCTCATGGTAAAACACTGGTCAGTGTTCGATCGGTTGGTACGAAAGCCACATTGATAGTCGCCAATGATGTTTTCGGCGAAAGAGATGAGTCTGGCAAGTACAACAAAGCCAACACTTTGTAAGCAGTGTTCAATAGAGCTATGCCACGAAAGTTTTCACATTTAAGACGGTCGCCTTTTTATGCAACGGACATATGAGTGCAGTCTTCCAATTCTCCGGCAACTCTTCTTGGTCCCGAATACATACGATGAGATCGTATAGACTTGTTGCAAGTGTAGCGCCTCCGAGTTTAATCAATTCTGCGGGGATTCCATCGAGACCGAGTGCCTTGCCGTTTTTCAATCGACTAATAGCTGCGTCTACCTATACTTCCTCTACTGTGGGATATTCGGCAAAAACCTCTTCACCTGGCGGAGCTATTGCTCTAATGGGGGTCACTTCGTCATTCCGGTTTAGCAGACTTTGAAAGTAGGTTTGCCATACTGAGAGAACATCAGCCACGTTTGTTCTATACCCATTCTCCATTCCCGTCTTTGATTGCTCTACTTCTTGGGTGGAAATCTTTAGTGAGATTCCTGGCATTAGCAAAACAGTCGCTTAAATTTCCTACTTCCGCTTGGAAGCTGATGTTTTCAATGCATGACCTCATATGATCACGTTTCTTTTGTCGAAGGTATTTAATCGTGGCTTTCCTAGCGCGTAGGTATTCTGCTTGAGTGCTTCTAGTGTTGCAAGCCAACCATTTTTCACGAAGCTTTCGTTTATTTGCGACGACCAGGCGGCATTGATCATCGAACCAATCATTGCGGGATCTCGGCGGTCTTTAGTGTTTTGTACCGCGGTGGTGATGGCTGACTGTATAGCGTGCCACTGCTCCTGGATATTAGGAGAAGCTTCTTCGTTGTCACTGGGCCGCTCTAAATAGTTAGTGACAGCTGAGTGGTCTGCAGTGACGCTTGGTCTTTTAGAGCATCGACATTCCATCGAACGGTTTTTTGTGCTTGTCTTTTGAACGTAGATGACAGTTTGCACTTATATTTAAATATGACAAGCAGAATTGCTGGCGTATCTTCTGGCAATGCAGTAACTCTTTTGGATGGAGGTAGAACAGCGCACTCTGCATTCAAATTGCCATTGAACATGGAATTTACTGCATCACAAATAAGAATTCAGGAATGGGAAAAGTTTTGCAAACATTTAAACTAATAGTATGGGATGAATGCACAATGGCCCATAAAAAATCTTTGGAAACAATCAATCGGACGCTCCAACATTTAAGAGATAATACAGAGCCATTCGGAAGTGTACTCATTTTGCTGGCTGGTGATTTTCGCCAAACTCTACCAGTTAATTATACCACGTTCCACACCAGCCGATATTCTTTGGCAAAATGTTCAGAAAATTTTATGGTGCGAACATGCATTATTAGCGGCCAAAAACAATGATGTTGCTGTGATGAATGCTATTAACACAGTTTTTCAAAATCAAATATCTAGCAATTCTACAACGTACAAGTCGGGGGATATTCCTGAATACGATACGAAAACGAAAGTACAAGAATCTTATTCAATTTTAAATAAGAATCGTACGAATCTGATTTAATTCAAATATGAATCTTGTTCTTTCGTTTTCGTATCATATTCAGGAATAGGGCCCCAGTTGATTGCATCATGAATCAATAAGAAGTTGTCAATTATCCGGTAAAATTATTGAATTCACTTGGTTTGCCAGGATTGCCTCCACACAAATTGATGTTGAAAATTGGTACACCTATCATTATGCTTCAAAATATCGATCCGCCACGACTGAATGACAAATTCAAAGGAGAACATGTCTTATTGCATTTGCAATAACCATTAATAAAGCACAAAGACAGTCGCTTCAAGTTGTGGATTGAATCCATAAAATCTGTGAAAATCACATGGACAACTATACGTGGCCTGATCACGCGTCGGAAAACCCGCCAACCTATTTATATATACACACCAAATGGGAAAACCAAAAATATTGTTTACCAAAGAGCATTACAATAATATAATTATCATTGAAATATAATGTTCATTCAATAAAAAAACACACAAACCTACCCAAATGTAAATACCCTTTGCTACAAAAAGGCGTTGCAGCGCACGCCGAGTATCTGCTAGTATTAACTAAATCCAAACTGTGGGTTTGTAAAAACTTGCATAAAATACTATTTTAGTATTGCCGATAAGAAATATCAGTTTCCTATTTTTTGGGAATTAACTTCTCAATCTACGAGCTTAACGTATACAATAACAATAGAAGAGACTAAAAATACAATACGTTTAGCTTATCTATAAATTATATAATTTTGTGTTGTTGGTCGTGACAGAATCAGGTCAATTTTATCACAAATGGAAAACTAAAAATTGAAAGACAAACCTATTACAAAATAGATTATTGTGACAAAACTCCAGTAATACAAATAACACCATCAGAAAATCCATATTAATTCATTTCAATTTTGTCAGCTTGTATTATAACATAAGACGTACTAATCATTTTTTAAATTTAATCTTAATGCGTAGCGTAAAAACTTACTATATCGAAATTTTAATCGGGTTTAAATTTGATTCTTCTGTGCGGTTCAATCACAACGCAAATTTGATCGAGTTGAGATATGCGATTCACATGTTTGCTTCGTTATCAACAAATCGATAACAGTCAAGAAAATTTGTAATAATTTTACTATCGATTATTTTGCCATAATTCTTCGTTTTGTTTTATGGAATACTAGTTGATTAATCTTATGTATCATTTGATTTTATATAAAAATTTAAAAGATTGATTGATATTGGCATTGAAAATTAAATGAAATGTATTGTAGGTTGATTTAAGTATTATGCCAGAGTTTGTAAAAATTGGTTGAACTATTTAAATCAGTCCTGAATCTCTGAAAACTCGAGAGTAGGACCAAAGTTAACTTAAGAGTTTGTTTGATGTTATATCGTACCCCAGCTTATACGAATTTTTGTACACATATGACAATTATTATCAGCCCGGCGGCAATAATAAATAATTTAATAATGCTAACAATATTATATTATTATCATACTACACACGTTTTAGTTAACACATTTCCATTGAACTGATAAGATTAAAAATATTTAATTTTTTCTTTTGATTGAAGAATTTCGTATTCGAATTTTTTTCTGATTTTGGATTTAAATCGATGGACACCTCACATCAATTCAGTGTTAATTATTAAACGGTAGTTAAGGTTATTTAGCTAACATATTTTGTATCAGGTTTTGTGAAAGTTAAAATTATAACTTTGTGACGTGACATGTTCAAATAGTGTACGATGCTATGGAATTTTACTCGCTTTATTAATCATGGAAATAAAATATTGGAAGAAATTATGGTGAGTCAAAATTTTTACGAAATATTGTGTTGTTATCAGTATTTTTGTGTTATCGAATATTTGTACCGAATTTGAATCATTCTGGTTACTAACTTTAATATCAATTCATTATAATGTAAGTAAACTATGTTTTGCGTACTCTGCAAATGCAAAAGTGGTCTGATTACTTCGTGTTTACTACTTAGTCATTATGAACTTTCTTTTTTACTAATGACGTATTTATACGTAATTATATCAAGTACAAGAGATTGTGAGTTCAAGATAAGTTACTGGGACATAATGTTTTATTTATCGGGTTTAAAAATCGTACTTATGTGATTTTGCGTCATATTGTTTTATTGTCTTATCGTGAAAGAAAATGGTTAGTGTTTTATTTTTATTTTAATATCGATTTAACCTAGAAATTTAATTTATAATTAGTGTGCAGCATAATTGCACTTAGCTGTAATCGCCTTGCTAAATAACTGTAGATAATCTTTGACAGTGAATGCCAATTCAAAATATATACATAGGTGTACAAGTACGAAATGCGGGTTTTTTTTACTAAAAAAACATGTTAAATTCGAAAGAATGATAAAAAGTGCTTTACATATTCAAAGTAAGCTTCATCGCTTGTTATACATTTGTCTCATGTTTTGGACAATTTGTGAATAATCAGTAAAACATCTTCATTTTTGCTGCTAACCATTCATCGAGCTAATTTTTCAAATCTTCGTACGAACCAAAGCGCTGCTCAGCAAGTACGTGACCCATCGATGAAAACAAGTAGTAATCGGAAGGAGCCAAGTCTGGTGAGTAAGCCGTTTGGGGTAGAACTTCCCAGCTGAGAGAAACGTGTCACGAACCGGTTTTGTCGTATGTAATGGAGCATTGTCATAAAGGAATATAACTTTGTGTGGCCTCTTTCGGGCTTCTGGCCTTTTTTCAAGCAGCGAATATTTCAATCGATCAATTTTCATTGGTAACGTTTAGTAGAAACCGATTCCCCAGGTTTTAACAGCCCATAGTTAGACCACGCCCCTCTGGTTCCACCAAACATACAGCATCATCTTTCTGCCAAAGCGATTCGGTCTTCCCATGTTTTTTTGCGCTTGGGACTATCAAAATAAATCCAATTTTTATCCCCTGTAACTATACGATGCAAAAACGACTTCCTTTTGTACAAATGTGCAAATCGAGAAAAATGTCAAATGCGTTTTTGCGCTTTTCCAATTTGCCTGTCGTTCAACTCATGTACTCATCTACGGGTCTTCTGAACCTTTCCCATCTTTCGTAGCCGATTGGAAACAGCTTCTTGAGTCAAGGCAAATTGCTCGGCGAGTTTTTTTTGTGTTTGTGACTCATATTCGTCCAATATTGCTTGCAGTTCCACTTCTTCGTATATTTGTTGAGGGTTTTCCACGTACCTTGTCTGCAACATTGAAGTCACCACTTTTGAAACGCCGAAACCATCGTTCACACGTATCTTGCGATGGAGCCGTGTTCACCATAAGCTTCTCGTAGTAATCGGTATGATTCAGCAGCAGTTTTCTTCAAATGAAAACAAAAAATTAATGATATCCGCGATTGCTCTTTGTTCGGTATAAATGTAAACATATTGACCACCCACAACAATACAACACAATGCACATACTTTTCGAATTTTTCACTCGTGTGCGTCTGACACTTCTTATGACACAACAAAAGAGCGTAGTGTCAAATTTGCATAGTACATACCGCATTGGTGCACCATCTGTTGCCTGATATCCGCACTTCATACTTGTACACCTGGTTAGTTTTTTAGTGTGTTCAGTGTGTTTCTTTGTGCACACTTAGAAATTTTGCTGCGATTTGTAATGCAACCCTTGCATTGAGGCTTATACGATGCAATCGTGTATCACATTATGATGCAAAGCATGCATTAAAAATATTTATGATGCAGTTGCGTCAAAAATGACTGCAGTAGTGCGTCGAAAGAAAATTTTTATATAATCTGGGGTTAACTATTTTTTGGCGAATTTATAATAATTCGCTAAAGCATTGTGTTTATTTTTGTATAAGCTTTAAATATTTTTCATATATTAGCAGTGTAAGGACGTAAATTGATTTACTTCAATCGAGTTGGTTGGAAGTAAAACGGTGAAATCTGTGGATTTTTCCTTATACTTTAAATACAAAATGATATAAGTGTTAATACAATTATTTGGGAATTTCTAATGTGGTGTGCTTTACTGTTTAAAGCATTGGGCTTTACAATTTTAATGCCACTTATGATAAAAAATGATGCTTCCAAATGGATATTTAAATTTTTTTTATGCAATGTGCTGTAAAATTTTAATATAACATGTATCAATTTTTAGAAAATATTCCGTTAAAGTTTAATGTAAACTATACAATAAAAATTAATACAATTAGCATTAATATCTGATATAACGCAACTTGTACATTAGTTTGTAATGCAAGCTTCCGTAGGATGAATATGTAATGCAATTTGCATTACATAGGTCATATTTTTTCAACTGTGTGTTTCATAAATCGAATTGCACGTGTATACACAAAGTAATAGAAATCACTGAAATTGTTGAGCTTAAAATTTTACAAATATTCTAATGATAGGAATAATTAACCACAGAAAAGATTAGAGAGCTTAATACGCGGCTTATTACACAGTTGAAAAAATATGACCTATGTAATGCATATTGCGTTACATATACGTCCTACGGAAACTTGTATTACAAACTAATGCAGAAGTTGCATTATATCAGATATCAATGCTAATTGTATTAATTTTTAGTGTATAGTTTATATTAAACTTTAACGGAATATTTTGTTAAAATTGATACAAGTTATATTAAAATTTATAGCACGTTGCATAAAAAAATAGTCAAAACATCCATTTGGAAGCATCATTTTTTGTCGTAAGTTTCATTAAAATTATATTGTCGAGGTACTTTAAACAGTAAAGCACACTACATTAGAAATTCCCAAATAATTTTATTAACACTTATATTAATTTCTATTAAAACTAAAAGTATGAAGCAAATTTCATAGATTCCCGTTTTTTACTTCCAACTCGATTGACGTAAATTAATCTACGTCCTTACTTAAACCTCAACCAGTCAAACATAAGAGCTTAAGTTGTGCTCCGTTTTGGACCACTTAGAAGAGCGGTACGACCACCAAAATTTTAGAGGTCAGTTGTTTATTTGTGACGAGAAGCCTATAAAGTTTTGGTGATTGTAGCACTAACCGAAGTGGTGCAATCGGCATGTAACTTAAGCTCTTAAGTCTGACTGGTTGAGGCATTACACAGCAAATACTTGAAAAACATTTTAAGCTTATGTTTAAAAGGACACACAATGACTTAGCGAATTATTATATATTCGCTAAAAAAAATATTTAACACCAGATTAAATAGAAATTTTCTTTCGACATACTACTGCAGTAAGACGCAACTGCATCATAACTATTTATAATGCATGCTTTGCATCAGAATATGATACACGATTGCATCGTATAAGCTTCGATGCAAGGGTTGCATCAAAAATCGCAGCAACATTTCTAAGTGTGTATATTCACTTACGTAGCTAAATTATTGTCTAGCTATTTAGATTCTTTAATTAATTACACTAGATGGTCGTGTACATTAAAATATTTGCTTATTTATTAATTTGAGATAGCTGTCATTAAATATAGGATGTCTAAATTTGATAAAAAAGGGTGTTTCATCTGTTAGTTTTTTTATATTTAAAAAAACGCATACTGTATCTAGCAAATTCAATTTTTTTATTGAAAATGAAAGTTGGTTCTATGCCAATTGTGTATGAAGTAAAACATCGTTTATCTGATCACGACGGCTGTTACAGACCTGCATCCGAATATCAAAGTTTTTGATGACTGTTTCATATAAAAGCAGCTCCATGGCCTCAATCTCAGCAAGAATGTTGTTTTTTGAGATCTTGAATTGTTTGTGGATCATTAATATACTCTTTACTTTTCAAAAAATCAAAGTGGTGTCAAAGCTCGAACTAGGTGACAAATTGACGTTCGAATTTCTTTTGATGAACAACGTTCATTTTGTTCGAGCATCCAATGAACAAAACAACGACGCTCCTGATTGTCGGCTTGGTTTAATTGTTGAGTTATTTAAATTTTGGAAGGATGCATGTATAAATCAACGTGTCAAATTCTATGTAAAGACTCGTTTAATTGTTGTGAAGGAGTGTTGTGAAGAAGTGATGCTTGCCTCTTCACGAACATGTTCAATTACAGCTGTTACTGCTTCACGACTGCGAACTGGGCGATGGTGTTCATATGCTCTACAACCTGCAACTGATTCAGGTTCCTTAAAACGTTCAACAATTTTGCGAATTCCATCCTCTATAGGACGTCCATGTTCATCAAAATCATCGTAATTTACGAAATGTTTTTTCACAGAATGACGTTTTTCGTTATACGTTTGGGTTACGCGTTGTTGGTTTGTAAATGAACACAAGACTAAAAATTGCATAATTTTCACTTTTCATTTGTCGAAAAATTTTCGAGTTGCCACTATGCAATAATAATTTTGTTGATCTTAAATTAAAAACCAACGGATGGAACACCCTTTATATATGTAATCTTTTGTCGTAATACGACGGGTTCATCTCATATTAATTTATATGAAACCATTTAAACCATCTCGTGCGGAATACTGGATTGAAATCGAAAAAATTGTCGAAATCACATATCAGTATTATGATAAACTTCCATATCGCCAAACAGTTAAACACATTTCTTTTATTTCACCAACCACCGTTACTATAAACTCTATGTAATCGCCGGATTCAAATTTCTCCCTCAATGACCTCACATATTTGCATTACCAAATCAATTTTCTCACCAGTAGTTAAATATTACATCGCAATTGGTTAAGCAGCTGCTAAGTTTCATTCGACACAAATTTTCAGAAAATAAATTTACAGATGTACTGGTCACGCATGCAGAGATTTAATATTTTTATTCCGTTCTTTTTTTTGCAATAAAAGTGCTTTTGTGGGGGATAGAAGCAGAAATGAGTTCGATTTGTTTATTTCGTTAATTTGTTTCTTTTTGCTTACAATATACACTACTTTCATAGAAAAATAAAAATATAAAAACAGCAAATAGAATAGCAAAATGGTTTGGGTTTAGCGAAGCATTTCTATCAACAACTAACAGAGATATTTTCCATTTGTATCGACATCCAGAATTTGTACAAGGCACTTTCCTTTTGTTTTAGACCTCTGTCAGTGTTTTCTTATGGTACGAGTATTATTATTAAATAGTTGTGTCACAAATTTTAGCAGCTTAACAATTTACGTAGAGAATCAATCACAAGTTAATGTTAAAAGATATTTCCATTTTGAAAACATTAAATATCATTTTTTTATATTGAAATATAAAGCGATAAGGCCGGATTACGCCACGCAGTTTGAAAAAAACCAGTATAATAAATTTCAGACTGGAGATAAAACCTTTCTATAAAACTTAAAATCTGCAGATTAGCATATCTTCATCATTAAAATGAAGCAAACATTTTAAATTTTCAAAAGCAAATTAAAATAAAATCGTCGTGAAAAAATAATTTCTTTCAGTTACTTCTTCCACAATCACAACAGGAAGTTCCAATTGAGTTCCGAAAACAATATACAATTCTTTATGCTATCTTATTTTAAAAGATGCACCACTGAATAAAAATGTTAAAATATATCAGAACATTTATCAGTATAGCCTGTGATGACCAAATCAACGAAGAAACGTGTATTAAAACGTTGTTGCACAATTTTCTTAGTACATCATTATCTAAGACAAGTACAGCACAAAATATTATGTAAACTGAAAAATAAAATATAGTTAGTATTAACACAAATATTACTTGTTAAAAGTGGAGTGGACTGAAATGTAAAAATAATATTAAAATATCCTTTGAATCATCTTGTATCGAACGTTTTATTTTACGTAGAAAAATTATTTATGAATATGCAGTAGTTTTAAATAATGTCCGGTTAGTTTAAACAATATACATATTTTAATATTTTGGATTGCCTGATAGGAGCCTGAGAGAATTTAATTTTTAGTATCTTTGTTTGATCCTTTTTGTAATATTACATTGTAGTATAGTATTGATATATTTCTTCTAATAAATACTTTTAATACAGCAAAATTCATTGATAACCGCCTAAACAATACCATTTAGGTAAATTTATTATATTAAAATAAACAATATTAAGTTACAGTACATTTCCAAAATATATACATTTTTTTTACAAAATTTCTCTTTAACTGTAAAGCTATACACAAGTAGACTAAACACGAATAAAACATTATCGAATTTAATCAGAATATATAATTATTTTGAATTATAACTTAAATCAATTATTTTCAAACAAGACGCAACTTATAGCTGCTTGATTAACCTGGAATTACATTCAAATTAACAATAATCGATATTTGTCAATAGATTTTGCATACGTAATATTACAATGCAATTGTGCGGCTACTAAGATGATCTACGAATCATGCATTGTTATATCTGAATGATTGACATGGTCGCTAAAATTTAGAAAATGGGATGAAATCAAAAAGTTCTTTAACATAATTTTACATAATTTCGACAAAAGTTGTTTGCTCGATGAGTGTGTGTTCACAAACATAAAAAAGAGCATTTTCATTGAAATATTTGGAAAAATATTGATATTAACATTATGAAAATTCTGGGAAAAATCAGTTTAATTAAAAAAAGTTATTCAGTGTTATAACTTTTCCCAAGTAGGTAGAACCACTAATAAGTAGATGAAAGAATATAGTTGTAAGAAGATTATAATTGAGTTTTTGATCAGAAAAGTAAACGAGATAGGTACGAATTCGATATAAGTAACTTAAAAAGAATCGGGTAAGGATAATATAATTCATGCTGTTAAAAACTAATTAGTTTTCTTTAAAATATCAGTATTAAGTAACCGTTACTCACTTATGATAACAAATTTAGCATTTATCTTAATGGAGGTAGCGTCTCTAAATAAGAACAAAAAAATTATCTTGCGCTCTTGTGAGCAATTGAAACCCTCAAAGATGATGAATGCAGCAAATATATGTGGCTGTAAGTCCTTAGTAATTCATGGGTACTTTTTTACAATGTTGACATATTGTACAAATACTTATAGGGTTCTAAACAAAAATACTAAGAGTTAACTTAGGAACCATATATAGTGTGATTTATAGGTCATTATAAAGAATGCCTTTATATTTATAATTGTGTTTTAGCAAATTTTGCAGCTAAAAAAATACAGCGGTAATTATGTTGTAGCCAAAAACCAGCTTTCCTTTACAACGAATGTACACTACCGCTCAAAAGTGTTTAGGTACTGTGAAAAATAGCATAAACCATATAAAATCTCAGTAAAAATGTGATAATATTTATTATTTAGATATATACACACATATATTAATGGGACTATAATAAATAAATGTCAAAATTAAAATGCTTAATTAAAATTTTACTTTCATTTATGTGACCGCTTCTTGATTGAACAAACGCAGCGCGCAGTCGAGTGATTCTGACAACAAGTTTTGTCAGAGTTTCTGGCGTTATTGAGTTCAAAATTGATTGAAGTTTGTTCCACATAACAGAAGCTGTTGTTTGAGCTGATTGCTGTACTTCTCGGTTCAGTTCTTCCCACAGTAACTCAATAGGGTTGAAGTCCGAGCTCTGGGGAGGCCATTCCATAATTTTAATCGTTTCTTCATCCTCTAAATGGCGAAGATAGTCTTTACATAATTTACATTAATGATTTGGAACATTATCTTGTTGAAAGATATAATGTTGACCCAAAAGTCGAATCCCTGAAGGTACTGAGTGGTTCTCTAAAATTTGTCAGTACCCTTCCTTTCTTAGTATTTCGTCAATTTTTAGAACATCACCTACACTAGGACCAGCTAAATAGCCTCAAATCATCACTGAACCATCTCTATGCTTTACGGTAGCGGCAATACACTCTTTACTGGCACGTTCATCCACAGGTCTTTTCACGAATATTCGTCTTCGGGTACCGAAAATTCAAATTTGGACTCATCAGTCCATAAAACCTTGTTGCAATCTTCTATCGTCCAATAATGGTGTTCACGGGCCCATTTAAGTCGCTTTTGCTTATTTTGTTTACGTAGTAGTGGTTTTTTAATAGTAACACGGCCATGGAGTTCGGCTTTCTGTAGACGACGTTTAACCGTAGAAACACTAACTGGTTTTGCTTGACCACCATTTAATTCTTCGATTATTTCCGGTGCTGGGTTGTGTCTATTCATCATGCAGTAATCATTATTCTATGATCATCTGCAGATGTTGTTGCTCTTGGACTTTCACTACGTCTTTTATTAATTAAGATTTTTGGCAATCTGTCAATTACTTATGCCAGCTGTATGGTAAGCTATTATAAGCGCAAGTGTTTCAGTACTAAATTCTTACGATGTTAACAGTGTAAATATATGAGACTGCAACTGATCGTATTTGACGCATTTCACTGAAAGCTTTTCAAAAAACAATTTATTTAAACATCATTACCTAGAATAAACCCGACTGATAAATTTTTCTGGAAATTCCTACAGACTATTATTGTAATTCTACCGTAATAAATAGTTTACGACAATCCGAACAAACGCAGGTAGAGGGTAGTAAAATTAACCCTATATCATTGGTATTTATATAATGAAACTACGTTTCAGATAAGCTAGTATTTCATTTTATTCATATACATATAATACTTCATATACATATAATATCATATAATACTGTATCAATATACATGAAAAACGGGGTGCCTAAACACTTATGAGCGGTAGTGTATATGCATATAGATCTCGAATACATACATTACACTTCATTTCTAAAGTGAAAAATTAAACCTATCGGATTTTTGAAAAAAAAAAAATTCTTGTATAATCAAAAATTATTATTCCCGATTAAAATTCAGAAAACGAACAAGGTCAAACTTTTTTGAAAATATTATATTTAAATTTATTTGAATCTTTTAATTCTGTGTCGTATCTTGTAAATGCTATATTAATATCATTGCAATGATTGAAAAGCTCCTACGGAAACTGTCACTTCCCGTACACAGATGTTCACCACATTTCGCAAGTATCCCCTCATGATAGAAAAAGATTTATTACTAACTTTCATCTCTCTTAAATAATCCTCTTGGACTGTAAGGAATAGGATGCCGAATTTTGACGAGATAAAGTTGTATCATGACACCCTATCAGTTCAGATAAAATTTAAAATATGAGGTGAACTAATTTTGTGTTAAATTTATTTCACATTCTTTTTGATTTCAATCGTTACTTTTCGTAAATGTTATATACTTTTCAAAATATTGCCATTTCCGATTGACCGATTTCGGTCAAACATCACTAGCTCCACCAAATTTGTGAAAGTGGTATCGTTGGTGGACCGATATCGGCCAAACATTTTTAGGGTGTCTTTTTTTATTAAAAACACTTAAGGATAAAGTTTCGTCCAGGTTAGGCTTCTATAGGACTGATTTCGACCACACGTTACTGGGACATTCCGCATTGTGAAAAATGTTTAAGTATGAATGTCCTCAACCCGACTGGGCTGTGCAGAGGAAGAATTTTTGTTGAAAAAAGTTCTTATCAAGAATTTTGATGCTGCTTAAATCTTAAAGAAATGAAATGAACCGATATTTTGCAAATTTATATTAGAACAAATTCTAATAATCATTTTTCTCAAAGATGATATACTTTTTAAAATATTCGCAAAAAAGGGAAATGCCCTGTGCAAGAATCACTGGAATTTCCGAATTATGGAAAAAACTGTATAATGACGTTTCACTCTGATCAGGCAAACCTTTGGGCTGTAATCTGGACAAAGGCGTTTATTCTGCATAGATCTCCTCTCAAACAGATACACAGAGAAAGCCACTTTTTCGGACTTCGGCGATATAACGAACAAAAAATCTGGAGGTCAACATTTTCAATGTTACTATAATTGGTTTTACTATGTAGAAGAAAATAAATTATTAATTTTCAGAATGTTTGTACAGAAAGTGAATTAAAATGTATTGGAATTTATTTTTAAGCGGGTTTGAAAAGTAAAAGTATTAACGAATGTGACCCAGTGAATTTATTTAAAAAAATTACAATATATTGTATAATATATATAAAAATACAAATACATATATACATAAATACATACATAAGTTTTCTCATAAATACTTAAGATCCCGATGCCTGTAGAGCTTTAACCACAAAGCTCACTGAAGAGCGAAAATAGTGAAAAGAACGAAGAAAAAAATAACCGGAAACATTATTAAGGTCAGAGGTCTTCATCCCACCTGCAAGAAGAAGAATATAATAGAAGACCTTAGGATGAAAGAATTACAAATTGATGAGTGAACTCCTTAAACGGAAGAATATTGAAATTAGCCAAGAAAGCAAAATCATTAGAAGAGGGTTGCCGCTATTCATACTCACATTCAACAGAAGCAGAAAAAATTAATAATATTTTTAATATAAAGGAGTACTCAATATGAAGGTTAAATTAGAACCACTGAAAAAGAACACGAGATTAATATCTCGATAAGAGAAATGCCAAGGCTTCGCCAATACTCAAAGATATAGCAGATGAGACATTAGGTGCGAAATTGGTAGATGTTTGTTAAATAAATAAAAATTAAATGAAATTAAATATTGAGAAAAGGAATCATCACGAAAGAACCTTACTTTAATTTATAAGAAAAAAAGAAATCATGATTAAATTTAAAAGATTAATGAAAGTAAAATAAATATGTTACTTATTTCGCAGAAAATAATCCGTATGAAATGTTGATGAATTTGTTGCAAATGTTGATTGTTATATCCTCGAGATGAATGTCCTCAATTTTAATACTGATTATGTTATGGGGTCAAGGCTCTTGTAACTCTTTCGTGGTTAGCTTTTTTCCGTCCTCACCCTTACACCGTTTCCAGCCAATTCGGGGACGTACGGCTATAGGTCCGCTTTTTATCACCATCCGCACATTGCATAGCTCCAAGCTAGCCTATACTGGCATTTAAGGCGGGTCGGCCCATGAGTTTTGCACTCCGACAGGAGGTCATAGATGTGTCCCATTTCATCTCATATCGTAATCGTAGTTGAAAATTCCCTATGCATCCTGTCCCTATCGGAATTCGACCCCGGTACCTCCCGATCCAAACGCCAAAGCTTCTGGCGAAGGTATAATTGAATGTGGAATAATAATTGTGACGTCATTAACATTAAGTTGGTTATTCCAAGCGGTTATTATGCAGATTTTATTACAGATTTTATTTTATTTAAATATTTATTAAAAATGTTTTTAATTATGTTTGGAATATGTTTAACTGGATGTTAACATAGTTGTAATTATTGTTTTATGTATAGATTTATATTATATAGTTTTTAATAATTTCTTAATAGGTTATATTATGGTTTTAGTTAGAATTTATTCCAAATGAAATTTAAGAGATTTAACACTAACCCTAAGAATCTGTTAAACTAACGCTCGGATTTTGCAATATTTATTATATAACTTTTATTATCACACATCAGTTTATCGTTTTTGGAGCGTACTCGTACTACATCAAAATTTTGTGTAATGATAACTGTTCATAGAATTAAGTTATAGAAGTTCATATATTTTTAATTTCGGATTCTTATGTATTTTTAATATAGGTCTTTTAAATTTCAGTCTCTCATTAATTTAATCGATTCACTGCATAATAATTTATGGGAGTTTATGGTTTATGTTCTGGTTTCGCTTTAACCATTCGTAATTTTACAACATTATCACATGAGACACACAATGAACTATCTATGTCAACAATGTCCTTGCGGAAACAATTTTCCCAATTTTCTACTAAAATAAAAATCACAGTTTTGGGATTATACACAAACTCAGAATTTCACCTACATTAACCGAACTGAACTATTGTATTAACTATTTTACTTATATGTACAAACACCATCTTATTGAGTAATTTGTGTTCGTTTAATCAATTTTGCTGGGGCATATAATTTTTCACTCGCGCGACATTTAATATGGATTTAGAGGTATATCCCCGTACACAAGCATAAGAAAAAAAACTGATCACTGAAAGTACCATTATATTTCGTACTACTCGTAACTATAAGTTTTAACTTTAAATAATTTTTAATTGTTTAACTTTTTTAATACACTATACAACATAGTAATATAATATATTTAATCAATAAACATTTATTTTGACGGATAATATAATTATGTTAATCCGAACGATCCAAACAAGATTGTATATCGTTATCCAAAAAAAAAAAAATTACTGACCCCCTCAAATCTATTACCAAAAAAACGAAATTGTTATATATATATTACCACACGAATGTGTATATACACAATTGTGTGGGTATATTATACAATAATTAATTACTTAACTACTCCGAGTACTGTATTTGATGAATGTTGTAACACAGTGATGGACAGCGCTGCGTTACAAATGTCCCGGTAGACACAACGCGAAAAACAGCCGAAACGAACCTGCAAATTGTATCAACTGTAAAGGTCAAGACCCAGGAAACTATAGAGGAAGGAACAAAACTTTAACGATAAAAGAGAAAGGATTCTAACTACAACTAGAGTTGTGCCACAACCACAATCCACAGAAACAGAGAGAAGATCATACTCACAAATAACGTAGCAACTATTTAATGCTACTAAAGAAAATCTACTCGAGAGGATAATCCCAAGTATAAAAACGATAAATACATGCCTAGCAAAATCAGAACGTGGTCATGAAGCTATATATGTATAAGCGGCTAAAACGACAAGAAGCCACGAATGAGCTACCATCTAATAATCGAATGAACATTTAGAATTGTCATTTTGAAATATTTGCATAAAAAGAAAAAGCTCCTATTATAGCTACCACTTCCGGTTTATTGATATTGGCCAAAAACCACTGGGATCTCCAATTTATAAAAAAAGATTATGTATGAAGTTTCATCCCGATCAGTGAAAGAGTCTGGGCTGTTGAGAGGAGACAGGATTTTAGTCTGCACGATACCACGTACGTGACTTCGCCGATACAGCGAATGGTAAATCTGCAAAAATCTCAAATTCAAAATTGTTCATCCTTTCTATACTTAAGGGGACATAGCACCTTCAAAATTGAAAAAAAAAACGATTTTCAAAGATTTTTTTTTAATGGAATAAAAAGAGATATTTTTTAATGAAACTTTCCATTGACATTTTATTTAACTGAAAGCACAAAAACAATTTTTTTAGATTTTTTTTA
Organism: Nephrotoma appendiculata; assembly: GCA_947310385.1. NCBI lineage: Eukaryota > Metazoa > Arthropoda > Insecta > Diptera > Tipulidae > Nephrotoma > Nephrotoma appendiculata. Next base: position 214,264,814 of record OX371224.1, on the reverse strand, counting down.
GCCCAAGGTCGTCTGCTACAAGGGTTTTCCAAAGACACTGAAAATTCGCGGCGTGCATCATAACTACTCTCAGAAACGTCTGAAAAAACCGGGGTTTTATTCAGTATTAAATCGCCCTTGGAATGAACTAAAAAGAAAAAAAAATGGTTGAAAAATAAAAAAATGGCGGCATTTTTCCGAAAATACAGTTTTTTTGTCCCCCCAAATTAGTTGTAACTCAAAAAATTGAAAGCCGATTTTTTCTTCCGTAGTTTATTCTGAGCAGAAATATATGGATCAACGTGTTAAAATTTTAGAACGATTGGATAAGTAGTTTTTTCTCAATCTTGCACGCCAACTTGAAAAACGTCATTTCGAGATAACCGCGTTTAAAGTTTGTATTTCGAGATAACCGCGTAAAAAACGACTTTGGCGCGCTTCGCAATAAATAAAATAATTTTTTTTTGAGATTTTCATGTTTATATCATTAAAATCTGTTTTTAAACGTTCATTCTAACATATTCTATCATAAACAAAATTTGGATTTTTTGAAAATTTGAAGGTGCTATGTCGCCTTAAGTTAAAGAAAGTATAATAGATATTTGTCTTGTATCGGAAACTCATTGAACAGAAATTTCATTTATTAGAATATTTGACTATGAATGCTACGACGCTATTCATCAAGGAGGAAACTCTAGAGGTGAATCTACCGTAATTATTAAGAATAATAAAAAACATTACGAAGAGCCCGGTATTCAAATAGAATTAATGCTAGTTAACCATAAATGTTGGATCAATCATTAATAGAGATTCCAGTATCTCTGGTCTATTTACGTGCTTTGAAAATAGTGAAGTACTATCATCTGACTACTTACTTTTAATGATGATTTTAAGTATAATGAAAATAAAAAAGAAAACTTGCCTAAAACAAACAATTAAACCAATTGAGCTTTATTCAAGAAGTAAGCGAGAGCGAAAAAATTGCCGAATCATTAAGAATAGAAATTCTATGGAAGTTGAACTAGAATCCTGTTGAGGTCAGGGAACTATTTAGATAAAAATGAAAAGCTCGTAAAATCTGGCAGCAGGTTCGTACTCAAATTTAAAAATTTATATAAATTAAAATAAATTATAAAGTGAATACAGAACAAAAACATAAATAAGCATCTCCGAGGTCTTTGTGATTAAACGATAACGATTACTCACTCTGGAAAGTAACAATGGGGTTAAAAAGAAACAAAATGCATGTGCCATCTATCAAAAACGATGACGGATGCTGCGCATTTGGAAGAATAGTCTCTTCCGTTGACGAAACATGAAATAAACAATAAAGAGACATGAAATAAAAATACAACTATCGTAAACAAAATAGATAATCTTGTTATAAGACAGGTGATTTTATTGGAACTAAAAACTCAAATCAATAAAAATTTCAGTATCAGAAAAGCTCTAGGTGTAGAATACATCTCAATTGGTAAAGGAATCGAGGTGACAATTAGTTCAAGTGATTAATACACCCTTCAGACTGAAATATGTTCCACCTCAATGGTTGAAGTAATTATTTAGATAATTTAGATAAGTAACTGATTTAGAAATCATCTTGTAACTTATCTTTTTTAATTTATATTCTCCTTTGGAGCGTTGTAGACCTGTGACTGCTCCCCTTTACAGTTTTATTATATTTTCAGTCGAACTAGATTGGATCTAGTAGATCAAGTTGTTTCTATATTCGCAGCCGACTTGCGTATAAATTACTCACGCACACACCGACCCATTCACCTAATCACACGATTACAGAGTGCCACCTGCATATTGTAAGCTCCATGTCAACCTGTACACTGGACATGGACGGTGGGTCGGCGCTTAATTCCGCACTCCAACAGAGAGTCTTAGTTGTGTTTATTAACATCACCGATCATAAACAATGACGAAAATTCGCTTAGCATCCAGCATCTGATGGGATTCGAACCTAGCACCTCCCGGTACAATTGCCGAAGCTTTAACCACTGCACCATTTGTCCGTTAAACAAGTTGCATGTGTACTCTCACGTGTTTGTTTATTTCTTCAATGACGACATCCATCTTCAGATCTCTGTGGAAGTTGTCATTTCTTATACGGTGCATAAACTATTTCATGTAGGACTTTGCTTTGTAATGACAGGATGATATTGACATTGGTTTTCTTTGTACAGCCCCAGAGCTGAAGAATTTTCCGGTATAGTAAAAAATTTATTATGTAAAGTTAGCTCAGAATTTCTTCCTAACAGCCATCTATCTTTCTAGATTTAATGTTTAACTATTCTTTTTTCTTTTTAACATGCTCTTTCCATTTTAGTTTCACGTTTAGAGTCATGCCTTAGAGGCTGAAACTTATAATAGAAGAAAATTTCAAGAGGCTTAACCAAGGCGCTGAACCTGTAATAGAAAAAGGATGGTTAATTCCACTACACTAATTTAGGTTTAGAGAAAACCGTTGTATTGTTGAATAATTTACAGAATAACGGATGTAATTGAGGGTGCACTTGAAAACAAGAAGATATGCTCCGGTATTTTTGTAGATGTAGCTTAAGCTTTCGACCCAGTTTGTACTCGGAATTAAAAAGAATATCAGCAGGTATACCACAAGGTACCGTACTTAGACGTATTATGTTCATGCTTTATCCTTTTTTCAACAAAAAAAAAAACTAAATTTAAATCCAAACCACACAAATGTGTGAGTAAAAAACCATAGTATGCAATGGCGTTTTTGATAAAAAATTTCGCTAGATTTGAAGTACAACCAACACAATTATGTGCACATATAGTTAAAGTATTTTTTTCGGACTAAAATAAGTTTGAAAGAAATGCACAAATGTGTAAGTTGGTTAAAAAAACATACAAAAATAAATTTTTGACATGGTACTTTTGCCGTACCCACACAATTGTGTTACAGGGCAGCAAAAGGGTTATACGAGATATTTAACGAATATTCAATGTACTACAGCAGCAACATTTAACATTTGTAGACGACACTATTCTGGCGGTTAGACAAAAAAATATCGGAAGCAAGAAGCAAACTCCAAAATGCAGTTAACACACAAAATACAGTTAAAGTGAAGTTAAATCAGTACACGTTAACTTTACAAACCAAAATATAGACTAGATTCCTGTGGTTCTTAACACAAACCAAATTCTATACGCAAATACCTCTTACCTACGGACATGAAGTTTTCAACAACACAACAAAATTAACAAAAACAAACAGTCGGTTTACCAATGTTAACAATAGAACCAATGTTAACAATAGAAACCGGACAATAGACAAATTACTTTTAATTAAAAACTATTATCAAAACTTAATTTTGATTGAATTAATAAAACTAAATTTACAATTTAAAATTGTTTACATAAGTAAGACAAAACATTTTATGTAATTCAATAATATTAATAAATTGTAATATGTACACTATTAAAGATTCAGTTATATGTACATATATTGCCGCACAGCTATATACAACGACGGGCTCTTTGAAATAAGATTAGTCTCATCAAAAAACTAGGAGATTTTCCCATTTGATAATACGTTGGAAAATCGAATCGAGAACAATTTTATTTCAAATAGCACCTCTTATGCCATCATTTGATATTAATCACTACTCGGTAGTGTCTTTATGATCTGGCCAATAATTAATACACTGAAACCCAAAAATTTTAAAGTATTTTTTAACCAATAGGCTACTCATTATAACGATAGATAAATTTCCAGATGATCTCTGAATCAGTTGTAATATTGAATAAATAAAAAAAATATCTTTACGAGAAAATTATAATATAACATATTGTATGTATAGATATTAATATGTACCATATATCATATACAAGTATATAATATATTATGGTACATATTAATATACACATTTAGCTATATAAAATTAATTTACTGCTATATTATTTTTTAAATCCAATTCAAAATGTATGTACCAAAAGTATTTAATGTTTGGGCTATGTTGATTTTTAAACGAAAAGTTGTTTAATTGATTTATGGATCAATTTTCTTTACAAGAATGATTTATTACTTTAATATAATATAAATACATAATTGAAAATAATTGGATTTATATAATGTATCAGATCACATTTATACAAATATAATTATTTTAGAGCCAAACTTTTTATCAATGTAGTTAATGTCGCGTATCGTATAATCACCACTACCACTGGAGGTGAGTAACTACACCATTGAGCTATTTTGCTCAATTTAACAAATATAATTTAGTATACGAATATATGTAATTGAATTCAATTAGCTTAAATAGAAAACAATCAATATCTTAAAATCAATTTTTATTGTTTATACAGTTTGCACCCATAGGTTTCAGTGGTTGACACTTAGGCCATTTTTTGCCAATTGTGGTACCACGCATTCACGCCACATCATTAACCCATTCAATACCTATTCACCTACTCACACAACTACATTATACCACCTGCACATTGCAAGCTCCATGTCAACCTGTACATTGACATGGACGGTGGGTTGGCGCTGAATGCTGCACTACATCAGAGGATCTTAGTTGTGTTTATAACATCACCGATTGTAATCGATTATGAAAATTCAAATTGCATCTAGCCTCTGACAGGATTTGAACCCAGTACCTCCCGGTCCAAGTGCCGAAGCTTTTACCACTGCACCACTTGTCCGGTAGTTTGCACTCATACAACAACAAAAGTAAATCGATTGGACACAAAAATAGCGAAAACCACTCTTGACGTTGATCACAAGAAAACTTGTGTGCACTAATGTGAATATTTTAGTATTTTTTCTGTTTTTCCTCCAGTTAAATTTGTTATATTATTATACAATTTATTTAAATGTTTAGTATCATATATAACAATTACAATGATATTGGATAATCTACAAATGCATATCTGAAAAACAATGAACATGTACGAATTAAACATACACGAAGTTAATATTTTAAGCACAATTTTCAAGCACTGAGCACAAAACACTATTGGGACCATTCCTTCAGCCTGCTAATCCTTATAATGTGGAATGAAATTTTTTTTAGTCAGGTTGTGTAAGTCTTGGCACCGAAAATCATTTGCTGTATAATTCATTCACAAAATTTATTTCCTTCAAATTTGGCAAGGGTAAGAAATTTATGAGGCTCAATTCTCACATCGAAAAATATTTGCTCAATTAAAAAAACATCTTTCACTTCATGTTCCGCGCAGGAGACTTACGTAATCACCGACTGTTGGACCTTGAACACCATTCCACTAACTATGGAGACAACCACCCAATGAACAGATTGGCGCAATCTTTTAACTTTGTAGAACATAAATTTGATTTTTACTTATCAAAAGACAGCTACAAAACCAATTTAAAAAACAACCTTTTAAATTTATAACTAAAGTTTTCCCTTTTTTTGACTGCTTCAATTAGTGATTGAAGTAATAATTTTAATGTATATTTTTCTGTTTTCGTCCTTTTTTAATTGTAACAAAAATGTTATACTTTTATTTTATTTTTATTTTTACACGTTTTCCAGTATTTTTTATAATTTTGAAATCTTACTGTAATTTTACTAAATCGATATCTTTAAATAAATACAGAAAAACCTCGATTTAACGGATTAATTGGGGAGTCCGTTAAATCTGAATGTTTTTAAATTTAATCTACTCTAGATTTTGCACTTGTTCTGGAATATGGCCACCTAGGACACAACTCGTTAATCTCTTAAATGATTATGATGGGATTTTGTTTGTTGGATGGAAATGGGATTCATAAAAAGTTTTTGGAAGAAGTTCTGGAATTTGGCCATCTGGGAAGGAACTCAGGCATTTCTTAGATGATAATGTTGGGATTGGGTGTGTTGGATGGAAATGTGACGCTTAAATTATTATTGAATGATTTTCTAGAATATGGCCACCTTTGACGGAACTCGATCATGGGATTCTTAAATGATTTTTGAAGAAGTTCTGGAATATGGCCACCTGGAACGGAACTCGATCAATTCTTAATCGATTGTAATGGGATTTTGTTTGTTGGATGAAACAGAGATTCATAAACAGTTTTTGGAAGAAGCTCTGGAACTTGGCCATCTGAGGCAGAACTCATGCATTTCTTAGCCGATTACGTTGGGATTGGGTATGTTGGATGGAAATAGGATTCTTAAAATGTTATTAAAAGAATTTCTGGAATTTGGTCACCTAGGACGGAACTCGACCAATTGTTAACCGATTTTGATGGGATTGGTTATGTTGGATGAAAATGGAATTCTTAAATGATTTTTGGAAAAAGTTCTGGAATATGGCCACATGGGACGGAGCTCGATCAATTCTTAAACGATTATGACGGGATTAAGTATGTTGGATGGAATAGAGATTCATAAACAGTTTTTGGAAGAAGTTGTGGAATATGGCCATCTGGGATGGAACTCATTCATTTCTTAACCGATTATGATGGGACTGGGTATGGTGGGTGGAAATGAGATTCTTAAATTATTACTGAAAGAATTTCTGCAATTTGGCCACCTGAGACGGAACTCGATCAATTCTTAACCGATTATGATCGGATTTGGTATGATGGATGGAAATGGGATTCTTAAATGATTTTTGGAAGAAGTTCTGGAATGGCTACCTGCGACGGAACTCGACCAATTCTTAACAGATTATGATAGGATTGAGTATGTTAGATGGAAATGCGATTATTAAATGATTTTTGGAAGAAGTTCTGGAATATAGCCACCTGGGACGGAACACGATTGTTTCTAAATCAATTATGATGGGATTTTGTGTGTTGGATGAACAAAGATTCATAAACAGTTTTTGGAAGAAGTTAAGGAATATGGTCATCTGAGACGGATCTCTTTAATTTCTTAACCGATTGTGTTGGGATTGGGTATGCTGTATGGAAATAGGATTCTTAAATGATTTTATAATGAATTTGGTTGCCTGGGACGGAACTCGACCAATTCATAACTGATTATGATAGGATTGAGTATGTTGGATGAAAATGGGATTATTAAATGATTTTTGGAAGAAGTTCTGTAATATGACTTCCTAGGATAGAAATTGGGCATTGTGGATAAAATGAGATTATCAAATAGTTTTGGAAAAAGTTCTGGAATATGGCCACATGGATTATACGCTCTTGTATTGCAAATACTTCAAAAGTATAAATTTTCGCTTGGTTCTAAGGGTTCTGAAGAACTCATGATTTTAGAAGACATCATATTCCACGTTCCCGTGAACAGTTTTCGAGCTCGTTGTTTATAAGAATACTACAAATTTTTGCGAGCCCTTTGTTTAGGGTTCATAAGTGATTTTTTGTGAGCGTAATTGGTTGACCTGCCGCTCAACCCACTAATCCCATGAGCGGGTTGTGTACTGGTGATAGATGTAAAGGAGATGCCTTACCAGGAACATATTAGCTTCAAGAGCCGCTTGTTTTGAAAAAAACGCCTGCTTATTATCGAGTTCCGCCCTAGTTTAAATTACCGAGTTTCGTGGCGATATTCCAAAATTTTCTCTCAAAATCCTTTAATATTCCTATTTCCATCCAACATACCCAATCCCAGTCCCAGATGGCTATATTCCAGAATTTCTTCCCAAAATCATTTAAGAATCCCATTTCCATCCAACATACCCAATCCCATCACAATCGGTTAAGAATTGATCAAGTTCCGTCCCGGGTGGCCATATTCCAGAATTTCTTTCCAAAATCATTTAAGAATCCTATTTCCATCCAACATACCCCATCATAATCGGTTAAAAATTGATCGAGTTTCGTCCCAGGTGGCTATATTCCAGAATTTTCTCTCAAAATCGTTTAAGAATCCTATTTCCATCCAACATACTTAATCCCTTCATAATCGGTTAAGAATTGTTCGAGTTCCGTCCCAGGTGGCCATATTCCAGAATTTCTTCTTAAAACCGTTTAAGAATCCCATTTCCATCCAACATACCCAATCCCACAATATTCGGTTAAGAATTGATCGAGTTCCGTCCCAGATGGCCATATTCCAGAATTTCCACTCAAAATCATTTGAGAATCCCATTTCCATCCAACATATCCAATCCCATCATAATCGGTTGAGAATTGATCGAGTTCCATCCCATATGGCCATATTCCAGAATTTCTTCCAAAAATCGTTTAAAAATCCCATTTCCATCCAACATACCCAATCCCATCATAATCAATAACCGAAAAATGCACACTAAAAAAATTGCCGGTTAAGTGGCTCTTAAATTTGGCATGTACTCAATAAAATCCGATTCAAAACTTTAACTACCTAATGTTTTCGAGCTCGGCTATATTGAGCAAATTTAATAAGCTACTGGTGAGAGTAACTTTAACGTTTAGTTATTGTAAAAAGACATACGAGGGTATATCAAAAAGTCTTGCAATATCATATGAAAAAACAGAGTGAGTGAGACAACAATATATTTTTCAAAACCATTTTTTATCGCGATGAAACTTCTAGAAGAACATTTCGATGTAAATTTTACAGTTCGTTTGTTTTTGTCAATTTAGTAACATGTGTTTTGAATTTTTCTTAAAATGAATGAAATTGAATATCGCGCCGTTATTAAATTTTTCTGTAAAGATGGACGAAATGCAATTTATATATTCAACTATATATCAAAAGTTTACGGCGAATCTGCACCATCATATGCCACAGTAACAAGGTGGGTAAAATTATTCAAAAGTGGTCGGGAGTCATTAGAAGACGACAACCGCTCGGGTCAGCCAGCAGATGCCATTAGCCATGAAAACGTAATTTTGGCCGAATCTATTGTATTGGAGGACCGGCGTATTTCTGTTCCGCAGTTAGCGTGGAGACTTTCTCTTTCATACGGTACCACATATACTATATTACATGACCACCTTCACATGTCGAAAGTAAGTGCGCGATGGGTTCCCCGTTTGTTGAATGCAGAACAAAAAAAAATGCGCGTTCAAACTTCAAAGGCGATTTTAGATATGTACAAAGAAGATCCAGAAAATTTCTTGGATAACATAATAACAGGCGATGAAACATGGCTTCATCACTGGGATCCGGAATCCAAACAAGAATCGATGCAATGGATTAAACGTAGTGAACCACCACCAAAGAAATTCAAAACTCAACCGTCTGCTGGTAAGGTTTTGGCAACAATTTTTTGGGATGCTGAAGGAATTTTGGTAATCGATTATATGCCAACGAAAACCACAATCACAGGCATATATTACGCAGAGATTTTGCGAAAATTCAAAAAAGCGATCCGGAAAAAACGGCCAAGGAAAGTTAGGAAAAAATCTTGCTTCTTCACGACAATGCACCCGTGCACAAGGCTAATATTGCTCAAGCTGCATTAAAGGACTGCGGCTTCGTGGAAATTCCGCATCCACCGTAAAATCCAGACTTGGCACCCAGTGACTACTTTCTGTTTCCCAATTTGAAAAAAACACTAAGGGGCCGGAAATTTTCCAGTGACTATGAAGTACAGTCTGTTGTAAATGAATATTTTATGGAGCAAAAGAAATCTTTTTTTTTAGAGGGTTTAGGCAAGTTAATTGATCGATGTGACAAATGTATAAACCTTAAAGGAGATTATGTCGAAAAATAAAAATATTGCTGTCTCACTCACTCTTTTTTTTCATATGATATTGCAAGACTTTTTGATTTGCCCTCGTATGTAGGTATTCAGTGAAACTGTCAATAAAAATACTCTTCGACACTTATAAAGATAAACGATTTTGTTTATGCGGAAACATCAAGGTTTTATTTTGCATTTATAAATCCAATTCGTGACGATCGATTATAGACTAAAATAGAATTGAAAAAAAGCATAATGTACAGCCAAAACACATATAGTCCCATGACACACGAGCATTTTTTCTATTTTGGCAGTTTTTTTCTACCAATGTTTTGTTCTGCTCTCTCTTAAATAAAATTTTAACTAAAATGAGTCAAAAATGTCCTTGAAGTATTTTTTATTTCATTTATGTTTGAGTTGTGTGGTTGAACAGAAAATTTGTTTAAGTCGCAATTAAAACTTGTATCATAGGTAAACGGGGAAAGAAACGAAGAAAAATGCCGCATTTTTTTTTACGTGTGGCATGGGCCAAGAATTGTTTACATTTGCGATAGACTATTCAAAAAATTAACGAAGATCGTAATAATGTCGTATGTTTACCTAAAATTATCAACACATCATTTGGAAACAGGCCGAGATCAATTGTCAGTTATGAAGCCCATACCAGATAATGTTTTTTTATTAAACAAAGGCAATAAAAATTAAACGGAATCAAAAATAATTCAACAAAATTATCCTAATTACTAACTAAATATATATTTGATAAATTATCGTCATTGATATCGTAACCTTGAAATGTTACGCTTTGTGCATATCTTCATTAGTTATGAACCTTTCAAAATCAATTCAGTTATTGTTTCCGTCATATGCTTAATATAAATACATATGGCTCAATATACCTAATACATATGAACGTCTAAATCGAAACGAGAGTGTGGCGTTTTGTTTTATTGATAGTGAACTTTGAAAACAATAAATTAATAGATTGGCATATAATTATCTTTAACCTTTATAGTTTATATAAAATGTAACACAATATTAAAAATACAGTAAACGCTCGATTTAACAGACTAATTGGGGGTGTCTGTTAAATCCGAATGTCTGTTAAATCCGAATGGAAAATTTTTAAATTTAATCAACTAAAGATTTTACACTTGTTCTGAAATATGGTCACCTAGGACAGAACTCGTTTATCTCTTAACCGATTATGATGGGATTTTGTTTGTTGGATGGTAATGAGATTCATAAACAGTTTTTGGAAGAAGTTCTGGAATATGGCCATCTGAGACGGAAGTCAGTAGTTTCTTAACCGATTATGATGGGATTGGGTATGTTGGATTGAAATGGGATTATTTAATGATTTTTGGAAGAAGTTCCGGAATATGGCCATCTGGGACGGAACTCATTCAATTCTTAACCGATTATGATGGGATTGGGTATGTTGGATTGAAATGGGATTATTTAATGATTTTTGGAAGAAGTTCTGGAATATGGCCATCTGGGACGGAACTCGACCAATTCTTAACTGATTATGATGGGATTGGGTATGTTGGATGGAAATGGGATTGTTGAACGATTTTTGGAAGAAGTTCTGGAATATGGCCACCTGGGACGGAACTTGTTCAATTCTTAACCGATTATGATGGGATTGGGTATGTTGGATGGAAATGGGATTATTGAACGATTTTTGGAAAAGTTTTGGAATATGGCCATATGGCCGTATTGCAAATATCTCGGGATTGTGTAAATTTCCGCTTGGTTCGATAGTTTCTGAAGATCTCAAGGTCTTAGAAAACGTCATATTCCATGTTACCGTGAACAGCTTTTGAGGTCGTTTTTGATAAGAATACAGTAAACTCGATTTAATGGATACCGGTGTGAAGTTTTTAACGAAAAGTGTAGCTACACAAATTAATGAAAGTGTAGCTACACTAATTAACGAAAAGTGTAGCTACACAAATTAATGAAACGTGTAGCTACACAAATTAACGAAAAGTGTAGCAATTAAAAGTGTAAATAAAACATCTTAAAAAAATAAAAAAGACCTGGAAAAATTTAACTACCTAGGAAATTAAATAAAATTAATAACATGGAGAAAATTAAAAGACCTGGGGTTCACTAATTAACGAAAAGTGTAGCTACACAAATTAATGAAACGTGTAGCTACACAAATTAACGAAAAGTGTAGCAATTAAAAGTGTAAATAAAACATCTTAAAAAAAATAAAAAAGACCTGGAAAAATTTAACTACCTAGGAAATTAAATAAAATTAATAACATGGAGAAAATTAAAAGACCTGGGGTTGCTTCACGGCAATTTATGTATCGGTAAATTTAATGAATTTTCTTATATTGGTCAAAATACCTGCTACACTATGGCCGATCCCAGAGAACTCAGAGATGTTATCAAGTGTGGTCATATGGAATCGGCCATAGTGTAGCAGGTATTTTGACCAATATTAGAATATCTAACTAAAAATAACTTAAATATTTATTCTAACTTAAATATTTATTCTATTCTTTTAATCAAGGGTTCATCAATTGATTTGTCATTTGACACATTATTTGATTCATTATTTATAATTATCCTACACTAGCCACGTGAATAGCCACGAGGTTCACATGCTGCAGTAGTCTTTTTACGTGAGATTTTACCAATTTTCTTCATTTTTGATATGATGTACGTCCAAAAATGTCCAAAGATGTCCAAAAATCAATGAATCTCGCTTTTTCTAACTTGCAAAGGAGCTTAAACAATGTTTCTCACTTATTCGTTGTGAAATCATTGGATAATTTCTATATTTATTTATTCATTATTTATTTATTGAAAAAAGTCTACAAATTTGACTTGAAACATATTAATTTAAGAATATAAAATATAAAATAAAATAAATCCGCGTTGGATTTGAAAATTACTCTGCTTGGTACATATAGTAAATCCTTTGTTTGCAGAACAGCATATTCCAGCTGGAATCGAACGTAAGCACATTACCAGATCTTAATTGTTTCCACAAATCAATATAATTTTTTTAATCAAATTAAAAACAAAAATATACAGTGATTATGATCTGGCCATGAATCTAGAATATACAATTTATTTCTAAATCAAAAAACTAAACCCACCAGATTTTTTATAATCAAAAAACATTGTTTCAGAAAACTAGCAAGGTCAACCCTTTTTAAAAATGTATCCTTTATATTTATTTGAATCTTTTCATTTGTTATCTTTTTTGTAAATGCTATACTTTAAAACATCATTGCCAAAATTTGAAAAACGGAAGACAAAAGCTTTATTACATAATAACTTTTATGACAAAAGCTTTACTACATAATTTATGACAAAAGCTTTTGTATCAAATTTCGTTCCAAGATGGCGAATTTTGGTGAAATAAAGTTTTGATATTGTATTTTTTTTCATCATAAGTGCTATATACTTTTCAAAATAATTGCAAAACACGAAAAGCGCCTAAAGATGCAGCCACGTCGCGAGGACTAATTTTGGAGAAGCATCACTGAGACCTCCGAAAAGCTTATGTATAAAGATTTATTTATATCCATCTGGGCTGTACTGAGGCCAAATTCTTGTTGAAAATCAGTTTTTTCAATCAAAAATCGGCATCTCCATCTTGAGAGCTCGTCAGTCTGATATTCCACGTCACGAAACAATCATGTTTTCGCTTGATCTTTTGCTTTGAAACCTTATTTTCAAAATCAGTGTTGTGCAGCCAAAACCATGCAAATTTTGGAAAAAAAATATGGGTCGTGAAAGAGAAAGAGTGAGAAAGGCTTGCTATCGGATGACAAAAGTGGTCCCCCGGCTCAAGCCAATTGTTTGTAAACGTTTGCAACAGTTAATCGATCTACATTTGATGCTACAGCCAATTCTCATTGTGTTTGAGAAGAATCTTCAGTCCTTAACTTTTCCAATTCAGCATCTTCAAATTTTTTGGATGACTTTCCATGCTCTATATCTTATGCCAAAGTCATCATTTTTAAATCGTTGAAACCATTCTTTGCACGTTGTGTTTGATAGAGCAAGCTCACCGTGCATTTTTCTTTGCAATAAAATAATGTAATGAAACTTTCCTTGAATGATGTTTATTTGGAATAATATCAGAGCCATCTATAATTTTGAAGAGCCGTAATATTAAAAGGAGAGCTTTCAGTAGAGGGGACGCTTTTATTGAATTACTATAAGAAACCGTGGTAATTGGAAAATTTTTGAACATGAATTTATGAATACAAAATTAAACAAATCATCTAAATTTTAATTTTATATTTTTAATAAACTATTCAAAGAATACATATTTGAAAATCAGCCATCATAATGTAGTATTTATTTGGTAAATTTAAACTAAAGCGGAGCATAAATTTATTAATTTTCTATAACAATGAGCTTTCCGTTTAGTTGTGTAGGTTTATAAAGTAAGAGAATAAAGGGTGGTGCCGTGGATTCCTCTTACATCCAATTTAAAATTTAGTTTTATAAAAATGTAACTTATTTGGTAAATTCTGGTCACATGCACCTCAGAAATTTTGAGATGAACCATGCACTTAATAGCAATCTAAACATTCTCCATTTATTACAAAATTAAAGAGAAAACGTGAGCTGAAACGAACTTTTATGAATCACCATGTAGAAACAACAATATTATTCATATAATAAAATTTTTACATCAAAATCTATTATTATTTTTGTATACAAAAAATCAACGTTGTCATGGTTTTCTTAATTAAATATTATTACAAAACAGAACAAAACGTAGAAAACTTCAATTTTATTCGATTGCAAAATCGAGCTTTCTGTAATTTGAAAATCCGTTTACAGATGTCTCTGTAATAAATTTACTTGAAATTACAGAAAAGTGTAAAATAATTAAATAACTATTTACGAAAATAAACCATTATTATTGTAAGTTAAGCGCAAAATCGTTAATATAATAATTTAACATAATTAATAAAACTCAAAACAATTATAATTTTTATTTATAAAACGGTTGGCATAAATAAAGCTTTTCATCGCAAAATATTTATCATCGTAGTTGCTGCGCGCTGAAAAACAATAATAGAAAAATGTCACATTTTTTCCAAATTTTTTCTTTTCTTATTTCAATTCGCTCGTATTCGGTTATTTTCAGTTCCAGGAGATTTCAATAATCTATTGAACCAGGCAGTATACATAATAAATTGTTAAATTTTAGTTAACAAACTTTAGGTTTTAATATTTCGCTTTAATTTATACTTAGCGACATCTATTGATTGGTTTATTAATTGCGAAAAGCTCTATAATATAATGTTTTTATTTTATGAAGCTCCGGTTTGTTTATACTACAGGATGAAACAGTATAGCCTGCGAATTTGATGCGATGAAATTTTTAACAAATAACGAAAAAACAGTTTTCGAAGTTTGTTCATCAACAATGTTGTAATAGAATTCAGAACACAATAACCCCCATATTACACAGCTACTCAAAAAGCATTTTTTAACGAACGTTTGTTTTGGGAAAGAAATGCTGAAATTTTTGAAGGAACACTCTATATTAATTTCTTACATACACATATAAACAAATTCTTATTTCTACAATAAAAAAAAATTTTGTGGTAGACTAATTTGAATATTTTTGCGTTAATTCGACATAATATGACTCAATTTTAAAATATGCTTTTCCTGAATATTGAACTAACCATTCAAATTAAAAATTGAAACGAAGCATTAATGTTTTTATATACAAAAAAGCTTCTAAAAAAATATTAAAATACACTGATTGGTATGAAAAAGAACAAAAAGCTTCCCCTCTATGGAAAGCTCATGGAAAAAAATGGCGGAATGTTACGGCTCTTATATTAAGGAGGCTCTGATAATATTCAACATTTTCAAGGAGTTAAAAATACTAGTTGTTCACACTTCAAAAAAATTACGCATACTGCGATTGACAGCAGAATACCAGTATTGCCCATTTATAGTACACATAAGCACTAGTAATAACACCCATTGGGAGGGGGTGGAGTCATAATTACACATCCCATTTATGATGTATGAAAATGTGTGTATATGTATGAAAGAGATATTCTGATATGTGCACCACTCAAATCTTCACCAAGCTTCAAAACGCTTCTCTAATTTTTACGTTTATTTTAAATCGTCGCCATTCATCCGGTTTTTGGAGAATGAGTCGTCCCAAATTTTTTGCTTCTATCATAAATCATAAAAATCATGAAAGTTTTTGCTATCGGTAGTGATAATGACGATATTTTGTTTTACCTCGTTGTGGTGCGGGTTAAATTATTTAGTGTTTTTGTTGTTTATCTAATAAAGAATTATTCAATATTCTTTTCTTGCCTTAACGCGGGACTTCCCTCGTTTTTCTAGAAAAGTCTTCTCCGCCACTGTGCTTTGGCATTTCTGGTTGTTTCATAAACGTTAATTCTTTCATACTTGTTCAATTTGTCGATGTAAATTATTGAAAATTAAATGTTTGTGCTTGTTGATATGTTATTTTATTTTGGCGGGAAAAAGTAATTTATAATTATTTGAAGATACCTGATGGCTTTCCAGGTATTTTGGAAGTGATTTTGAGTTTGATTTATTTTCTGGGTGAATGAAAGTATTTCACTACGAAATCTTTGGATTTTTCAGTGAGGTCATTGGAATTCATTGCATGTTGATTGTATGTTGACTAGGTGGTCCTTGCTAGGTATTTTACTTCAATCTTACTCTCCGGTTGTAGTGAAAGAGCATTCCAGATTCACCATCTTAGGTGCCTACAATCAGAAAATTGGTCTAAAAAACTTATTGAACGGCCATTGCTCAGCATATAAAATGAGAAGAAACTAAAATATTTAATTTTAATATTACTTTTCGAGGTCTTTACTAATATAGTTTTTCTATTATACACAGAAAAAACAAGGTGTCTCATGGCTTTATACAAAACATCGAAAACTCAAAAATAACAACACTTTCTACAACAAACTATTTTTTGAAAATATCACGTCAAAACGATATATGTACTTGTATTTCATAATCATTGTATACATTACGAAAACATTCTAATGACCCATATTAATTTATTTTATTTTAATTTTAAATATTTGCAGTTGGAAATGAAGATAGTAAAACTGATACAGAATTTAAGAGTACTCCAAGTGTTTTTACTTCTGTACAAGAATAACAAATGATGAAGATGTTGATTCATGGAACAGTAGCTGTAAGTATAATTTTCATTGAAGGAATTATAGTTTTAACTATATTCTAAAATATTTAATACATTTTTCATAAGAATGATTTTATGTATATGTATGTATAGTATGTGCTTCTTGATAACAAGAGTCAATCAGGATTATTGTTCAATTAAAGAGGAACGGTATTAAATGTCGAAATGATTACGTTGATCGTAAATCGTTTACCACATTTGCCATAAATGCCGATTTTAAAAAATTTCGTATATAATTTTTTTGTTATTATGGAGCACCTTGAAGATGGCAGTTGTTAAAAAACTAAAAATTAAACTACAATATCTGGTGCTTTCGTTTTAATGCGACATACTGCAATAAAAATAGATAATTAATTCTAACCTATAAATATTATTTATTGGGCCAAGCTACACACGGTTTCAGCTTGTGGCTTCAACCTAAGCTAAGATTTTTTATTGTTAATTTAAATCCTTATTTTATATTAAAACATCAAATTTTTTTGTATTGTTTTATTCTGTTCTCTCGAAAATAAAATTTAAACATAAATCTACATCTCAAAAATGGCCTTAAATTTTTTTATTTTCATTTCTATTTTTTTTTCATTTCGGCTTCAAGGACAAAAATGTTATGTCGCAGCTGCGATATATATATATATATATATATATATATATATATATATATATATATATATATATATATATATATATATATATATATATATTTATATATATATATATATATATATATATATATATATATATATATATAAAGGGTTATCCAATTCAAGCTTGATAAAGTAAACTTAAAAAAAACACACAAAATATTCGGAATGTATTGTAATTTTTATTTCATTTTACAGATTGATTCTTGCCATTTTTAGTTAAACAAGATATCATTCAAATGTCCTTCACGGGACTTCTTACAGGCCTTGATTCTTTTGAGGTAATTTTCAATGACTTTTCGGCACATTTCGGGCGGTATCTCGGCCATTACCTTACGTATATTAGTTTTCAATTCGTCAAGAGTTTGTTTGCGTAAACACGATCTTTCGCGTAGCCCCACAAAAAGAAATCCAAAGGCGTTAAATCACAGGATCTTGGAGGCCAATTGACATCAGCCAATCGCGAAATCAAACGTCCAGGAAATTTCTCTTGCAAAAGATCTCGATTTGCTCGTGTTACGTGACTGGTTGCTCCATCCTGCTGGAACCACATATCGTCAAGATCATAATCTTCGATTTTCGTAAAAAAATAATCGGTTAACATGCGGCCATAGCGCTCAGAATTGACGGTAGCGGTTCGTCCATGGTTGTTCTCAAAAAAATACGGCCCAATCACACCACCAGACCACAATGCGCACCAAACAGTGACTTTTTCCGGGTGTAATGGCTTCTCTACAATCAATTGTGGATTTTCTGAGCCCCAAATTCTACAGTTTTGCTTATTAACGTATCCACCAAGCGAAAAATGAGCTTCATCACTGAAGAAAATTTTGTTCGAAAAATCAGCATCAGCAGATTTAATAATTTTAACGCGTTGGTCGATTGTTAAATGCTCCATATTCTTAAATGGCAGAATGTCAACTAAATAAATGACAGCGTACTTGACGTTTATCTTTGACAGATGTCGGTATACAGATTTCTACATTATCAACCTCGAATTGGATAACCCGTTATATAGTCTGCTGGGAAAAAAAATTGAGCCAACATATTTTATTGCAAATTGGAGTTTTTTTTGCTAAAATCACAAAATTTTTGAACGCAATTGGCTTATTGGTTCATTTTAAATACATGTATGACGTAATTTTTTGAAAAAAAAATTCACCTGCAATTTAGGGGAAAAGCCCCGAAAAATGCCAAAATATTCAAAATACGTTGATTGGGGTTAAAGTAATGGAATAAATTAAACACTTATTTGTTAATTTTTATTTTGTTTTTTATTGATTTATAAAAGTTCTATCTTTAATATTAATATTTTGTTGGACTGCCTTTTTTTTATTACACCTGTACAACCCCGCAACTGATGTGCAAAAAAATTGGTCAAGCAATTATTTTATTTTACGCGTACCGTTCTTGGCCGACATTAGAGTGCAGATGTTTTATTGCCTGTATTTTTTTTTTTAGTATAAATAGTGCATATTTTGTAAGATTAAGTTATTCTGTAAGTGATCCCATTCAAATATAGAATAAAGTGCAATTTTAGTTTTTAAAAAAATGGGAAAATTTAGCGAGCAGTGTAAAACCAATATGTTGATTTGCGCGCGGGAAAATTTAACCACGCGTGAAATAGCAGAAAGATTAAACATTCCAAAAAGTACTGTCGCGTGGAATATTAAAAAATTGCGAGAGATGGGCAGTACACAAAGAAAGAAAGGCTCTGGAAGGCCTAGAAAGACAACGCCAGTGGAAGATCGTTTCATAATATTACAATGTGGTCGGAACCGTTTTAAAACTGCATCGGACATAAGACGGGATGTTGAGCGAGCCACGGGATAAGATATTTTAGACAGCTTAGTGAGAAAAAGACTTGTTAAAGCTGGTTTGAGAGCACTTAAACCTGTCCAGAAGCCTGAGTTCATATTACTAGTGAAAAAACAACTTTTGCTATGGACCCAGGAGCATGTTTCTTGGACTCCAGAAATGTGGAATGTTGCGTGAAAATGTTGCGTGAAAAACGAATTTACGAAAAAACCGGTTTTATAGGTAATGGGGAAAGAAACGTAGATTGAGACCGGACTCATGAGCCCTCGTGTGGATTAGCAGATAAATGCCATTTTTAAACAGTATTCTTTGATTACAGAGAAAAAGAGAGCGGTGTCAAAGCATTTAAAAAATAGCCATTTTAAAACACAACAATGAATTTTTACAAATATACATATGAATGTGTACTAAACATACTTAAATCGAGCATTAACGTATCCTTTTTCTTCTCAATATGTGTATAAATTTTATTTTACATTTTTACACACTTTAAGAAAATTGACTAACTTTGCTTATACAGGGTGATTTTTTTAATCTGAAACTTTCAAATATCTCGGAAAATAAACACTCTACGAAAAAAATGGCGCAGCTGCGACATACAATTTTTGTCCTTAAAGCCGAATTTTTTTTTTTTTTTTTTTTTTTTTTTTTAATAACAAATTTATTGATATGACTACTACAATCTTAAGCATTATTAATTCATTAGTAAGGTTGACATTAGCACTTATGAGATAAGCATAAACTTGTGTGGGTCTGCTGGATCAGTGTCCAGTTCCCTTGGTTTATAATTTTCATACGGTTAGCTCATGTGGTTTGATTCGTTTGAGCCGCCTTACTTCGTTTGTACTGTCCAGTAGTTGTACGGCCTCAAGATTAGTGTGGGTAAGAAGTCTCTTTTCATGTTTTATGGCACATTCCCGGATAACGTCGTCTATCAATTGTATTTCTAAATCATTGTGGATTTCCTTGTTAGTCACAAATCGGTAGGCGTTGGTGACCATTCGAAGAAATTTATTTTGGCTTCGTTGTATAATGTCTCTATTGGAATTATGTGTACAACCCCATAGCTGCGCACCATACATCCATATTGGTTTGAAGATAGTCTGGTATACCAGTCTTTTGAATTACAGTTTCATTTTGGAATGATGTCCAATTAACCAGTACATTTCACATTGTTTCAATCGTATCTGTTCAGCTTTTTGTCTCACTTGATGTTTCCAGTTGAGCCTTGAATCTAAATGCAGACCAAGGTATTTTGCCGATTCAGCCTGCGGCACTTGCACCCCATTGAGGTATATATGAAGTGTGTTAATTTTATGCCGAAGCGTAAATGTCACATAGGTTGATTTGAGCTCATTCAGTGCGATTTTCCAGTCAATTGTCCATTTAGTAACGTTGTCCATTGCTCGTTGAAGATTTCCCACTGGTTGAGATTTTCGTCTACTGACATAATTACAGTGTCGTCAGCGAACGTGCCGATGAATGTTTTATTCGTCGTAGGTATGTCCGCAGTATAAAGAAGATAGAGGACGGGACCCAATACGCTTCCATGCGGAACTCCCGCAATCGCTGGATAAAAGTCCGAACATGTTTCTTCATGAATGACTCTGAATTAGCGATCAGAGAGGTATGATTCAAGCAGCTGGCAATAGTTTTGTGGTAGCATTTTGCTCATCTTGAATGTCAATCCCTCATGCCAAACCCTATCAAAGGCCTGAGATACATCCAAAAATACGGCGGACAATATTTCTTTTCTTCTAACGCTTGCTCTATTACCGCAGTTGTTCGATGGACTTGATCTAATGTGGAGTGGTTATTCCTGAATCCAAATTGAAAATCAGGAACGTTTACCATTGGCCTTAGACGTTTTAGTAGTAATTTCTCGAACAGCTTTGATAAGGTCGGAAGCAGTGAGATTGGTCTGTATGATGTTACTTCTTCATCTGGTTTACCTGGTTTCTTTAGCATAATTATTTGGGCCATTTTGAAGCATTTGGGTACATACTTCAATCTCATACAGGCATTAAATAAGTATGTAATGAAGATGATTGCTTTACGTGGAAGTTCCTTGAATAGACCCGGTGATATTTCATCAATTCCTGGTGCTTTTTTATGATTAAGATTTTTGTCGATTTCTTCAACAATTTCCATTGGCGTGACCCTCTTAAAGTCCTGATTTGGTTGATAAACAGGTGTTACATCTATGTTGGATTGAATGTCATGGGGTTGGAATACTGCTGCTTGGTGTTGAGCAAAGAGTTCCGCTTTTTCTTTGTCTTGTCGAACCCAACTGCCTTGAGCATTCGTTAAAGGTGGTACTCGAACTACAGGTCGTTTAAATCTTCTGGTTGCTTTCCATAACGAGTAGTCCTGGAACTAGCCCGCTTAAGTAGTTATCGAGGCAATTCTGTTTGAAATTTTTGATTAGCCTATTGACTTTGTTACTTATTCGATTAAAAATTGTCTTGTCAGTGGGATTTCTGGTGAGATGCCATATTCTCCTCGCCCTTCTTCTTGAATTTAATTTGTTCCCTGAATTTAGCCGGGTATTTGACTTCAATCTCCGCTTTGTCCTTTAATTCAGGAGTAGCTAATCTTGCAGCCATTCGAGTGTATTCAATGAAATTGTTTGTTTATTGTTCCAATTCTTCGTTGCTTTTAATACTAACTTTTAATTCAACTAGCTCTTCCAATTTTTCTCTGAAGATGTCCCAATCCGTGAATCTATTAGTAAGGTTTTGCTTTTTCTGTTTCTTTATTATTATAGCGCTTATTGACAACAGAACAGGAATGTGGTCAAATGTTAGGTCGTTAATTCCTTCTACTCCAGTGTAACTTAGAGGAATACCTTTCATGATGAAGAAATCCAGTAGATGTGGTATTTTTCCTGTATTCGTTGGCCAATACGTTGGCCCCCCCTAGGGACAGATATTCGCATTTGTTTTCATGAATGGCATTGAACAAGGTGTTTCCTTTCCCAGGAGAAATAAGCCTGGAACCCCAAGCTGTATGTTTTATATTGTAGTCCTCACCCATAATAAATCTTGGACCGAGCTTATTGAAGACGTTATTAAATTGTAACTTGAAGGACAGTAGGCTGCTGCAATATTTAGATCTGCGCCATTATATTGGATTGAGATAACAGTTGCTTGCAAATAGTTTTCACGAACATCCTCTTGTTGATTATGTTTGATATTATTTTTAATTAGTACACCTGAACCACCTCTGGCTCTTTCACTAGGATGGGTTGTCCAGTAGGAATTAAAACCCCTTATTCTGATAAAGCTTTTATTGGAGAAGTGCGTCTCTGAAATCAGCGCAATATCAATGTTGTTTGTATGGAGAAATATTTCCAGTACTTGGGCTCGTTGGTTGAGCCCATTAGCGTTCCAAGCTACAATGCGTAGGAACGAGTTAATCATTTGTGAGTATGTTGACTTTTTCGCTTGGTGGATAGATATAAATTTCCAGTTTTGCCACCCTCTCTGCTAAATGACCAAGTGACTGTTGAATTTGGCTAAGCATTTTAATAATTTCAATGTTATTAGACTCTTTGGTGATTTGCGCATAGGATAATGCAACTGTGGATGGTGTGATTGTTGTTTGTGGTTTAGCAACTTTGGTTTGTAATCGCTGCACTGCGCTTGTTCTATTATTCTGTTGACTTTTAATTTTGTTCTGATATACTCTGCATCCTTTATAATTTGCAGTATGCCCTTGTTGTTGACAAAGAGCACAAGAAGGCGCGATATCTGGTGTTTTCTTGCATGTTGTCGTGTGGTGATTTTCCGCGCATTTAACGCATTTGGTTTGACGATAGCAAAAGCTCTTGGTATGTCCAAGTTGTTGACAATTCGTACATTGTGGAATTCCCCTTGTCTTGTTAGGTGGCTCAATTTTAACTATACAGTACGCAAGTTTCTTGATATTGTATACTTCTTTATTGTTGTCTTTTTGTTTTAAGTCGATGTAAAACAATGGAAAGTGTTTCCTAACTTTTACACGATCAATTGTGACCATTTTGTATATGTTGGTAATACCTGCGACTTCATGTCCCATTTTTTCTAAGTCTGCTTTAATTTCATCTTGACTAATAGAAGAAGGTTAGCCTCTGATAACCACTCTATAGGCCTTTTCACTCTTCAGCTGGTAGGTGTGATATTGAATATTTTCTAGTTGGTTGCTAGATTCATTTTTTAATTCTTCCAGTAATTTTTTGACATTTCTGTAATCATTTTCATTTTGAAAGGTAATTCTAATGTCACTATTTGAGAGCGCCTTAAAATTAGTTGATTCACTAGTGTTTTTTATTATATTTTGTCGAAAAAGTTCGAAATTATTGATATTGCTCACATTAATGGGTAGAGGCAATGGTATTTTTGGGGTTTTTCTGTTCAGTGTTCCTGTTCACACTTTGTGTATTATTTTTTGGGGGAGTTTTCGTTTTTGTACGCCTACGTTTCTTAGGATTTCTGTTATTAGCTTTGAAAACTTCTTTTTCCAGTTCTTCCACATCTGTGAAATAATCCTCTATACTCAGAGCATTAAATCTATTTTGTTGAGAGACTGGAAATTGCTGCAGCAGCCAGTTGGAATTATTTGAATGATGTTGACTGGTTGATGGCTGAATATGGTTGACAGGCAGGTTGTTAGCTCGTGCTGAAACCTCAGTTTTACTATTTTTAACCTGTTTTTTATTTTTTAGTGTAGAGTTTTCTCTCTTCAGTTCAGCAACTTCATTACTCAGCTGCGCGATTAGTTTCTCCATTTTCTGAAACTTGGTTAACAGATCCTCGCTGTTTATAATGTTTGTTGATGCACTCGGCATTTGTAATGAAGTTCCTTTTTCAGTGGAGACTGCGTCTTTTGCAGTTACTGTGGAGGCAGTCGCTGCTGGCACAATTGTCTCTAATTGTAGTGTACGTCTACTTACATGTGGAGGTGGTGATCTCAACATTTTCATGCTCTTAGGAAAGTTGTTCCCTTTATTTGCCAAGGGTTGGTTCCCCCCAGAATCTATGGTACTAGCATCCGAAGAAGATATGGAGCGGCCCGGTTGATTTGATGCTTTAATAGACGCATCCGTCTCGTTTCCTAATATTATTAGGCTATTATTTTCATCATTATTTTTCATCTTAAATTTTTATTTTATTCCCACGAGTAGCACGAGAAATTAACGGTCGCCTATGACAGAGCTCTGCGTTATCATAGGAAGGCTATGGGTTTAAACCAAATGACGCCAAATTCGGAGTTTACATACTAACGACTAAGCACTCTCTTAGCCACGAAGCCATTGGCGTATGTAGTACCACCTTAGCTTTGGTGTGCTAGTTTTTGGTGCACCCCGAGTATTTAATTTCCCCCGTACCTACCATATCTAGCAAGCATTCCCCTATCCGCCACCCGGGAGGCGCCTGATGGGGGTACTAGCAAACTCCCCACAAATCCGAAATGAAAATAAAAAAATTTAAAACCATTTTTGAGATGTAGATTTTTGTTTAAATTTTATTTTCGAGAGAACAGAATAAAACAATACAAAACAATTTGATGTTTTAATATAAAATAAGGTTTGAATTTTTGAATAATAGATGGCTAATGTGTAAGAATCACAACAATCAGTTTCGAACAGATGAGACTAATGATTTGAATAAATCAGTCTTCTCATCAGGTCGCGACGACTGATGTTGTTTATTACATTGAAATATTGTCTATATATATATATAGAGCAATACCATGTAGTTGTACTACTAGCGAATTACTGCGTAGCGTACAAAATTTGATTCTTTCACATTTCCATCTATAATCTATTTTAACAATTAACTTTTCGAATTCACAAAATTTTATATTTTTACTTCGGTTTTTATCAATTGTAATGGTGTATTGTGATTGTTCCGTATATTGGTCTATTTCAGCACTCTCGAATTAAATACACAATCGTAGGAAATTCTTCCATTTAGCGTCACAATCTGTGTGACAACAATTATGATAATCGACACCTACTTATACACAATCCACTTCCCAACCACCCCATACTTTTGCTTTCCTTTTAACGCTGGATCGCGGATAAATTTGAATTTTTGACTTATAGATGGCTAATGTGTACAAAATGTTTTAATAGTTTAAATTAACAATAAAAAATCTATTACGACTTAGTTTGAACCCAGAAGCTGAAACCGCGTGTAGCTTGGCCCATTATAATAGTTACTAAAACCAGAGACAACATTAAAGAGATATATCATCCTATGTAAACGTTAAAATTCAAACTGCGATTTCATTTTCTGTAAATAGCCGCATACAATCAAAAATATTTTGTTTTTTGCGTATACGTATACGCAGTTTAACGAAAGATACAACGATGGAATTATCAGAAATAAATTTTGTTTTAATCTTTTAGTTCAAATGAAAAATCTCTTTTGATTGTCTGTGCTAATTTTTTTTTATAAATCGCTTTATATTTAATTATTTAATTATAAACACGTTATGTATTATTATATTATTTAATATAACCCACTTTTTATCACATTCAGTTAAATTTTAATTTTTTTCACACAGAGACAAAAACGAGTCTTTCTTCTACGACGATCAATCGTCGACTCGCAAATTTGTTTCTCACTTCTGTGTGATAAAAGTACATTTTACGTATCACATCAATATGTGTGCGAATAATATTTTACATTTACGAACACCATAATACTATCGAGAAATAATAATTCTGAAAATTTGAATCACAGTGTCTTGAAGTTGTATTACATCAATATCAGAACCACCTCATTTCCAAATTAAATTAAATCCAAGGTCAATTATTCGTTTGGCTTGGTTGATATGATTAACTTTTCTTTTACTAAATCACTTGTATTTGCTTTTATTTATTAGTTAATGAAAGTTGTTACATTCACTTTACGCCTCACTCCACAAGTAAGTAAATTTCACCAACTAAGTAAAATCAAATTAGATTTTTTCATTTATTCACTTTTGAAAGTGCATTGTAAACAAATGAGAAGTTCAAGTAGCAGTAAGTCTAAATCATACTCGACGTATACGTTTTCATAATTGTTAACTGTATTCATGTAAAACTAGCAGGCCTGTGACTGAATAATCAGTCACGTGAATACATTTTATTGAGTTTTTGGTTAAGAAATGATTAAGAAGATTTTTTAAGATGTAAATTTCATGCACTTTTATCAAAAATAAAGTAAATTCATATACGCGGTTTGTTTTTAAATCTTAAACGGCAAGCACACGCTCAAATGCACACAGCATGACTTACGCGCCAAGTCAAATATTCATATCTCAAACGGGAAGCTAGCGCTTGGGATCACATGACCACCTATGCGCCCAAACCAAATATTAAAATCTCAAAAGGGAAAAGCACACAATTGCCGAGGCGCGCAATTTTAATCTAAATATTTAATAAGAAATGTACAAAAGGATAATAAAATAGGAATTTACATTACAATTTTTATGCGCAGAATCTCTACAAAAACAACATTAATTGTTGTTATGCGCCCATCCCGATCAGCTGTTTGATCGCTTGTCTCAACGATAAACACCTTGAGTCCGTCAAAAGAGCGGCATCGTTAAAAGGCCACATACACTTAACCGTGCGTAAATACGGAGGCCGACAAGTACACTCCTATCTTCTTCAAGCTTTGGCCCCGACTCTTGTTGATGGTCATTGCCATCAAAGGGACCATCAAAAATAAAGTAAATTCATATACGCGGTTAATTTTTAAATCTTAAATAGATAGAGTGTCATGACAAAATTGTATTTTTACACTCACAACTATTAGCTCCAAAATGTATGTAAAATCATTTTATGTTCTCTGTTTTGTTTAATTGAGATTCAATTACAAATTTTCTACTCATTTTGTCATCACATCAAAGTGGTATGACAAAAACATCGGCAATTTTAATAAATGTTGTCATTGTCACGGTGTAATGCGCATGATCATATTCAATATAAACATATTTTGTCATGGCATTCTGGCGTCGTGACAAAATTTTGCTGAAAACACCTGAGGTACCCGTTTCGTGTACTTCCCGGTGAAATTTTTCCGATTTTTCTAGCAAAGGCACACCGCTTTATTTATGTCGACCTACCCTGAAAAATTTAAACAGATCGGATCATATTTAAGGGTCATTTTACGGTTGAGTTTGAAAAAATTAAGCGTATTAATATTATAGATAGATATAATAAGAAATTTTGAAAGCAATCCTATGTATTTCTATTTTACAGAACGCAAAATATTTCTTTCAAAACCAGTATTTGTTATCGGATTTTCTATGTTCTTCGTCACTAAATTGCTAACGTCAAATAGGCACAACAGCCATTTCACCGACTACTGTATAATTCATTATAAATTGTGAGAAAATTTAACTCGGAAGCAGAATTATATAAAAAGTCTATGGATCCATAATTACAGTCCAGAGTCAAAACGTCAATTACCTGAGTGAATAGCAGCCGATTAAACCGTCCGAAGCCTCTGAATTTGAAATGTGCAAAGTATTTTATTTGTCGACTATCTTGAGAAACGAAAAACCATCAACAGCAAATATTACATGGCATCTCCCATACGCAAAATAAAAAAGTATTCTTTCACCAAGGCAATGCGCCGTGTCACAAGTCGATGGCTACGATGGCAAAATTGCATGAATTGAAGTTGGAATTACTCTCTCTTCCCCCGCATTCCCCTGTTGTGGATCCAAGCGACTACTATCTGCTACAGACATGTAAAAAATTTCTACACGGAGAGGAATTTGCGTCAATTGCTGAAGTCATGCCGAAACAAACGCTTATTTTGAGGCCAAAGATAAATCGTTCTACAAAAAATGGAAAACCGAAAGGCAGAACAGAACAGAAATCGGCATTTTTGTTTCAAATTTATATTTTTGATCCTTTTTAATTTTTCCTAAACGTCTTTCAAGTTTAATCTTGCTTTACCATTTACTTCATTTGGTGATTGCAATCCCCCACTTTTGTTCAATGAAGAATGTAAAATTCTGAAAAAAAGAATTAACCAAAAATTTGGAAGAGATGGTTATCGGTTTTTCTATTACGTAAACACAGCATACTATTTATCACTTGCGACAAAATCAATTTATGTTGATAAATAAAATCGAATTATGAAAAAAATGTGTTTTATTAGTTAGCCTCAAGACTTATTGAGTGGCCAGTTATTCTAGGTTTTATTACCAGTGATTCTATTCTATTTGAGAGAGGATTTCGGTTTAATTTTATCGCCGGTTTACAATATTTTCAAATTTCATTAGCGTCACAATTACAAATAAAATTAAATCAAATCAAGCTAAGTTAGCTTACTCGTACTTCTTTGTTTACATGCATTTGCTTTTTATAATCTGATAATGTTACAAATACGGTATACTGTACATATTATGGATAATACAAAAATGAACAAACAGTATACATAACTTCCCAAACATGTTTTAATATTATCATAAGTATGAGTAAAATAATGTTTCCCAAACAGATTATACGGAAAAATTCGTATTCATCCATATTTGTACTTACATCTTAAGACCTGGTGGTTTCGTGTGTTACCAAGAAGAAGACACAAACATTATATAACAATAATTATAATAAATTAAATTTTTCTGAAAAGGATTTGAACAAGAATTAGAATTATTGTTTTGATTAGATGAGTAAAAAAGGAAATGTGATGCATGTATTTAAAAGTGCTCTACTTGTAAGTTTTGCATGTTTTAAAATTTAAATTAAAAATCTACAGAAACATTTGATACGTATAATTTTAGCATTCTCCTTTAATCTTTTGTTTCGTAATACAGATACGCGATTTATGTAGTACGTAAGAACGATATCTGTAATATCATCCTCTGATTTTCTCATTACACTTAACATAACTAGTAGAAGCGAACAATTGAAATTGTCCGACAAGCGCTCGATAAAATAGGAAAAATGCAACAGACGGACGGACAGAAGTGTAAAACCTCTGAAACAACTAATGCTGCATTTATACTATTGTTTTCGAGGTTTGTTTTCGAGGTTGTTTTCAGTTTTTGGTTTTTGTTGTTGTTTTCCATATAAAAACTTATCGATATTATAAAGCTTACTGGGCCCAAAACAACGTTCGAAATCAAAAAAAGATGTAGCGCCTACATCTTTTTTACATAACTTTCGGTTTTTGTTCCGCGGTTCATAGTAAAAAAATTTAATAAAATGGTACGTGACCGTTCCGTAAAATCGAAATAGTTGGAAATAGCGATACTTATCGATTTTTCAAATATATTTTTAATTTTTTTATTTTTATTGCTATTTTTAATATAAATTGATATATTAAATAAATAAAATTCATTTTAATATATATATTTAATTGTTTTTGGTACTTTTGTAAAAATAAAAAATTAATTAAACTTATCGACATCGATATTTATTTGATATAACCAAGTGTCAAAATATTCAAAATATAAATAGCGGGAAATACAAAAAAACAATTTTAGTTTTTTAATCGAAATATATTTCTAAAGTCGTATACATATTCGTATAAAATTTGATTCATGTAATTTTGACTGTACAACTGCGTTTTCTCAACTGCGAACACCACTCCATTCCGTCCACGTAGATCTATGTCGATTCCACTATTCTCGACAGCTTTAGCAGCATAATCAACTTGAAATACACGAGCATCGGGGGGAAATTGAGACGCTGACAAATCATACTGTAGTCACCATTAATCAATTCGCCCACCCAGCTTAATTCAAGTAAAAATTCCTTATCGCGGGCTGGATCATGAATTTCATAAATATTCTGTAAAAAACAAAAATAAATCACTATAAACGACATAATAATTAGCTGAAATTATAAATTTTTACCGCTTCATTTAATAATTCGTTTGCTCGTTTAATATTCCTTCAGTGTTAATTTCAATCAATGACTCAAAGTTATTTTTAGCGGTTGGCTTAGCTTTGCCAATTGCATATCCGTAATATTCGCATGAGAAACCCGAAGGTTCGAGCATATAATATAGAGCTCAGCTCAGTTCCTTGAGCCGACGACGATGATGACATAACAGAAGCACCGGAAAGTCGAACAGCATTGAATACACGATCATTCAACAAGGAATTTGTTTATTGAAGAACATGCGATGGTTTACTGCTTCTTGCCTAGCAATGTCGACTAAAGCACGGTCATCGGACATAACCGCGGCTAGTCTAATATAAAAAATTAAATTATCTATGGAATTTACCTTAACTACAACAAACTTACCAGACCAGTACCATCCATCGCCAATTGTAAAAATTCGCGTAAATGAATTGATTCATATAACTTTGACAATTTTCCCCAACTGTGAACATCACTCCATCCTATCCACGTATAGCTATGGCGATTCCACTATTTTCGACCGCTTTAGCAGCATAAATCGACTTGAAATACACGAGCATCGGGGGAAAATTGAGACGCTGACAAATCATACTGTAGTGTCGACATAACCTAGCAATTAGCAAACAGCGTAGTAAATTTTAAAATCTTATTCATCATCTTTCCCGTCATCTCGATCATCGTTACTAGTTTGTTCGCCACTCTGTGTTGCTTCCATGTATAAAGCATCGCTGGGATCAAGAATTACATGCAAGCCATTAGTCAATTCGTCCACCCAGCTTAATTCAAGTAAAAATTCCTTATCGCGGGCTGGATCATGAATTTAATAAATATTCTATAAAAAACAAAAATAAATCACTATAAACGATATAATAATAGCTGAAATTAACAATTTTTACCACTTCATTTAATAATTCGTTTGCTCCTACTACTATTAATTTTCACAAACAGTTTTTGACACTTTGACCTCAAAACAAATATGGAGCATAGGGATACAATCGAAAACGAACAGTAAGTTTTTGTTGTTGCTTCACGATAAGCTGAAAACAACCCTGAAAGCTTGCTCGAAAACAATAGTATAAATGAAGCATAAGGTGCTAATACAACAAATTAGCCCAATAGACAAAAAATGAATAGAATCTTAAGCAAATCAAAAAAAAATTACAGAAACTAGTTTTGAAATAACACTCTTTTTATTATAGAAAAGAATAATAATTGAATAAGTAGCCTAGAATAATAATTGAAAATTTAAAAAAAAGTAGACAGCCGCATCTGTGTGACCTCTATTTTTAGAAAAACTTGAATATCTCGAAAACTACTTGACCTAGAGTTCCCAAATTTTAAATGTGACCTTTTAAGAGTAGTATCTATCTGTGTGCAAATTGCACTGTGAGCTCTCTGGTATGTATAGTTTTTGCTGTGATAGTGCCAACAGACAGACGGCCTGAGTCTTTGTATAAGCTTGCTCGCAAGAGCGAGCGCTAAAAATTGTGTATAATAGTAATCGTTGCTGCTGTGTATGTGCTGTTAATATTATCAGATTACATCAAAATCATATTTTTGTTTCACAAACATTTGATTTCATGTCAGTTATTTTTGTATTTTTTACTTAACAAAAGAATATTAGAATTCTATTGTAATACTTTTTAATAGGATGATATTCCGCGTTTTGCTTTATTTATTTATATCGATTTTCCTCAATTTAATTCATAATTTATTCAAGTTTATTTATTTTTGTTATAGATGCTGTCTAATCTGTTAATTCGATATGCTTTTAGATTTTGTATTATGACACACTTTAGCGAAATTATCTTTAGTTCCAGCCTTGCTTCACCAAAATTGCCAAATGAGTTTTAAGTTCTTACTTGCCAAATCGATTAACTCCATTTTTTGAATCTTATTAAATTTTTATATCAAAGGACTTGGTTGAATTCAGCCACTGTACGCCCACACGTTTTGATTGATCGGAATAAAAATGCACACTTAAGTTCTTTCCACAAATTTTAAGATCCCAGTGATTTTTTGGCGACATTGGTCTATCGGCAGGCAGCGGTAGCTTTTATAGGAGCTTTCTCGTTGTTTGCAATTATTTTGAAAAGTATATAGCATTTACGAGAAAATGATTAAAACAAGAAGGTTGTATATTGTAATTAAATTACAAACAAAATTAGTTCAGATCATTTTTAATTTTTACCGGAGTTTTGATAAAAAAAAATGATTTGATTAAAATTCTGCATGTCTACATTGCAGGCGGATTGACTATTTGGAATGAAACTCATACTTAACCATATCAATTGGGAAATCGTTGCGAAATTTAATGAAAATCTCTGTACCGGACGCGCCTGATTCCAAGATAACTTTCAATTTTTGCAATGATGTTGAAAAGTTTATCATTTACAAAAAAATCGACAAAAGATTTATTTAAATAGATTTAAAAATCAACAAGTGTTGATCTTGTTGGTTTTCTTAAATAGTGATTTTTATATTATACAGGAAGAGATTATGCAACAAATGTTTACCAAAAGTACGGTAAGCTCAAATTTTCGCTTCAGAAATCAAGTGTAGTATATTCGATATGTATATCGAGGTAAAAGAAAATCAGGTATTGGCCACAACATAATCACCCCTACATTTTTATTTGAATATGCTTCCAACTCGGGAAAAATATATAGCCACTTTGCTATAGGAGAATCGGATCCATTAGTTTTGTAAAAAGGTTATGTTTTTTGTTTTGCTTTAGTAGGTTGGTATTGCATTGCATATATCTATGTAGATACGAGGGCTGCCTTTTATATTTCGGGATTAGAGAACAAAAACAAATATTAATCATCGAAAATCGCTTTATTGTTTTTCAAAATATTCCCCATGAAGATCTATACACTTTTGCATGCATTTGAACCAATTGTCGAAGCACTTTTTCCACTCTGATTCTCTCCAAAAGATGCATTCTGAACGCAGCAACCGCTTCTTCAGGTGTCGGAAAACGTTGACATCTCAGTTTGTTTTTTACGTACGGGAATAAAAAGAAGTCATTTGGTGGCAAGTCAGGACTATACGGCGGATGACTCATCAAATCGATGTTTTGAGTGCTCAAAAATGCAGTTGTTTGAGCCGATGTGTGAGAGCTCGCATTGTCGTGGTGAAGAGTGATCCGTCTTCGACAGTTGGTTTTCCTGATTTCTTGGAAGACAATTGGCAAACAAATGGTTGTGTACCACTCAGAATTGACTGTTCTGCGTTGCTCTAGTGGTACGGTTGCGACATGTCCATTTTTTCCGAAAAAACAGGCTATCATTTGCTTGCAAGTGCTTCGTGCGCGAACATTTTTTGTTTGATTCGGCTCATCTTGAAACACCCATACAGACGACTGCTGTTTAGTTTCGGGCTCATACGCGTAAATCCACGATTGATCACCTGTCACTATGTCATAGACGTGTTTTGAAGCACTGCGATCGTATTTTTTGAGCTTTTCTTTCGACCAATCGACACGAGCCTTTTTTTGAGCGATTGACAAATTGTGTGGGATCCAATGCGAACAAATTTTTTTGACATTCAAATGTTTATGCAATATTGAATGTATGCAGGTCCCACTAATGCCTAAGGTTGTCTCAATCTCACGATAGGGTACATGACGATCTTGCAATATCAGTTCGCGCACAGCATCAATGGTTTCCGCAACAACAACTGATTCTGGACGACCTTCACGAAATTCGTCGTGGAGTACACTTCGACCTCGATTGAATTCACCATCGATAAACACTTGTCCTTGATGGAGCTTCATCGCCAAAAATTGAATTAAGTTCATCCATGCACTCTTGCTGCCTTAATCCACGTTGAAAGTTGTAAAAAATAATCGCACGAAAATGTTCACGATTTAATTCCATTTTTTCGCCGAAATGTTGAGTTAATGAGTACTGTAAACAACACAAATAGCGCTCGAATGGCAAAATGTTCTGAGTACGTATAATCTCAAAAATGTCAAACTTTACGATGTCGCTGTCAGTTGCCAGATTGCAACACTAGGGTTGTCCAATCCCGAAATATAAAAGGCAACCCTCGTATGTTGTAACTATCACGTTTTCGCTTCTGTTTAATGACAGAGCATACCCAATAGAATTCCTTATGAGTTTTTACTTACAGAAAAGTATGAAAAAAAAACTTGAGAAAAAAAAATTTTTTTCGTCAAGTTTTTTTTTCATACTTTTCTGTAAGTAAAAAGTCATAAGGAATTCTATTGGGTATGCTCTGTGACTTTAACAATAAACTTAGAGTTGATCGCCTTTCCAAGTCTGGTGTTTATATAGGATTAATTGCAATGATTGTAATTTCTCTTATGTTGGACAGACTGGGCGCAATTTTGGAGTTGTAAAGAACATTTATCTGGTTGCAATAAGTCAACTTTCCATAATCATTTAACTTTAGAAAATCATATAGCTATCTTAAACAATTTAGAAATATTACACATATACGACCCAAAAACAGACGTTTAGATACCTTAGAATCTTACGAAATTCTAAAATCCATATACCTTAACCAAAATGTCCTTAACTAAATAAGAGAAATCCGTTTTTCATCAATTACGGATCGCACCCTGTTCTATTCTCACGTTCGTAATAATATGACTAATCCGTCGGGCAATTAAATACACATTCCAACCTTTTTTAATTATTTTTAAAAAAACTTGTATATTTATTTTAAAAAATAATAATACTTTATTTTTTAAAAATTGAAAAAACAGTTATTTTTAAAACTTTCATTATAACAAATTAAAATTATCAGATTTAGGAAAACTGGTTTCGTAATTCTTCCTTCTTCAGTTCTTATTTTTTACTACTAGTTGTACCCGATGTTTTAACACTCTTTATATATCGCTGCCTATCGTATGATTTTTTTTTTAAATTAAAAAATAAAGTATTGTTATTTTTTAAAAAAAATATACAATTTCTTTTTTTTTAAATAAAATAAAAAAATTTGGAATATATAACTAATTAAATGTAGTTGAATACATACCTTGAATTTTGTTACTCAGTCGATGAGTAATCCTCCTACTCCCCCATTTTTATTTTTATGTTTCCGTATAAACAACATCTGGTCAATAGATTATTAAACGATCAATAGATTAATTTGTATTGCCTATTTGTTGTCTCTCTTTCTTTTATTTCATTTTTGCCTTTTTTCTACTATATATAAGTAAATTTTTACTTTTACAAATCAGTAGATCCTGATCATGACCTAACAAGTCAAAATCAATCGAGTGATTTTCTAAACTTTTTGAACAACTTTTTTAACTAAAATATTCAAAAATCAAATTTTTTGCTAAATAAAAAAACAAGTGTTTAATAACATATTTTATTAAATGTAAGTGTGTGCCTACAGCAAAGACTGTAAAAAGAATTTATAATTATTGCAAATTTGTTCAACTGCTTCAGATTTTAATTTGATTTACTACACTAAAAGAATGAGGAATTATATAAAATAATAAAATAAATGATAAGCTTTATCATTACATTCATGACATTATTGAACTTTCATTGTGTTCCTTCCCTATACATCTGGGAAAACAAATAAAATAACTCTGAACTGCTGATTAGCTTTAGAGAAATGTCTTTCGCACGAATTTATTGATTTCATTTTTTTTGTTACCTATTATTGACAATTAAAATTCATTTAACGTGTAATGAATAACTCTTTCATACAACCAAAGAATTTCTAACTTCTTATACAGCATTACAATAAAATAAATACAAACGAAAGTTAGACCTATTAATTTTATTTATTGATAACACAAAAATTTATTAATAATAATTATAAAACAATAACTAATTGGACTCAATTAGACAATTTTACACGAGACTGTTCGTAAACTCTACATTGTATAACATTGTTACAGCTGTTATTGTAAGAATTACATTTTACTTTACAACTGACATTGTTACAATTGTCATAATAATTGTACATACGAGTACCTACTTAGCCACATTTAGAAATATTTTAAACAAAAATATGAATGAACTAGCCTGGCTACGTTAAAAAATTATCAAAAATCTTTATTGAATGTAAGTACGAATACTGAAGTATATTAACCCTCAACCAAAATTTATATATCTTTAATAGTTAGCTACCATTAATTTCGATGACGATTTGGATGATGAAGAAAAAGAATTGGAATTATTAATGGAAAAATATATGATGGTAAATAAAAAAGTACCCCGAATTGATGGGTACATTGTCAATGTTGTAAATTATTACGATAATTTACAATTCCAACAAAATTTCCGGCTGAAGCGACATGTGTTTGAAAAGCTACTATCGCTACTGTCCCAGAAGGTGTTACCCAAACAAACAGGTAGACCACAAATTGAAATGCAACATCAGCTTCTGGCCGTAATTTGGCTTAATAATAATTTGGCAAAGACTTTTGTAATTTGGCAAAGACTTTTTTGTACTTACGACATAAAATTAGACTATTTTTGTTTTATTACAGATCTGTGTGTGAACGTTTCGGTATGGCAAAAAGCACCTTATCAAGGTGCTTTGTTCAAATTATAAATGCGTTAAACGCATTAATGGAGCAATTCCTTAAATGGTCAAACGAAAGCGAAAGGCAAATGATTAAAATGAAATTTACTGCAAATAGCATTTTTAAAATTTTAATAGGAGTCGTGGATGGTACCTATGTCCCATTGAGCGTGCACAAAAAGGATATTCCTGCGTATACGAATCGCAAATGCTTCACGTCCATGACGTTACAAGCAATATGCGATTCGGAAATGAAATATATAGATGTGTATTGTGGGTGGCCAAGCTCGGTACCCGATATCCGTATTTTTAAAAATTCACATATATACGAAGTGGCACAAGAATATAATACCACATTTTTTAAAAATGGCGAGCATATTTTAGGGGATAAAGCGTATCCCTTAATGGATTGGTGTATTCCTCCATATATGGATCGTGGCCGTTTGAGTCAACGACAAATTAAATTTAACCAAAAGCATTCATCATGCAGGCAGGTCATCGAAAGAAGCTTTGCCTTATTGTTTGGTAGATTTCGTCGATTAAAGCAGCTGGATTTACATAGAACAGATTGGACTGCAGCAACAATCACAACCTGCTGTGTTTTGCATAATATTTGTTTGGACTTTGACCAGAACCAGGACATAATCGAAGAGTATATAGTTGACGGCTTATCTTCTCAAAATATTAATTCAACAGAAGGAAATTCTGCTTCCAGTTCCTGTAGTTTGGACATGTTAGTGGGGGAAACGAAAAGAGATGAAATATGTGCTCAAATTGTAGAATAAAACATAAAAATTATGTAACAAAATTTTTTATTTTTATTTTTGATTATTTCCACCAATTGAGTGATTTGTCTGTCTGATGACTCACACAGTTGAAGCACCCTCTCTTGGAACAGTTTGTTTTCTGCGTTCGTTACTTCTCTAATTGTTTTAACTCTTCCAATTTTTCAATAATCAGTCGGTCCAAGGTTTTTCTTTTTTTTTTTTGGCGGCGCTGGATCATCATCTGAATCTATAATTAAAAGATAAACAAATCTGTCATTAGTAAATGTTACATTTCATTTATAAATAGTGTAAGAGTTAGAAGAAAATTTTATTTTTTATTAATAATACATGTTCTAATGTATCCATAAACACATAGCATTATACCATTCGAAGAAATTTCGGTAGGTACTGAAACGGAAATGGTGCTGGGTTGTACGCTTGAAGACAAGTCAGCAGGATTACTGGAATGGTCTTTCGCAAATATTTCGTTAAATTCACTGAAATAATCAAATGCCATAGGAGCCGCTCCGGTACGCCTATCGTTGTCACTTTTCTTGTGGTACACCCGTGCCAGATTATGGAATTTGTCTCGACATTGTGCCTTAGACATACTGTACCCATAACTCATCATTAACGAGTGTATCTTCGCCCATATCTCGTCGGTTTTGAATTGTCCAGTCCCAAACAAATTTTTGTTTTGCTCGTATGCCCTTATAAGGGAAATGATTGCGGCTTTATTCCACACTACTCTCTCCTGGGTAGTAGATAGATTTATTTCAGGTACATTTTCGGCTACACTCGATGTCCCTGGTTCAGTAATATTCGCAGGAGTGCTGGAAGGTTGAATGTACAAATATTCACCTAAAACAAAATATACATATTTAATTATTATTTGCCGAATAAAATTGTAATATGTATACGGAAATATATATTACAAAATAACATTTATTTACCTATTTTCATTTTGTTTTCTGGTCAACGAAGATTCTCTTCAACAACACTCACGTTGGCACCATGCAAACAAATCGTACAAATACCATAACCACAAATAAATTAAAATATTTCATTTTTCACATTAAAAAATACATGTACAAATACATATACTTCATTAACATAAAATTATTAATCCATACCTGTTTCACTATTTAAATATAAATATTGATTTTCCTCCATATCTTGATAGTATAAATTACTTTCGTTTTGATTATCCATATTGCGCTGCTACTGTTACTACAATAATAATTATGTGTAATAAGTACACTTTTGAATTTGACGTTTGCAAAGGCAGTCTCGAGTAGGGTAGAGAATGAAATTTGTAACAATGCTAAAACGAGTTTACGAACGACAAAAAGCACGTGCTCGTTGTTACAATGATAGTTTCCGAACGATTTAGAGCTGTCATTGTTAACAATATTGTAACAATGTAGAGTTTACGAACAGCCTCACTGTCTTTCTGGTATAAATCATCTGGTTGAAATTTTGTATAACGGTTCGTTCGGTTCCGCTGAGTAAAATTTTATTGAAAATTAACATGGTCCCTCAAAAGTAGCAAAGCTCTAGGGCAAATATTAACAATGAATCGCAGAAAATTGGCCTTATACCAATAGCTCCAATTGTTCCTTATACTTCATATATATATATATATATATATATATACAGCGATTCCACACGAAAACGACCGGATTCTGTCCTCACCCCCTTCGATTTTTATGAAACTAGCTAAAGATGTTCTCTATGGTGTAGACACACAAAAAATAATTTCTGTTTTTCTCTTTGGCTCTGTACTTTTGAACAGGGGCGCACGCCGTTTTAAGGATTTGGCAAAAATGCAAATTTTTAAATACATATAGCTCAAAAACTACTTACCGGATTTTAATAAATGAGATCTCATATGAAAGGGATTTAATGCTAGTTTTATAAATAGTTGTTACTAAATTTTTCAATTAATTGGTTGTGTGAGAAAAATGTCGATTTTTCAAAAAAATTGATTTTTCAGTACTTTCGACAACAACAACAACCAATTTTTTATCATTTTTTGCAAGTTTAATCATTTCCCAAACAGGTACAAAAATAAAAAAATAGGTGTTATTTTTCGTTTTTATGATATAATTTTTTAAAAATTCCATGCTACATTTACTTTTATGCAAAAACGAAGGATTTAATCATAAAAATGGTTCTATCATAAAAGAAAACACCGATAACTGCAATTTTTAAACTTTTATAAAACATGGGTTAATTTATAACTAAAAAAAATATTTTTTTTACAATAAATTTTATCAATTTAGTACTTATTAAGGAATCATTTGTTGGATTATAATCATTATTAGGAGGATCTACTAATTTCTAAAAATAAGAATGTCGGTTATTATAGTATGAAAAAGTAGTTACATATCCTTCAAGAAATAATAATAAAAAGAGGGAGACAAGCAACAAAGGCAGGTATATTAGTAATCACTGATCGAATGATCGTCCGTGTTGCTTATAGGCGTAAGCTGCACGTATGCGATTAGGTTTTGGGTATTGTTTTTAGGTATACATATATTTATTCTGTTTTTCTTATTATCTCAACTTATTAGTCACCTAAGTGGGAATAGAACTGGGCGGGATCCTTTTTTTGAAAAAAGGGGATACTTATTATTACCAACTGACTCACGACGTAAGTAAGTGTGATAATAAATCATCCGGGCAGTAAAAACTTGCTAATGACAATTTTGTTTTCAAAATTCCTAAAAATTATTTTGTATAAATAAGAGAAATTTGTAAGTACTTTGTCATTCGTAAGCCAGAGTTTAAAGTTAAATCAAGTATAATTTTAAAACAATAAGAATTCAGTATGAATATTAAGTGTGTTAAGTGCCAAAAATTCAAAAAACAATCAAACTGTCGAAAAGCTCATAATAGTTTAATTGAGTTAGCTAGCTTGAAAGAAATTATCATTAATATGGGTGAATACATATGCAATGGTTGTTACTTAACCATTTATAGTGCAAGTAAATTAAGTGTTAATGATCCAGGGCCCTCTGGAATACAAACGATTAACTCGAATGCAGACTGTTCACCTGGCAGCAGATCATCAAGTTCATCAATAGCAACCGAAGAGGAGAAATACATTTATCCAGATATTCCATCATTCAACGATACGTTGTTGTCCATTGGCAATTCACCGATAAATCGTAAAAAAATGAGAGTTGAATGTTACAAGACAAAAAAATTTCAAGAAGTTTCAACGAAAATAGCAGAGGATATATTTCATCTGCCTTCCAGTTCCGATGCCGCAACTAGTGTTGACATAAATGAAATGATCCAACAATTGCAAAACAAGTTTGGAAATTGTAAAAATCAAAATGAAAGGTACATGGTTTTAACAACGCTACCAAAAAGCTGGTCTGCCCGAAAAATTGAACGGGAGTTTAACGTGTCACATTATACAGCAAAAAGAGTAAAGCAGATTCAGGAGGAGCACGGCATAATGTCAACACCGAACATTAAATGTGGATCGAAAACCATTAATCCTTAAATAGCCGAATTCGTGCAGAATTTCTATGAGGACGATGAAATAAGTAGAGTGTGTGCTGGAAAACGAGATTTTGAAACAATAACAACAGATGGAGTTGAGATAACAAAACAACGAAGATTAGTGCTCTGTAATTTAAAGGAAGCGCATCAACTATTTAAAAGAACATATCCATTAATAAAAGGTGGATTTTCTACATTTGCTTCACTGCGTCCAAAACACTGCGTTCTAGCAAATTCAAGTGGCACACATTGTATATGCGTATGCATATACCATCAAAATATTAAACTGATGTTTAACATCATAAAAACAAAAAATCTTCTTTCTCATTCTTTAGAAAGATATCGTGATCTTATATCTCAGATTGTTTGCGGAAATTCAACAACATCGTGCTATTTAAACGAATGTATATCTTGCCCAGGAACTACAAATTTACATCAGGAAATATCAACAAAATTACTAGAAAATGATGTAGATGAGATTACTTATAAACAATGGCAGCAAACAGATCGGTGTACAATAGAAACAACAATTTTATCAACATTGGAATTTACTGATAAATTTAGTGAGCAACTACAAAACGTATTACCACATTCATTTATTGCAGAACAACAATCAGCGTATCTAAAACATAGGAAGTCTAATTTGGAAAACGATGAATGTGTTGTTATTTGTGATTTTTCGGAAAATTACTCATTCATAGTTCAAGAGGCAGTTCAAGGATTTCATTGGTCCAATTCTCAGTGCACCATACATCCTTTTGCAGTTTACTATAAGAATAAAGACGAAAATTCTTCCAATAATAGTAATTTGGAATTCACCAGTTTAATAGCTATTTCGGAGTCAACCAAGCACAATCATGTAGCAGTGAGATTATTTATTGAAGGCCTAGTTGATTTTATAAAGGCGAAGACAAGCCATGTTAAAAACATTTGTTTCTTTTCTGATGGATCTGGAGCACAATATAAAAACAGAATTAATTTTTACAACTTGTGTAATTTTAAAGAAGACTTCAACATACAAACAGAATGGCACTTCTTCGAAACCTGCCATGGAAAAGGACCATGCGATGCATTAGGAGGTGTTTTTAAGATAAATGCCGCTAGAGCAAATTTGCAAAGGCCGTTTGAAAATCAAATAACCACACCACATGAACTGTATTCTTGGGCTATTCAAAATGAGTCAGGAGTGAATTATCAGTTTTATAGTACCAAAGATTATAATATCATGGAAAGAAAAATAAAAAATCGGTACAACTCAATAAAACAAATACCAGGTACTCATCAATGTCATAGTTTTGTTCCAATTGATAAGACATCTCTAAACATTAAAAAAATTTCGTTTTGTGAAGATCAACATTGTTTTAAATTAGAAAAATAAATATTATATTATTAATATAATAAATCGTTAAAATTGTATTTTAAATATGTTTACTTAATAAAAATATTGTTTATATGAAATTAAAAATAGTACTTGTTTTATTTTATTATTAAAACAAATGGACAATATATAATAGAAATTTGCAAAACCATTTCCCGTTTAACTATACTGGGAATAATTTAATATTCTGTATCTCATAAATAAAAAAAATAAGTATAAATAGATAAAAATAAAATAGACACTTAAAATGAGTTAAAAAGTATTAAATTGATAAAATTTATTGAAATAAAAAATTTTTTTTTTAGTTTTAAGTTAACCCATGTATATATATATATATATATATATATATATATATATATATATATATATATATATATATATATATATATATATAATATATATATATATATATAATATATATATATATATATATATATATATATATATATATATATATATATATATATATATATATATATATATATATATATATATATATATATATATATATATATATATATATATATATATTGATAAAGTAAACTTATAAAAAACACACAAAATATTCGGAATGTATTGTAACTTTTATTTCATTTTACAGATTGATCCTTGCCATTTTTAGTTAAACAAGATATCATTCAAATGTCCTCCACGGGACTTCTTACAGGCCTTGATTCTTTTGAGGTAATTTTCAATGACTTTTCGGCACATTTCGGGCGGTATCTCGGCCATTACCTTACGAATATTAGTTTTCAATTCGTCAAGAGTTTGAGGATTGTTTGCGTAAACACGATCTTTCGCGTAGCCCCACAAAAATAAATCCAAAGGCGTTAAATCACAGGATCTTGGAGGCCAATTGACATCAGCCAATCGCGAAATCAAACGTCCAGGAAATTTCTCTTGCAAAAGATCTCGATTTGCTCGTGTTACGTGACTGGTTGCTCCATCCTGCTGGAACCACATATCGTCAAGATCATAATCTTCGATTTTCGTAAAAAAATAATCGGTTAACATGCGGCCATAGCGCTCAGAATTGACGGTAACGGTTCGTCCATGGTTGTTCTCAAAAAAATACGGCCCAATCACACC
This sequence comes from Nephrotoma appendiculata, assembly GCA_947310385.1. Lineage (NCBI taxonomy): Eukaryota > Metazoa > Arthropoda > Insecta > Diptera > Tipulidae > Nephrotoma > Nephrotoma appendiculata. The sequence continues at coordinate 214,221,475 of OX371224.1, read as the reverse complement.
ACCAGACCACAATGCGCACCAAACAGTGACTTTTTCCGGGTGTAATGGCTTCTCTACAATCAATTGTGGATTTTCTGAGCCCCAAATTCTACAGTTTTGCTTATTAACGTATCCACCAAGCGAAAAATGAGCTTCATCACTGAAGAAAATTTTGTTCGAAAAATCAGCATCAGCAGATTTAATAATTTTAACGCGTTGGTCGATTGTTAAATGCTCCATATTCTTAAATGGCAGAATGTCAACTAAATAAATGACAGCGTACTTGACGTTTATCTTTGACAGATGTCGGTATACAGATTTCTACTTTATCAACCTCGAATTGGATAACCCTGTATATATATATATATATATATATATATATATATATATATATATATATATATATATATATATAATATATATATATATATATATATATATATATATATATATATATATATATATATATAATATATATATATATATATATATATATAACATAAAAATTTAAAACTTGTACATATTATTTAATACATATAATTAAATTATTTTTTTTTTTTTTTAGGTTTTACCATGATATTCCTTCATGACAATAATGTATCATTACCATGCATTATTAGAAAAACGAAAAGAAAGCAAATCAATAGTTCTTATTGCAAAGAAATAATTAAAATAAAAAGTAATTACAGTTTTATAAAATATACTAGATAAAATTATACAAAAAAAAAGTTTTGATGTACCACAATATAATTAAATTAATTATATATTTAGTGTTTTGTGATTATTTTTCTATAATAATTAGTAAACGAAAACGTAGAAAAAAATAGTTTAAATAAAACAATAATAATTCTTAACAAAGTATATAATAATATTTATAATTAATAATAGTACATAAAATAGAATAATAGAATATTAAAATGTCACGAAGGAAAAAAATCATTTTTGGATTATTTGGTGCATTAATCGGATTGTGTGTGGGCACACTATTGCGAAATTATCGAACTTTAGAAATACTAAGTGTTTGTAATTTAAAAGTTAATGCAAAACTGCTGAGTAAGTATTGAGTATTTTTCTTTTAAATTTTTAATTGGAACAAAATCATATATTTTATACAGTGGATTAGAAAAACATTTGAAGATTTGAATTTTTGATTTTATAGATGGAAAATGTGTAAGAATGACAACAGTTAATTTTGAACGGATGAGATTATTGATTGAAAACTTGTGAACATTCAAATTTCATTTCAAAAAAAAAATCAACTAACGCAAACATGAACAATCTCGTTAACATGAATTTGCTTTATTGATTTATAGATGGAAAATGTGTAAGAATCACAAACAATCAGTTTCGAACGGATTTATTTTTACTTTTATTTGAAAAAGCCTTGAATGTCGTGACGACTGAAGTTGTATTATTTACATTGGAATATTGTGTATATATATATATATATATATATATATATATATATATATACAATATATATATGTATATATATATATATATATATATATATATATATATATATATATATATATATATATATATATATATATATATAGCAATACCATCTAGTTGTACTACTAGCGAATGCGTAGCGTACGAAATTCGATTCTTTTTTACATTTATCATCTATATTCTATTCTTGCAACTAACTTTTCGTGTTTACGAATTTTTATATATTTTACTTTAGGTTTTCGATAGTAATGGTGTTGTGATTGTTCAGTATATTGGTCTATTCTAATAATTCGAGAGTCACAAACACCATTACTATCGAAAAATTAAAGTAAAAAAAAAAAAAAAAAAAAGTTTGAATATTGTTATAAAATTTTTAGAAATAACATGATGTTTTTATTTTATATCCGGCCCTCGATCACAATTGTGTGCGTAGAAATCGTGTACGAAAGAGAATCAAGAAAAAAACAAAATGCCATTAAAAACTATGGTTATTTACATACACATTTGTGTATGGTGGAGTTAAATTGAAGCAAAAAAAAAAGTTCTGACGGAAAAGATGATATCTTACAAAAAAAAAAAAAAAATATTTTTGCTTTATGTCAACAAAGCCATATAATGTTTTGTGTTAGCGATATCCTAGAAGTATGTCAGTATTTTAAAAAAAAAAGTTACATTATTTTTCATAGATGTGCTGAGCTTTTCCAAGTTAAAATTCATGGAACCTCTATGTTCGCGAAGTAAATAGTCAATCTTCAATAAGTTCAGCAAATTTACAATTAGCAAATAGCGAGTAAAATTTAAGAACCAGCGCCAGTGCATTCATAAAAATTGGTTTATAACAGGTGAATATTATAAATTAATTAAAACCAACTTTTAATATCTTTCGATCGTTTTGATCGTTTTGAAATATTTGATAGAGCTGATAGTGAAATTTAAGAAATAACATGCAATTGGAAATAAAGGGTTAGGGAAAAAAGTTCGTGGCCTTTTTTGAGTGACATTGAAACAAAAAAAATTCTTGTTTTAAATAAACTGTATTATACCAAATATGTGCCATTTTGATCGATGACCTTTTGCCATTTTTTTGGTAGAGCCATGATCCCATCACTGTAGAACTTCTGTGGTTTAGAGGCGAAAAATCGAGAATTTAATGTAAAACCATTAAGATGGTTCTGTATGGACCAGATCAAATGGTAGTCCAATGGTGCAACGTCCGGACTATATGGTGAGTGTATCAAAACTTCCCAGCCAGGCTCTCTCAGTTTCTGCCGGGTCATCAATGATGTGTGTTGTCCAGCGTAATCATGATAGAACACAACGCACTTTCTGCTGATCAATTCTGGATGTTTTAACTGAATTGCTTATCTTAAACGCGTTAGTAACTGATTTGGCGTCAATCCTGGCTTTGATACCGTTTAAGAAGCTTCACCTCGTTTGTCCATAATCTTTTTCGCACAAACCTTATTCACCAATCATCACCAGCAATCATTCGCTTTAAAAATGGGGCGATTTCGTTCCGTTTCAGCAGCGTTTCACAAATAGAAATCTGGTCCATTAAATTTTTAAGTGTTAATTCATGGGGTACCCAAACGTCAAGTTTTTTTCGTATCCAGCCATTTTCAAATGGTTATATACTGCTGCATATATGCCGGCCTTCTTCAATTTTCTGTACGATTTCATCGACTTTTCCAGTGGTTGGTCAACCAGAGCGAGGTGCATTTTTGACATCCATATTTCCAGAACGAAAGCGCGCGAACCATTTCTTTGCTGCTGATTTTGTAAAGCACCTTCTCCATAAACAGCACAATTTTTTTCGCAAGCCTGAGCCGCGTTTTTACCTTTGTCGTAATAAAAATGTAAAAGACATCGAATTTTTACATTATTTACCTCCATGTATAAAATGTTGTTATAATTTTTATTCACTTACCCGATTTTAATGTTTTGTATGCCAAAGTGCAAGTTAAAATGTCACGTTTCTCACATGTCAACAATGTCACACATAAGAATTACCCGATACGATCAATGGTTACTGAGATATATGAATGTAAAGCCATCTACCGGGAAAAAGGCCATGAAATTATTTCCCCTACCTATTATTTTGAAATTTTCTTTCCTCTTACATGTGTTGATAATATTCTAAATTTTTCGACCTGTTCCAAAATTTTATTGTTTTAAATATAAGCACAATACAGTTTCAGTAAAAAACTACTCCCGCAAACTGAAATACCGTACTATAAATACTACTTTACAAGATTCTAACAACCAAATTTTATTTGTTACAACGTGTTCTGCATATCAAAAAATGCGTTGAAATCAAAATAAATTCATATTCACTGTCAGACGCATCAAAATTATAATATCGTAATAATATTAATATTAAATTCTTTATGGTTTCCAAAAAAAATTAATTTTATTGTGCAATAAAGAATATGACAAACAGCGTAAATAGTGTTCAATGACGATCTTATTGACGAAGTAATAAAAATTACGATGGTTGTTTATGTTTTGGTTTACTTCGACATAACATTTTCAATGTACAGATATCAATAATGAATGTGTGTCAGTTTTTAAATTCTCAAAACCTAAACCAATTAATACATAACAATTCATTCCCAACCAGAAATAAATAAAATTATTATCAGGAATCTGTAAGATGACAGACTTAATAATAAGATTCTAGTGTACAACGGTAGAATCTTTGATCACCAAATAACCCAATTGATTATTAGAACAAGCTATCCAAAACCTTTTCCAATTTACAGTCTCCTTTACAACCTAGAAAATCATTTAATTAAAGAAGTGCTATGAACCCCGAAAATACAAAAACTATTTACATAAGTACAGCAATATTTGTCAGCATTTAAATTTCCTTTTCGTATTCCAAAAATTCAAATATCCGCTGAAATATCAAATTTATTAGCAAACCCAATTTTCATTATGATTCCTGCCTTGTTTGCCATAAAAAGGCACACAAATTTGGAAGCTTCTTGAAAAATTATTAATTAGAATCCTAGACAAATTTTTACGTTAGAAACTAGAAATTTAGCTTAAAGTCAATCTTTAATATGACAACTTGATCGTGGATATACTGACAGTTGCGACAACCTTTTCTCTACAATCATTATTTTATTATAAATAAATAAATTACATTTAAATAAGCATTTCTTGGCTGTATCATATAAGAGAAAGATATACAGCTGCTCATACACAGCTCACAAAGGACGCAATTAAAATAACTAAAATAAATACAATTTTATTAAACTAAATGTTAGTTGATCATTCGGGATCAATATGTAAATTATATATATAATTCAGAATCAATATATACCAATCTATATATTTACCCACGGTAAGGAAGGGGGTCCTAGTGATGTTTGGCCGAAATCGGTCCACCATAAGGAGCAGGGTTTCATAGGAGCTTTTTCATTGTTTGCAAATAATTTGAAAAGTATATCATTTACCAGAAGAACCTATGAACTAAAAGATTCTAAATTAGTTTTACAAAAACTGTTTTATAGTAAAAATTTGATCAGCCCAACGGATTGATTGATCGGGATGAAACTTAAGCTTTCTCCATAAATTGTGAGGTCCCAGTGATTTTTAGCCGACTTTTTAAGCTATTTTTAATCTTTTGTGCTATAATAGTTGAAATCCATTTTAAGCCTTACTGTTAACTTTTGTCACTTATAAAATTGAATTAAATTGCTTTAATGAAAAACGCTTGTAGAGTTTCCTTAGAGTGATAATATTTATTTGGTTTTAGGAATATCGATTTTAAAAATTAAATTTCTTCTTCAGTTCCTTTTTTACAACTAAAGCTCGATTTATATTATACGTTCCTTTCAGTTCCTTCATTTATTGTATCATACAAAAAAAAACATTGTTACATATATTTTATATAGGAGTATTTATATTATCCGTTCCTGCACTTACGAAACGGATAATATAAATACTCCTATGAAAATACATGTAACAATGTTTTTTATTGTCTGACACGATAAATGAAGGAACTGATAGGAACGTATAATATAAATCGAGCTTTAGTTGTAAAAAAGGAACTGAAGAAGAAATTTAATTTTTAAAATCGATATTCCTAAAACCAAATTGTAAATATTGTAACTCTAAGAAAATGTCACAAGTGTTTTTCATTAAAGCAATTTAATTCTATTTTTAACCGTTAAATTATGTACAATGATTTTTGCAATGATGTTAAAAAATTAGCACTAACAAAAAATCACAAATAATTAAAAGTTATTAATAAATTAAAAATTTAAATTTTCCTCCATCAAATTAAAATTGCAATAATAAAAAAATCATATTTACAATTTTTTTTTTTTGAATTTGTGAGACTATCAGAAGAAGCGATAAGAAAATAAAAAGTAGTTTGTTAATTCAAAATTTCATTTTCATTTCCATTTGTATTAAGGTTGTGATCCTCATCAGGAATTTCATGAAGGCTGCCTGGATATAGAATGGCCGCATGTTTCATGTTTCATGAAAATTGAGTAAACATGATTTTTCGTAAAAACAAATTTTGAAAAATGAAAATTATCGAGGAAATTGATATATTTTCTCGGAAAATTTGGCTTGTACTTTCTAAAACGCAAGATATGCTCTAAACTTATTTTGAAAAAATAAAAAAGTGAAAAATTTTGATAAACAATCCTACATTTAAAAATTTCTAAATTTTAACTCGTTACCTGATTTTCTCGATGTATATACGTAAAGTAAAATTACGCGGTTATTATTATTATAGTTTTAAACTTTCCGAAGTTAGAATTATTCACTTTTACCGGTTATTATATATAATTACCAAAGGGGTTTGGTAATTACATATAATCATCGGTAAAAGTGAATAATTCTAAAAAAATTTACATATTGACCGACGCAGTTGGTAATTATGTTTGTATAATGACCGGTAATTATATATAATAACCAATTATACACTTTAACCGTAGCATATACATCCGTCCGAATTGACTGATCGGGATGAAATTTCATTATTAACCTTTTTCCATAAATTGGGAGATCCCAGTAATTGTTGCTCGTAAAAATTTTGTATAAAGTTTCATCTCGATCAAACAAAGGGATTAAACTCGATTAAAACATCAGTATTTTGTCAAAAATTTTAATTTCTGTTTAAAACTTGGAAAATTAATCTGAACCGATGTAGTTGCAAAATTAATTATGAATATTTCACGTAAAATTCCGAGTGACTTTATAAAATCGTTCCACAGTATTGCAAGCCTTATTTTAAAATCTTAAACTATTTGCTTTAATCGCAAATAAGTTCATCACAATAAATAAATAAATAAATTTAACAAATTAACCATTTTGATTTTTTCAATCAAATTTTTCTAAATCATCACAAAACACATACCAATTCTAACACTTTCACTTTCAAATCAATAGATTTGGAAACATAGGTAATAAATAATGCCAAAAATTATATCAATTTATCAAACGTGTTATGCAAAAATTCCACAAGATTAAACAAACATGGAATCCTCCTCTTTCGACGGTAGTGATGCAATGAACGTGCATGATTTTCTTCATAGATTGGAACAGATGGCACGATACGAAGTTGCACTAACGAGGGCCTTACACTTATTCCTTTCAAAGAAAGCTAAAGATTGGTACTGGGTGCACAAGCTGGACTACCCGAATGCAAAATGGTTTTCAAATGAAGTCGGTAATGTTAGCCTTCTTCAGTTCGTACGATTTTGAACATGAAATAAGGGAAGCAAGCACCAGCGACAAGAATCATTTTCGGATTTTGCGTTGAGTATCCAAAAACTAAACGCCCGTGCCCGTTTTTAGAATCGTCTAACTGAGAGAGAATTAATTTATCTCCTGTGTCAGAATATAAGCCCAGCGTTAAAAAATGTGACGTTATCCAGTCAGAGCTCTATCCATTCATTGGACCAACTCCGAGTATTATGCCAGCGGTATGAGAAGATGTGGCAGCATACTGAATACGACCCAAGGCTCGTCAATGACCATTATATTCCAAAACGAAGACTATTGGTAAATGTAAGTGAAGTATCACTTCCGTACGATCTATTTCAACCTATAAATCGATTAAATTTGAATCAAGCCAGTGAACAATCGTTGCATTGTCACGAACAGACTGAAGTAGTTAATGCGTTTAACATAGATTGTCGAAGTCGCGGATCAGATGCAACAAACAACTTGAATTGCTGGAACTGTAAGGACATAGGTCACAGGTATCAGCACTGTGCAAAACCATTCAACATTTTTTGTTTCGGTTGTGGAGAGTCCAACGTTCGAAAGCCTAATTGTTCTAAATGTCAATTGAATATGACAGAAAACGTACGCCCGAGTGGAAATACAATGAGGATATTACGCTCGGAAGAAAATAAGAGGTCAAGCCAGCCAGCATCTCTGCCGTTCTCGTAACTGGCGTAGACATTCAACTATAAATAATAACACTAAAGTTAACATCCTGTCAAAACCCTAAATCAATAGAAAACCAATTTCACGAACAAAAAAGTATTTCAGAGAGAAACGTCTCTTCGTAAAGCACTGTATTTCATACATAATTCAAAATGTGTCTGTACCCAATCCACGACTCCAGGCAGAAGTAGAAATAGCATCGGAAAAAATGTTTGATCTTCTAGACAGTGGCGCATCCGTGAGTGTTCTAGGGAAAGGTCATAAGAATTTTTGGCGAATAATAACCTTTCATTTTGTAAATTGAAATCTAATATCACCACCGCAGATTGTACATTAAATAGAATTGTAGACTATATCAGACTTCATATAACTTTTGGCAAAAAAACTGCTGTGATTTAACTGTGTATAGTACCGAGTCTCCAGTTTTCATTGTATTAAGGAATAGATTTCTGGCAAAATTTTGACATTTTCCCATATATATCTATTAACGAAATTCAGGAAAGTTCCGTCCAATCGAATCCGAATGTCCACAATTTAAATACAACCGATAAGCACAGACTGGACGAAATAGGTAAGGAAGGCCTGGGAAAGACAAATTTACACGAACATGAGATCGAGATAATTAATGGCACCAAACCAATTAAACAATGTCATTATCCGGTTTCCTCCGCAATCCAGAAGGACTTGAATGAGGAGATAGACCGTATGTTAGCCTTAGATGTAATTGAGGTTAGTAAGAACTCCTGGAATTCACCGGTGACATAGGTTAAAAAGGCCAACGGTAAGAAACGTTTGTGTGTAGATGCACGTAAACTAAATGCGGTATCAATAAAGGACGCTTATCCTCTCCCTACTATTGACGGACTGTTAGGACGACTTACTGAGACTAAATACAACACTGGACTGGACTTAAAGGACGCGTTCTGGCAGATTCCGCTGGCGGAATCTTTCAGGGACAAGACAGCATTCACTGTATCGGGGAGACCACTCTACCAGTTCAAAGTGATGCCGTTTGGGCTGTGTAATGCAGCCCAATCAATGTGCCATTTGATGCACAAAGTGATCCCTTACGAATTACATGATCGAATATTTATATATTTAGACAATTTTCTGATCATCAGCAGTACATTGAAGGAGCACTTTGAACTGTTAGAGTTGGTTTCAGACTATTTACGGATGGCAGGCCGAGTGAAGGCACGACGAGTGCCTTAAAAAGTTGTTAACATCCGCTCCTGTCTTAGTGAATCCGTCATATCTCGAGCCGTTTTACATTAGATGTGACGCTAGTACCGAGGGAATTGGTGCAGTCATATTTCAACTCGATTCAGATGGTTTTGAACGTCCAATATCGTTTATGTCCAAAACGTTGAATAATTCTCAGAAAAATTACAACGTGACGAGTTGGAATGTTAGGCTGCTATTCTAGCTATAAAGAAGTTCAGAGCATATATTGAAGGCTTCAAATTTACGATAATAACACTGTGCTTTTTTCGTGACAAGCTGGGAGGGTAAACCTAATTCGAGTACGCTGAATTCCACGGTGCTAGTCCCATTTTAAAGTTAGTCCCCATTTTTGAGATATCGTATTCGACATGTTTTGGCCCTGAGTCAAAATATACCTTCATTTTCACGTTGATAGCTCTTGAACCATTAAAATTTTTGTTATATTTCTTCACCAAAGTTGTTGCGCAGGTCAAGACCAACAACTTTGCCGAACATATCAAGACCGAAAAACCACATCTAATTTTTTTTGCTTTTCATTTTGACGAAAAACACTGTTTTTATCATTTTGTTGAATTTAAATCGAATAGAATCGATCGAATAAACATCGCATCGACAAATATAGATACAATAGAAACTATTTAAAAGAAAGTTAATCGATTCAATTGATTTTATGGTGATTTTTCCTAAAAAAAAATTCCTAAAAAATTAACATTTTGCTTCTCTTTGACAAAACAATGGCGTGCTGTTGCGATAGTGGATAAAAATCGTGGATTTTTCCAGCCTATCGTTTTAACCAATTACATCACGTAAATTATACACGTAAATTAAGAAACATCTGCATCAATATATCAATCATCAAATGTCACTGCGCCATTCAATCGCAGAAACATACGACGGATAAAAATCACGGACTCTTCTATCCCAGATTATATTTTTCAATTTTTTTCAACTTTTTTGTATGCAAAGTCTGTTATACGAGGTAAATGTTCGAGTGATGAAAGCCGAATTCAGTTCACATAATTTTTGATATCAAATTTGTGCCGAAAAAACAATTGCATTCGATTTGTCAACGATTTTTCGGAATGTTTGTGCATTCAGCGCGTCGTTGTTGAACATTCCGAAAAATCGTTTGTTTTTGACAGCTGGAAAGAAAAATTTAATTGTTGTTTTTGACAGCTAGAAAGAAAAATGTAAACAAACGCGCCGAATGCACTAACATTCATTCGAAAAATCATTGACAAATCGAATGCAATTGTTTTTTTCGGCACAAATTTGATATCAGAAATTTTGTGAATTGAATTCGGCTTTCGTCACTCGAACATTTACCTCGTTAAGAGATTTTTTATTTGATATCAATGATTTTGGCACGGCAAATTGAAAATGAATTGAATTGCGATTCGTTTTATTGTTGTCAGACAAAACAGTTCACACACACTCGATAGCAATTCATTTTTGTTTCCTTAAACAATACAATAAAATATACATATTTTAGTGTGTTAGTTGGAAACAAAAATTAATGGTAGCTACCCTCTCGCTGATATTCCATCTTCATGCGATGGGAGGGAAGGTAACATCTACTGTATAAAGAAATCATCATAAAGATTAAAAAAAATATCGATTTTATGCAAGGAGACTGTCGATTGTTCAATGTTTTGGTGATTTTTTCGATCACATCAATTTGTCAGTTGTTATGAAAAAAGGGTCACTGGTAAAAATTCTCTTAGCAATGATAACACTGTGCTTGAATTGCAAACTTTTTTTTCGTGACAAGCTGGGCACCCGGGGGGTAAACCTAATTCGAGTATGCTGAATTCAACGGTGTTCAAAGTTAGTCCCCATTTTTGAGATATCGCATTCGACATGTTTTGGCTCTGAGTCAAAATATAGTCTCATTTTCACGTTGATAGAATGCCTTAAAAAGAGCCGAAAGTTGCATAGCGAATCGCGGTCACCATTTAGCCGATATAATTTTCCAATCATAACGAAAAAAAAAATGTACAGACCAAATAAACTTTTTATGAAAATCCAACTTACTTATCTTTTCTCTAGGCAATCAAAATGGTAGCGGGACTTTTGCACCACCCGTTAATTGGTTAAAACGATGGTATGGAAAAATCCACGATTTTTATCCACTATCGCAACGGCACGCCATTGTTTTGTCAAAGAGAAGAAAAATGTTAATTTTTTAGGAATTTTTTTTTAGGAAAAATCACTATAAAATCAACTGAATCGATTTAACTTTCTTTTAAATAGTTTCTATTGTATCTATATTTGTCGATGCGATGTTTATTCGATCGATTCTACTCGATTTAAATTCAACAAAATGATAAAAAATGATAAAAGCAGTGATTTTCGTCGGAATAAAAAGCAAAAAAAAATTAGATGTGGTTTTTCGGTCTTGAAATGTTTTGCAAAGTTGTTGCTCTTGACCTGCGCAACAACTTTGCTGAAGAAAGCATAACGAAAATCTTAATGATTCAAGAGCTATCAACGTGAAAATGAAGGTATATTTTGACTCAGAGCCAAAACATGTCGAATGCGATATCTCAAAAATGGGGACTAACTTTGAAATGGAACTAACACCGTTGAACTCAGCGTACTCAAATTTGGTTTACCCTCTGGGTGCCCAGCTTGTCACATTTTTCAACTAGCACAGTGTAACCGACCATGCGAGCCTTAAATAGCTTATGAACCAAAATGACTTAAGTGGAAGGTTAGCTCGCTGGAGTTTGAAACTCCAAGGATTTCGGTTTAACATAAAACACGTTAAAGGCCAAGATAACGAGGTGCCTGACATGGTTTTCCGGGTATATTTTAATGCGTTAGAGGAATTAGAAACCAGTGTCCATAATTCAAATCAAAAAAGGGGTATCATAAAAGCTGCAGATACAAACGATGCAGAACTGTGAGAGAAAATAATCGTAGAACCATCGAAATACCCTGCTTTTAGAGTTGATGACGGATTTATATACATTAGAGTATATGATAGACTTATCAGTGTGGAAATTGTGGGTACCGGAACATTTACGAGCTCAAATAATAAATAACGAACGCGATGAACCATTATCTTCTCACAGTGGGATCTCTAACACGCTATAGAAAATTAGACAAGTACACAAATACATTTATCAACGTACTATTTGCAAAACCTCGAAATCGCCAAATAAAACAACACGTCCACCCATGGGAGATTGTACGACATCAAATAACCGTGGCTTTGCGTTTATATAGACCTGTTGGGACCATATCCGCATTCTAGTCAGAATAAAACCGTAATACTAATTGTATTAGACCACATAACTAAATTTGTTCTTCTAAAAGCGTTAAGTAAAGGAACAGCGCCACAAATTGTGGAGTACCTCAAAAACGAGCTTTTTTGTGTGTATGGTGTACCAGAAAAAATTCACTCACAATGATAGCCAATTCAAAAGCTCCGAGTATAAACAGCTTCTGAACCAGTTCGGTGTGATTGATTCTAAGACAGCAATTTACTCGCCTCAATCTAACGCATCAGAGCGAGTGAACCGTTCGATTCTATATGCAATCCGTTCGTATATTAAAGATAGACACATGAAATGGGATACACATCTGAATGAGGTTGCTGCCGCGCTGAGAAATGGAGTCCACGATACAGTGAGAAATTCTCCGCACTTTTTGCTTTTTGGCTATCACCGTATCAATCATGGAAACGATTATAATTTAATGCGACAGCTTGGAGATACCTCAGAAGGGGAAATTATTTTACCTTTACCACCAAGATTATCTATTAACCTTGAAAAAGCCCGAATGGATATAAGACAAGCTTACGAACAAAGTTCAAAACGCTACGATCTCCGCTCGCGAACAATTGTCTTCCAGGTAGGTCAAAACGATTTCATTCGAACCCATCCTCAAAATGATGCGGCAATGAAATATTGCACAAAATGTGCACCTCAGTTTATCAGTGGTATAATCCAAAAGAGAATAAGATCCGTAAATTACGAAATTAGGAACAACGCCGGTAAATCGCTAGGAGTATTCCATTGCAAAGATATCCGGTCTTAAAAACTATTGTCATGAAGTATAATGCATTTTTATTTAAGTTTTTATTTCCTAATTCTCTTGTATTCATCAATAGAACCTGGGGTGGCTTGTTATAACATCACATTTTCGATACTTTATCGAAATTTATGTCTCGTTTCTTTAGAACAAAATGTTACACTATTTCACATTTTATATCTTTTACCAGGTTGCTAGATTGAAAAATTGTGTTTCTATCATCAAATAATTTGTTTTCGATACTTGAACGAAATTAGGGAAAGACAACTTGTTCGCATTTGTACTAGTAGGTTTTGATAGCAATAGAAACGAAATATTTCATAAATGAAACAGTTGCCCATTTCAGTTTAGGGAAATGAGGAATAAACTTCGATAAAATATCGAAAATGTGATGTTATAAGATGTCACCCTGTGTTGTTACGAATGCATTGACACTGCTTATAACGAAATTACGAAACGATGTTAAGGAACGATAAGATAAACGATAAACAAATTTTGTTTTACTCATATTTCCGTATTAGCTAGCAGCTGTTGTACATTAATTTTACCTTGATTGCCAAAATACGGTATACGTTTGAATGGTACGATAATTGACTTGCTGTTATTGGTTGAGTTAAGTCGTTCGTTAGGTATTTGGTATTCTTACACATTTTCCATCTATAAATCAATAAAGCAAATTCATGTTAGCGAGATTGTTCATATTTGCGTTAGTTGATTTTTTTTGATATGAAATTTGAATGTTCACAAGTTTTCAGTAATTTGTTTTCATAAAATGTACACACATAACCAACTATATTAACTAAATATAGTACAAATATTATGCTTTTGTTTAATTCAAGTTTAATTCATTATACAAAATAAAAAATTGTTCACGTTACCGAGAAGTTCACGTTATACCGCGTTCATGTTATCGCGAGTCTACTGTAATTCGAAAATTATATCAATTTACCAAAGTTTTAGGTTTTTGCATCCCAATACTCATATCACAGGACATTTTGTGATTATAAATTATTTGTATTACCATAATACCAGATCATCTAATATGACGACCTAAGTTTTGTTTAAATATGAATCCTAAAATAGATTATAAAAATTATTACATGTAACATGTTACATATGTAGATTTGAGTAATATCTTTTGTTTATGTTAGCATTATCATCTTTTCGAGTATTATTTGTGGGATAAGTTTCTTAAATGTGTATTTTATTTTTTCTTTCATAAGGTTGATTAGGAATTTTCGTTTCTAATTTGTTTATTTTCTCAATTACTTTAATTTGTGAAAATTTAATTATAACTTGTATAAATAATACTATAACTTTTTAATTTTTAAATTCTGTAGCAAAAATGCCGAACAAACTATATTTTGTACGATTTTTATATGCAGCATTACACTATAGAAGATAAAGTGAGAAGTTATTAAAAGTTTGGATTCTGATTTCAGAATATAACTTTGTTTCGATTCAAAGTTATTTGTAAAATATCATATTACAGCAATAAAAATGTAATTAACTTAAATTTCATAAGTAAATAAAATTGAGATTCTTGTAGGTTTGAAACCAAATAACCAAACTTCAGAAAACTGATGTTTAGCCATATTTTTTATCATAATGACAATAATAAACTACCTACATTTACATGTATAATTTAGGCACGGGATTGTATATCGAAATGTTGAAAAAATTTCAGAAAGGTGAAATATCTCAAAGGGATTGAGTTTAGGTAACAATGTTACCAGACTTCAGGAAGCAGTAGTATTGCGAAAGTAACCTTTATCATTTTAATGATAGTCCAAGTCTTTTAAAATTTATTAATTAATTGAAGTTAAAACCAGATATAAAATATCAACCGAGTTATTAGCTTGAGAGTTTCGTTGATAAAGAGACTGAAAAAATGGTTTTAATTATTTTCCTTGGTTTTTGAAGAAGTGAGAAATACACATAAATACTGAGGGTTTACTTAGGATAGGACTCAAAAAATACTCGGAAAGTGAAGATTTGCAGGTTCATAACCATCGCGGCAGTTCAAACACGCACATACACATACCCTAAGGAACAAAATCATTAGCAACCCCCATATGGTGCTCCTCTGGCCTTTCTATTTCCAACAGTGTACTAGACCTTTAACAGCTTATAGCTTGAGAAAAACTGAATGAAATTTAAATTTTTCCTTTTTTAAAATAGGCTTAGCACCAACAATAAGGTACCGCAATGAAAAGTCTAATTAACAATCTTAATAATCAAAGTGACCTACGCAGACGATGCAAACGTTAGACACATATTATCACATAACAGATTTTTGAATGATTTTTGCTTCTACAACAACCCACTTACCCACAACCACTTACCTATCATCCAAATTACATAAACGAGTAACGTTGACAAATTGCTGTTGTTTTTCTGAGACTCTTTCTCTCTTTTTAATTTAAATATTTCCTTTCTTTTGCGATAAATTACAGCAAAATTTTTTTGGTAAAAAAAATTGCAAATCATCTAATCAAGTGATCATTTTTAAATAATTTTTAGGTAATTTACAATAAAAAAGAAACAATAAATTAAAAACTATACAATTGGAGTGTGTCACGGCAGAAATCACGCGAGAATTTGGAATTTGTTCATTATCACACTAGAATCCGATATAATCAAAAACTCAAACGTGCTCATATTTGCTGATGACGTGAAAATTATTCGTACTGTTAATGGAATGCTAGATACGAAGAAACTTCAAGAAGATATCAATAGATTAAGTGAGTGGTGTGATCGAAACTTGCTTTACTTAAATATTAAGAAATGCAAAATCATGTCTTTCCATCGTAAAAGAAATCCGATAATTACTTCATACAAAGTCAACAACGAATTATTGCAAAGAGTTAATGAGATTATAGACTTAGGTGTTACATTTGTAGAAAATGCCAGTTTCAATAGGCATATTGAAAGTTGTATTGCGAAAGCGAATGCCATGTTTGAATTTGTTAAAATATGGACAGGTGAATTTAAAGACATTCAAACCTTATGTTCACTCTATTTCGCTTACGTTCGATCTAAACTGGAATGCGCTGTAACGGTCTGGAATCCATACTATGCTGTATCCATTAAAAGAACTGTGCATTTTTCTACTTTTTGTGGTAGAGATATTGTGAGTAGACGAGACGGCCTCTTAGTTTTTTATGACTGGATAAATGCCATTAAAAATAAAATTTATCCGAAAAAAACCGAAAAAAATCTTAAATACATGGGTGTATTTTTTTTTATTTATATAGTACAATCTTATCACATGATGATTTATTACTAATGAATATTTGAAACCAGTAAGTAGAGCGAGTGTGAGTTTACAAGCAATCAATATTCTGCTCCCAATAATGAAACTATATTTATTAGATGACTAGCTCATGCGGTTTAATTCTTTTAAGGCGTCCAGTTCTTGTGTTATGTCAAGAAGTTGTATTGCTTCACTGTTGGTATGTTGCAGTAACCTTCTTTCATGTTTGATGGCAAATTCCTTCATCAATCCATTTAATATTTAGGTCTTTGTGTAATTCTTCGTTGGTTACGAAGCGGTAAGCAGTCGTTATTGCACGTAGAAATTTGTTTTGACAACGTTGAATAATTAAACGATTTGATTGTTTAGTACAGCTCCAGAGTTGGATACCATATGTCTAATTTGGTTTAATTATATATTCGTAGATCAGGCGTTTACAGTACAGGCTCAGCTTAGAATGTCCTCCAATTAGCCACTACATCTTACGTTGTTTTATTTTGATTTGCTCTGCTTTTTGTCTAACGTGATATTTCCAGTTCAATTTTGATGCAATCCGAGCTATTTAGCAGATTTAGCTTGGGGAATTTATACCCCATTGAGAAATGTATGGATGTTGCTATTTTTTTGCCGCAACGTGTATGTTACAAGTATAATCTTTTAAGCTCGTTAAGCGTTATTTTCCAATCCCTGGTCAATTGACTGATTTTATCGAGTGCTTGCTGTAACTATTCTACTGCTTGGTTCTGCGATTCGTGTAAAGAAGATATAGGATGGGCCCTAATACGCTACCCTGGGGTACCCATGCTATCGCTGGGTAAAAGTTGGAGTATGTTTCTTCATGTGGCACTCTAAGACTGTGTGCCTGAGGGCAATTTTTTCGACTAAATTACCGATTAAACTAAATTAGTGACTGAATCATATCATTCTTCCAAAAGTGGCACTAGTATCTTTTAAATATGCTGTGCCTCCGATTATAAACTAAACTAAATTATGACTTTTCATACGTCATATTGTTTTCAACAACACCGGTTTGTTATTATTTAAAATCGAGGAAATAGCAAAAATAAATTAAATATGGATATAGGATTCGCATTATTTATAAATGTGATTATAAATTACAATCGAAATTTAAGAATGAGAATATTTTCTTTTAAACATTTTTATTCGTATGCACACGGTAAAAAAATAATAAAAACAAAAAATGAAAATGACATCTAAATGGTCAAGCAACCTCAGCAGCAGTCTAAATGATAAAAACCTGGTGGCTAATAGCATAACTAGTCATTAATTTAGTTTAGTCGGCAATTTAGTCGAAAAAATCGCTCTCGGGCACACAGTCTAAATATTCGTTTGGAGAGCAATTTTTTTCGAAATAATAAACTTATGCCAACGAATAATCCAATCATCAAAAATAATTCCAAAAGCATTTTCCGGAATCGACTTTTCGCAGTTTCCGATGCGAATTCTCTTTTATGTTTTCTATCGACGGTAATTTGAGTTTTGAAAAGAGAAAAAGTCAGAAAGAGCAATATCAGTAGAATACGGTAGTTATTCGATGATATTTGTTAAGTTTTTGACCAGAAATTCGTTCACAATAACCTTGTAAGATGGTGCGTTGGCGTGGTGCAAAATCCATAAGTTTTATTTCCACAAACCTGGCCTTTTTCGATGAAAATGCTCTCTCAAATGCCGCATAACACCCAGATAATATTTCTGACAAGAATTCCGTGTACACAACACCGCGATAATAAAAAAGCAGTCAACATTACATTTGGAAGGCGCCATTCCGAAACTTGTTGACTGGTCTACATGTCAACCTCGTAAAACAATTTCTCATCACCAGCTATAATGCGTTTTATGAATGTGTTTTTGAAGAAAATGCAGGTCTTTCGTGCCCAAACAATCATTTACAATGATACAAATTGATTCGTGAAGTACAGAAAGTTCTGCGGCTAACTCTCTCAAACCTAAATTATGATTTTCCGTCACCATTTCCTTCACTTTATTTATGTTAACTTCAGTTGAAGACGTCGATCACAGATTGTGCTCAAACTTCACGTCAAGATAGAGAACAGTTGGGCCAACTTAACGAAAAAAAAGATCTTTACAATCCCTATAAGCGGGCTTTTTAAATGGCCAATTCCCATTACTTTTTGACAGAATGCAATAAATCTAGTGCAAATTCAATAAACAAAATTAATTTTGTTAAAAGTTTTAAAACAATCATCAAATACAGCCATTACCCGTGCAAAATAGCATCTACCTAAATTTCCATCCTCTTATATTACCGTAAAAGTAATACCAGAGACAACCTAAAAGAGATTTTTCATCCTATGTAAACGAAAAAATTTAAACTGCGATTTCATTTTCTGTAAATAACCGCATACAATCAAAAATATTTTGTTTTTTTTTACGTATACGCAGTTTAACGAAAAATCACAGATACACCGATGACATTGGAATTATTAGAAATATATTTTGTTTTCGTTTTTTAGTTCAAATGAAAAATCTAATTTGATTGTCTGTGGTAATATTACAATAATATGTACATTTTTTTCTTATTTCAGCTCCGTTAGAAATTATCAATTTAGAGCAAGAAGAAACACCAAATAATTCACAAAAAAATTTAGTATTTATTGGAGTGATGACGGCACAAAATTTTTTAAAAGGTCGTGCCAGTGCTGTGTATAATACATGGGGAAAAAATGTCCCTGGGCGAATCGGTTTTTTCAGTTCCGAGGGATCGATGGCTGAAAGTAAGTATTTCAAATTGTCTATGTTAAATGTTTTTCCGTTTCTTATTCTAGTTTAAAAACAATCTATAAGCTTACTTAGTACTATGGAAACCTTTGATGCGGAATATTAATCGATTCACTGTATGTGGAATGTTAATCGAAATGACTACAAACATTTCGATTAACATTCCACAAAGCTGTCGTATGAGAAAGGCACCAGTTAAGAGAGAAAACAAAAAAACACCGACCAAATGGTACAGTGTCTATAGCTTTGGCGTTTACAAAAGAGAATTTTCATCATCTGATTACGATCGATTACGAAAATGAACATTACAATGACCTATCGGAGTGCAGAACTCATGGTCCGATCTATCGTCCCGGTCAGTGATATTGGCTAGCATTTATAGCTATGCAACACACGAATGGTTTCTTCGTAAATCGGACCTGTAGCCGCGCACTCTCATTTTGGCTACTTTGCGTAAGGTAGGTCGTGAATAGCGAACTGCGAAACAGCTGGAAGTGCTTCCGCTTAGAACACATTGCAAATATTAGATTAGGTTAGGTTAGGTTTCAGTGGTTGCTAACACACTTAGGCCAATTATGGCCCATTGTAATACCACAGGATCCGACATCATAAACTCCCTTAAACCCATTTAGTACTATTCATATAGCGTAAAATATTTCGCACATTACAGCTTTCGAGGTCAAAGAGGCTGTCCATAGTGTATTTGCCCAAGTGTTCATGTCTTCTGCCAGCTAGCGTGGGACACGAGCAAAGAAGTGAACAAGAGTCTCTTCCACTTCCTCCTCGTCCCTGCAGCTTCTGCAAAAGTCATTTGCATCCAGGCCATAGAGATGTTCCTGGGTGTTGTTAAGAATTTCGATTTGGTACTGTTCACCACCAAACCAAGTCTTCTTGCGCAGCGATTGAGCGGTATGAAACTGTCCTTGATGTCGCTAGGTCTTCGGCCAAGAAGCACGATATCATCTGTATATCCAAAAATTTGACCTGATGTATTGAATATACTAGCCCAGACCAACTGGATATTGAAATATTCACTCGTCTCGTTAAGAGATGTGTGACAAACCAACACCACCCTTGACGCCAGGGAAACTAAATTCTTCGAAAGAATGGCCGATTATACATTATGCTTCAACCAGTTCATGACCTCTTCAATCGCTATAACTTCAGTCTGGCACACAGTACAGTACTCTACATTTAATTCCCCACAGAATACGCCAGCTCCCACTCTACCATCGAGCTTGGAGCCGTCGGTGAAGAATTTGACTGTTCCGGTCTTCACATAATGTGACCACTATTCCAATTCTCCCTAGAGGGAAGAATCACCTTAAAAAGCTTGCCAAAGCACAACGTGAGTGTTATATAGTCCAAATTCGGAGGATCTAACCTCACGGAATTGACTATAGTTGAGTGCAATATTTTCCAGGTAATCCACCCCGAAGTATCTGATAGCTAGGCGGCCGTATTGACCGCCATTTGCTTACCGAGTATATTCAACGAGAGACGGTACAGCATGACTTTCCGTGGCACTAGTGGGGGTCATTTTCAGTGCCCCACTAATGAGCAAACAGGATGCCCACTGCATCTTCACCGTCAGGTTCCTATATATATGATAACTTCTCCAGAGCTGGCCACCATATACTCATACCATACAGCAGTTGCAGACATTAAAAAAATAAGAAAATGAAACAACGAAAAGCAAGAAAGTAATGCTGAAATACCCAAATCATCAATTGGTCAGACCCAAAAATTTCAATTATTATATGTATTTAACAATATATTAGCGATCTAGTATTTCTATTGATGACTGTTAAAGTTGGGAATGTGACATCTAGCGCATTAAAAATCAGCTCATTTCGGGTTTTTTTCTATGAAATTTTAGCACGGCTTACTTTATGAAAATAAAAATTAACATACAAAAAAATCCGGAACAAGCTTATTTTTTTTGCCGTCAGATCCCCTTATAGTTGTCTATAGACAACTACAAGTGGATCTGACAGCAAAAAAAAAATAAGCTTATTGGGTATATTTTTGTATATTTTTATTTATTTTCATAAAGAATTCCTTTATTTTTATTTTTATTATCATAAAGTATGCCGTGCTAAAATGTCAAGGACAAAAAGACTCAATGAGCTTTAAAATTACGCGCTAGATGTCACATTCCCAACTTTAACAGTCTCAATAGATAGATCAAGAATATTGAAGATATACTAATGAGGAAATTATTGCTATAAATCAAAGTAGCCAAGAAAATTTGTATTGATTTGAATACAAATCATTTTTTATGATTCACCGTACAAACGCAATAAAATAGTTGCGGATCTAAAACAAATTTTACTTTACTAATTGTATGAAAATCCATAGGAAATTCTATGAAACTATGATTTAAAATTTTGTTTTATATTTTTTATATGTAGTTTTCAATCCGTAATCGATTCGCTCCCGCGAATTCTATAATCGACGTGAACAAGAAACCACCGTAAATAGAAAAAAAAAGTATGAAAAACATTTATTTATTGAGCGTAAGGTAAATTAGGGATATAAACCAAAGTACAATTTGGTATAATAAAAACAATTTCAAAATTTCCATTACTATACTTTACGATAAGTATCATCAATTGACAATTTTAAAAAGTATTAATTTTATTAATACAATTTAGTAAATTATTGTGATGTTTTTCTAAAATTATCATTTTTTACGCAAATTTACTAAATAAACTATATGATTAATTCGAAACGTATACATAGTAAGTTAAAAAATTAACGCCCCCGATTTGACGTTTAGAAAACAGTTGGAATATCATTATTTATCTCCTGGATAAAATTAATACAATTAATTGATCGAACTTAAATTTCAATTTTTACTCATTTCGATTATAGAAATAATCCTCGTGAGCGAATCGATTACGGATTTCTATGAATTTTCATTCAATTAGTAAAGTAATATTTGTTTTAGATTAGATCCACAACTATTTTATTGCGTTTCGGTTTATGCGAGGAATCATAAAAATGATTTGTATGGAAATCAATACAAATTTTATTGGCTACTTTGATTTATAGCAATTCTTTTTCATTTTATTTATATGCATTTTCCAATACGCATTCGATTCTATAATCCATGTGATTGTGTTGCTTGTCAATAAAGATTTCAACAATATTTAAAGTTAAATATTATTTAGTTCAATAATAATAATTAATGCAATAATTAACTCAATAATAAAATTCTCATAGGTATTATAGAGTTTATGTTACATGCGTATAGAACGTTATTAAAATATTACAGGTCGTGAAACACATATATTTTGTAATACGTTCAGATGGCATATTAAGTTCGCGTATATTTTGTAAGTGTATTAATTCTAACTTTACCATTAACCCATGAAAAATATCAGCAGGGGAAAAATCAACATATAAATTAACATAAATTTATGACTAGACAGCGTTAACTTTCGAAATGATAAATCAACAAATAAAACACATTTGTTCTAGTGCAAATAAAAAATCCAATTAATCGGTTTGGCTAGAATTAAATTCATTAATTTTTTATTTTTCAATATATTTTTAGACATGCCAGTGATAGCATTAAAAGGTGTTGATGATCGATATCCGCCACAAAAAAAATCATTTATGATGCTGCACTATATGTACGAACATTATATTGATCGGTTTGAATGGTTTATGCGTGCTGATGACGATGTTTTTATGCGAACTGATAAATTAGAGAAATTTTTACGATCCATCGATAGTTCTAAACCACAGTTTATTGGTAAGCAATATAATGATAACACGAATATATTTTGAAGTATGTAATAGTACAAAACTATTTGATTAGGTCAAGCCGGAAAAGGTAACAATGAAGAGTTTGGGCTACTTTCCTTGGAATTTGATGAAAACTTTTGTATGGGTGGTCCGGGTGTTATTTTAAGTAGAGAGACTTTGCGAAGAGGTATTTACTAGTATTTATTTTTTTCATACATCTCATTATATGTACCAATTCCCAGTTGCCCCACACATTCCTACATGTTTGAAAAACTTGTACAGTACTCATGAAGACGTCGAAATTGGACGGTGTGTACAAAAATTTGCGGGTATACCATGTACATGGAATTATGAAATGCAAGCTATTCTTCATCATAATTCAAGTGGAAGTCGGGCATTCACAGGCAATTTAAAAAGTAGGGAAATTCATAGTGCAATTACATTGCATCCTGTAAAAAAGGCTCCGCTAATGTATCGGCTTCATGCGTATATGTTGGTAAGTACTATTATAAGCAATTGGATTTTGAATCTTTCATCTAACATTATATTTATGTATCAATTCAAAAAAGGGGTTGCGAGCACAGGAGATTCGACAGCAAGCATTATTTTTGCATAGAGACATAGAACTCATGAAAACGTTATTACAAATTCCTAAATCTGCTAGATTTTTAGCACCACAAGTCGCTATTTTTCCAAATAGTGAAACCAGTTGTAATTATCTAGGTGATCCGGATATCTTAGGTAAGCGTTTTATACCCCAATTTATTTGTTTTACTAATGTCTACTCTAACATAATCATCATTGACTAACAGAAATTAACGCAACTCATGTAATACTTTTAAAACTTTTAATTCTTTTTATTTGCGTATGTATTAAGTACAGTTCCTTAAATGTATCGTAAAATTTGTTCGAAATACCAGATAAAATATACTAAGCACTCTAACCTTCTTTTTAATAGCTAGATTAAATGTAAATTTTAAAATGCGTGTAGGAGATTTTACAATAGTAGAGAATTATTTTTGCAGAGATTTGGCTGCCTCCTTAACCAGGTTAAATAATCAGTTTAAATTTCGAATTAATGTGTGATAAGTCCATTGAATTCTAACGAGGTCCCACGGTGACAGGTAGGTTCACACTGCTGCTGGATGAGACATACTGGCAATACCGGAAAGGAAGAGGTTGATATGATTTCCATCCACTTTACAATTACTTTCATGCTGTCTTTTAAATTTGTACTAACCCAAGCAATGTTTGCTTCACGATTATCGTGTAAGGATAAAAACAAAGAAACAACATGGTACACCGACAGTATTGTTTTGAAGTATCAATTTTGTATGGTTTTTGTTATTTTTTTGTAATAGAGAAAGAAGAGAGCGGGATAACAACATTATAAATTTCATAACATCGTGTAATGGCGGTGTAAATTGTTACATAAAGCGGGAGGAAAAAAAATAAATAAAATGTGATACTAAAATATTTAAAACATATTAAAATATCCTTTATCATTAAAATTAATCGATTTATTAATAAATTATATAAATTATTAATCGATTTATTAATAACCAAAACTATATACTTTTACTACTAAAATTCATAATTGATTTCGAATATTTGTAATAAATCATATGTGTATATTAATTTACTATACTTGAAACTAAACGGATTAAAAAAGAAAATAAATCACAAAATTTAATACAACTAAATAGCGAATCGCTCTTAAAGGGTTTTCCAGTAAGAGGTTTCATTTTGATATTAAAAAAACAAGTATTG
Source organism: Nephrotoma appendiculata (assembly GCA_947310385.1). Classification (NCBI taxonomy): domain Eukaryota; kingdom Metazoa; phylum Arthropoda; class Insecta; order Diptera; family Tipulidae; genus Nephrotoma; species Nephrotoma appendiculata. The sequence continues at coordinate 214,196,820 of OX371224.1, read as the reverse complement.
TTTTAAGAGAAATCAATGAATATTCATTTCATTCTTAAGACGAAGGGTATGCCATTAACATTTAAAAACGATATCAGCCAAATTTCCACCACGGCTACGCTTACAACACCATATTATCCTTTTCATGAAATTTTCCATTACTAATTCGCACATTTTCGGCTGTATGTCCTCGATAACTTCACAGATTCTATCTTTAAGGTTTTGAATCGATTGTGAAGCATTGGCATAGACCTTATCTTTCACGTGGCCTTACAGAAAAAGTCTTAAGGTGTTAATCACAAGATCTCGGTGGCCAATTGTGATCACCTCTTCGAGAAATAATGCGGGCAGGAAACTTTTCTTGCAAAATTGCAGAATGGTTTCGTTGCTTGTGAAGTATGCAGCGCCATCTTCCTGAACATAAAAGTCGTCCACATCAATATTTTCTAAAATACGGTGTAATGTGGTTTGAGGAATGTCTATTTCCAAATATCGACGAGGAATCGACAAATCTGGGTTTTCGTCAGCACTACGGCCTACGGCAGCAATATTCTCAGTTGTTCTTGAACGACGCACACGGTATCTATTCTTCACATCACTAATTTGTTCCAACAGCTTAAATTTTTTCACCAGTTTCACTATTGCCGGCCGAGAAGGTGCTTCACGATGACCCAAAAGTGCTTTAGTTTTGCGAACTGTAACTGCAAAATTGTCACCATTTTTGTAGTGAATTTTAACAATTTCAATGCGTTGTTGAAGCGTGTATCGTACTATTTTTAGTAATGTCGTAGTTTTTACTTGTTAAACGTCAAAGATGACAGCTTCAAAATTGACAGCTGCCCAAATAGCAGTATATTCAAAATGAAACTTCTTATTGGAAACACCATTCTTTTTATACTATTTAAATTAAACAGTGTTCATTCGCGTTGACGTCACACAAAAAAACGTTTTAAAATGGCGAAAATTTTCCTTATCTGTGTTTCTCTATTTTATGCATATGTACCTCCCGCTTACCCATTTTGTGTTATCTATAGTATAATCTCAGATATAATATAAGAAATTCCTTCTGCACCTAGTTATTCATTTAAATGCAATTCTTGATTTGTTATAAACCATAAAATAAAACTACATTATGGTATATTTAGACAATTATATGCTTTCTGGACTCTAAAGCAAAACTGCAGCATTAATAAATTAGTTTTAAATAATATAGCATATAATAAGAAAATCGGTATATTATTATAGGGCAATCGTTGTTTCGACATCCAATCATTTGACCTCTGTATTATCTTCGCCGCTTGATTATCGGCATATCAAGATCGATAATGCCGTTTTCTGATACTATCAGTCGAATGAATATTTTAATTAAAAGATTTGTCCAAAAAGTTTAAAAAATCACTCGATCGATTTTGACTTGATACGTCATCATCAGGAGTATCTACTGATTTGTAAAAATAAAAACTTAATTATATCAAATATAATTATATATAGTAGGAAAAGGCAAAAAGAAAATAAAAGAAGGAGAGTCAAAAAATAGGTAACCATCTATTGTTTATACGGACATTTTTTGAAAAATAAATAGGGGGGATAGCATGTAAGCGATTACTCATCGGCTGAGTAACAAAATTCAAGGTATATTGAAGTACATTTATTTACCCGACGTATTAGTCACGTATTAGTCAGGCCGGCATCCGTAATTGATGAGAAACGGATTTCTCTCTGTTCGTTAGGGATATTTTGGTTAAGGAATATTGATTTACGAATTTCGTAAGAGTCCAAGGTATATAACATCTGCTTTCGTATACGTAATATGTCTAAATTGTTTAAGCTAGCTATAAGATTTTCTAAAGTTAAATAATTATGGAAAGTTGATTGATTGCAAGAGATAAATGTTCTTTAGCTCTAAGCTCCAAATCAGCAACTGACCTAAGAAAGAACAACATGTATCTGGAGATTTCAAATTTAATTCTTAATTAAGACTTTTTGTCTTCCTATACATGATGATTATTTATTAGTTTAATTATTCCTGGATGACTGAAATATAATTTAAATTATAGAAATAGTTATATTAGTGATTTGATTGGTTGGAATGTCCAGCCAAGACAAGACACGCTGAGTATACGCGGGACATTCGGATAAATGTAATACAAGATCGAAAGATAGGAAATGAATGTTATTGTTAATTGTGATCGACTAGACCCGGACTCACAGTTTAATATAAATTTAAAGATGAGCAGTTCCCCCTTACTACAAAAAATCTTACAATTTTATATAAATTTAAAATGATTCTTATTTTTTGATGATGATTTGTTTGTTTACCAAATCCAACAACACTGTCCACTATCCGCAATAAATGTCGCCAATTATGTTAGCAAGAAATCCATACTGTTTGCCTTACATTTTTCTGCATAAATACTAAATAGTGTAAAATTACTTAACCCATTCCCGCACACTTTTATATCGATGACCGTGCTCAGAAACACACTTTTTTTTCAATTGATTATAACTGCCATGTGAAATTGAGCATTCTTTATATGTTTGGAAGTGAAAATTACCACATTTTCTCACAGTTTTTCCATGAAAACTCTCGACGGTTATAGCCGTCATTTGCTCATCCCATCATTTTTCTCTGCAGAGAAAATGACGGCTATAGCCGTCAGATTTTTGGTGATATGTAGGCAAGTGACGGCTATAGCCGTCCTGCATATTTTAATTAATAAAAAAAGGAACATCATTCTTACGAAGTGTACTAATGCATTTATTTGTTAATTATTCAGTAATACATCTAAGAAAAAAAGATGAAACATTCCAGGTAACATATCAATTGTTTTTTTGTGCGATTTTTCATGATAAAAAATTCGATATATTTCCGCCTTCAGAGACAAATAACGGCTATAGCCGTCATATTTTTGGTGATATATATGCAAATGACGGAAATGCGAATTAACGGACAATTTTTTTGTTCCATTTTTCGGTTATCGGGGGATCGGTTATGATGGGATTGGGTATGTTGGATGGAAATGGGATTCTAAAATGATTTTGGGAAGAAATTCTGGAATATGGCTATCTTGGACGGAACTCGTTCAATTCTTAACCGATTATGATGGGATTGGATATGCTGGATGAAAATGGGATTATAAATGATTTTTGGAAGAAGTTCTGGAATATGGCCATCTAGGACGAAACTCAGTAGTTTCTTAACCGATTATGATGGGATTGAGTATGTTGGATGGAAATGGGATTCTTAAATGATTACAATGGTTATTCCCATTTCCATCCAACATACCCAATCCCATCATAACCGGTTAAGAATTGAACGAGTTCCGCTCCAGCTGGCCATATTCCAGAAATTCTTCCAAAAATCATTTAAAAATCCTATTTCAATCTAACATACTCAATCCCATTATAATCGGTTAAGAAACTACTGAGTTCCGCCCCAGATGGCCATATTCCAGAACTAATTCCAAAAATTATTTAATAATCCCATTTCCATCCGGCATACTTGGGTATGTACCCAATCCTATCATAATCAGTTAAGAATTGAACGAGTTCCGTCCCAGGTGGGCATATTCCAGAACTTCTTTCAAAAATCATTTAAGAATCCCATTTCCATCCAACATACCCAATCCCTTCATAATCGGTTAAGAATTGAACAAGTTCCGTCCCAGGTGGCCATATTCTAGAACTTCTTTCAAAAATCATTTAAGAATCCCATTTCAATCCAACATACCCAATCCCATCATAATCGGTTAAGAATTGAACAAATTCCGTCCCAGATGGCCATATTCCAGAACTTCTTCCAAAAATCATTTAATAATCCCGTTTCCATCCAGCATACCCAATCCCATCACAATCGGTTAAGATTTGAACGACTTCCGCTCCAGATGGCCTAATTCCAGAACTTCTTCCAAAAATCGTTTAAGAATCCCATTTCAATCCAACATACCCAATCCCATCATAATCGGTTAAGAATTGAACGAGTTCCGTATCAGATGGCCATACTCCAGAACTTCTTCCAAAAATCATTTAAGAATCCCATTTCAATCCAACATACCCAATCCCATCATAATCCGATAACCGGAAAATGGAAAATAAAAAATTGTCCGGTAATTAAAATATGCAGGACGGCTATAGCCGTCATTTGCATATATATCACCGACGGCTATAGCGGTCATTTGTCTCTGAAGGCGGAAATATATCGATTTTTTATCATGAAAAATCGCACAAAAAAACAATTGATATGTTACCTGGAATGTTTCATCTTTTTTCTTAGATGTATTACTGAATAATTAACAAATAAATGCATTAGTACACTTCGTAAGAATGATGTTCCTTTTTTATTAATTAAAATATGCAGGACGGCTATAGCCGTCATTTGCATATTTATCAACAAAAATTTGACGGCTATAGCCGTCATTTGCGGGAATGGGTAAAGTAGCTAATACTCCCGTTAAAAACACGAATTTAATTAATCCGACGTGTTTTTCTAAACTTCGTAAACCAATTAATAAAACAATAGATTTAACACTACATATAAGCCATATTTTATTGAGAATTAAAAAATTAGAGGCCAGTTTTCAAGTAAGTGCGTGTGTTAACGAAAAAAATACCGCATGAAAAGTTAAATTTTTAACTGTGGTAAAAATAAAAAAATTACCACAATTTTTAATCGTTTTGCTGTGCCAATTGTGACTAGTTAAAAAATTAAATTTTTGACGTTTAATAATTTTTTTTTATTTTGTTTTGTTTTTTTTGCGAACAAAATAATTATTAATTTCAATTTAATTGAATATAGGTAAAAATTAATAAAATGGGTTCTAATTTTATGATTATTAACTTAATTGTATTATATAAAAACTACTTGAAGTTAATTGCAAAACACCGAAGTAAAAAAGTTGTTGCCAAGGGTTACAAATTATCTTGTTTTTTAGAGAATCAGTGTGCTTGTGTGGTATGTTATGTATGTATATGTAAACAATCGCAATTGTCACGATAAAATAAAAATTTTAACTGGTCTCGGACCAGTTAAAAATTTTATGGTGAATAAAAACTCAAAATTTTAACTTTTTAACTTTTTATGCGGTATTTTTTTCGTTTGACACACGCACTAAGTCGTGTTTCAATTGGTTTAAATACCGCATAAAAAGTTAAAAATTTATTTGTGGTAATTTTTTTTTTAACTTTTTATCTGTTTCAACTGGTTAAAAATTTTGACAATAACATGGTTGCTTATTTTATGTGTAATTGTGAACATATATAGCAAATTTAAATATGAAAACATGTAAAATAAATACTTTTTAACCTTTATACGCTCTTCGGGTGAAATTTCACCCATTAATGATTTTAAAGTTATTTTACTTTTTTATTATGAAACTCAGGATGGTTAAAATTTTTGAATTCGTTTGTATTATTCGTTTGTATTACAAATAAAATATTGAAATATGTGATATATGGATGGATATGTATATAGATTTTATATAATATATATTCGGGTGAAATTTCACCCGAGCAATGCATGTGAAATTTTTTTTGAGAGTCGTATGAGGGTTAAATATATATTAGTCAATTATGGTCAGTTTAAATATATAATATTGCAATTTTTCTCAAAATTTGTACATGGAAAATTTTTGTTTACAAACAAATAATTTTGTCAGCCAAATGTTTTCTATATAAATATTTTATCAGCTCAAACAGATAAAAAGTTTGACATTTTTATTCACCACAATTTTTAACTTTTTAACTTTTTATGCGGTATTTAAACCAATTGAAACACGCTCTAAGAGTGTTTGTATTCTAGTTTATAATAGTAAAAGAAAATTGTTAATCATAGTTGGCGTATCTATCAATAGTAATAACATGAACGTCCTACAGAGCCTAGAATTCTCAATATTGTTGAACGCTTTGAAGAAACTAGATCGGTGACAGGTCGTACAGCATATGAACACTATTGCCTAGTTCGTACTCGTGAAACAGTAACAGCTGTAAGTGAAAAAGTGCATGCAGAGCTAAGCATCTCTTTGAGCCATGGTTAACAACTATTAAACGAGCCTTTAACCACTTTACATCGAATATTACACGTTGATTTACACATGCATCCTTACAAAATTCAAATAACTCAAAAACTAAAGCTAGCTCAGCATCCCGTTTGCATAACTTCAACAAATTCTAAGAAAGAAATGCCAATTGGCCGCCAAGACCATGCGATTTGACACCGCTAGGGGTCATCTTAAGATCGAGTTGAAACTACTTTAAAAATGTCTAGATGAGTGAGCTTAATTTAAGGGAAAACTTAATAAAATAAAATCACAAAAATGTATGCTGTCCCTGTCATATTTAGATACAGTCATGCTCTTGCTTTCTTTTATTTTAGTTTTTTCGTAGTTGTTGTTGCTTTGCATTCCAAACTTTTCATTCGTGTCACTCAGATGCTGGTCATCATTTGAAAAATTATTGTACCCCGTTAAATAAATCATATTTATATTTATATTTATTATATGTTGTATTCCATTCAACACATATTATCCACAATTATGCACAATTCCTTATATATATGTATATATGTATGGTAATTATATATAACTCCCAGTGCGATTTTTAAATTTGTGAAATATCAATAAGTTTCCCTTAATTTATCATTTTAACCATTTATAATCACCAAACTTAGTTGGTAAAAATGATAAATTTTATTAAATTAGATTGTGAATTGAAAAAAACTGTTTTAGTGCTTCGAAATGTATTAAATTATAGTCCTATATTCTCGAAATAGTTCATCTTCACCCCACGGAATATTGTATATGGTATTAGTGCAAATTGGTATTTGGAATAGTAAAAACTAATGGCATTACTAACTCATGGAAGGTAAACGTGTCCATCATGACGCCTAGTCGCCTTGGAAATAACTGTTTTATTGCCTCGAAATCTATTAAATTAGAGTCCTATACTCTCGAAATGGTTCACCCTTCACCCCCACGGAATATTTTATATGGTATTAGTGCAAATTTGAATTCGTAATAGAAGAGACTAACGGCCTTACTAATTAGTGGAAGCTAATTGTGTCCATCATGACGCCTAGCCGCCCGTGAGAGTTAGTAAAGCTGTTAGTCCCTACTATTCCAAATTCAAATTTTCACTAATACCATAAAAATACTCCGTGGGGTGAAGGGTGAACCATTTCGAGAATCTACCTCATTTCATAAATTTAATGAATACATACAGTCATTGTTATCACTTTAACCAAAGGGGTTTGGTATATATAATACCAGTAAAAGTGAATAATTCTAAAAAAAATTATCATATTTGCCGACGCAATTGGTAATTATATATAATAACCTATAATTATAGATAACTAACTGACCCGGCGAACCTCGTTCCGCCTCAAATTACTTCGTTCCGAGCAAATACTTTTGTTTTCACGAAAATTGGTTTTGATGAGAGAAAAAATCAAACAACTCAACTCAATTCTCAATAAACGATTTAGTTAAGTTGCCATTCTATTCTCTTTTTCATCAAATTCAACACTAAAGTATTGAAAGGGAATGAAATGTCGATTGAAACTCACGCATCTATCGAAAATTGAGTTGTTTTTTGAATTTTGGCTCTCATTGTGGAAATGAATTGGAGTCAGTTGGAATTTAAAAGGATTCAATGTATTTTTTTCGAAATTAACAGGATTTTTCGTTTTCTTGTCCGGTGCTTAAATAGACAACGATGATGGTTTGCCAACCCTCGAATAAGCGACGTACAACTGACCATGAGAAAAACACGGATATTCCAGATTTATTCCGCATACTTCCCACCATTTACCTTGCGATTTGTTAATCGTCATAGCGAACTCCAAACGAACGGGGAGCTGAATGCGCTCGAAGTCGAACGGAATGTTAGTTGGAATCAGAAGAATTCTCGGATATAGAACATCCTCTCCTTTAAATTTGCCCTTGATGATCGTCGCTTGAATTACGTTGTTCATCAGTTTCTTCACAGCGAAACGCGTTCTGCTACACAATCTCGGATAGTTCAGATTACGCAGCATGATTATCACAGATCCTACCTTGAGCATCAAGTTATGCGGTGGTATTCCCAGCAAATCAAGTGCATTCAAAAACTCGGTCGGATGGTTGGTTGCTTCATCTTGATTGGTAACACAGTCAACGGATTTGTAACAACGCATTTCCCCAGCGATTTGGTTTTGAATCTAGTAATTCAGAGTGTCAACATGCTGTTTTTCGCTGCCAAAATCGCTCGTACGCTGAGCCCATATAATTTCGGCGGATGTCCGGAAACACTTTTGTGATAAGCTCTTGATTCGACGTCGTGAACATGCAAAAATTCAAAGGAAACGAAACCGATCCAGTCAAAACAACAACAGGAATTTGACTAGGTAGCGTTTGATGAAAATCGGAAGCCAGCAGAATCATCGCTCACCAAAACGTCTTAAGTTAGTGAATCCTTTATCGTTCGATTGAACGCTTCCAATAAACGTTGATGTGTCTTTGTACATTCGTCCCAGATGATGATTTTGCATTCTTGCAATACCTTGGCAATCGCCGAGTTCTTCGCAATTGAGTACACTGGCTTGTCATTTGTGTGGATATTCCACCATCTTGGTAGACAGTGCAATTCCCGATGATGCAACGACTAACGCTATTTCAGATCTCGAGCGAATTTTGGCCAAAACCAATGAAATCAGAAAGGTTTTGCCTGTTCCACCGGGAGTATCGAGAAAGAATATTCCGCCGTTTCCTTCGTCAACTGCCGGCATCAATGCGTCGTGCATTCAAAAACGGAACATTCATTCGTACTATTTGGCTCATTGAATCTCGATCATACACTCACAGTAAAAAAAATTTACATGATTTATGGAAATTTACATACATTTAATGGTAAAATATTTACATCATTAATGTAAAAATTTTGTTTCCATAACAAGTGACGGAATAGTCAGTAAACCAGTATGTAAATTAAAGAACTCCACAGAATATACTGAACAAGTTTTTATTTTATGTAGAGATTAACAACCTAAATATGTAATTTTAAATATCTTATATAATTTTGCATCATTTTGAAACAAAATTACATTCTTTCCTAAAATATTCCATAATTATTATGTGGAATATTGTCGGAGATAAATACGACAGATGAGAAATCTACGAGCAAGAATAAATGTGAGTGACACATTATGTGACGCGTAATTATTTTGTTTAATGTGATATAATTCGCCAAGTCGATAGGTTCTTTTGTTATACTTAGTATAAAGCAAGATTGGATTTTTTGCAGATAGGTCGTTGCAAGGGAACCTGATAAGTAGAACAAAACAACGTTTTATCAGTACGAGACCAAACTGACAAGAAAGAACTTGTGGTGGTTCTCATGTTTTGTAACCAATGAAACTTCATAGTTTATGTAATTTTTATTACGTTCGATGGATGACACGAACAATGAACGAATTTGATTTGCCGGCGCACAAACAGTGGCATCGGCGAGTGTTGAGTCCCAATGTGAGTCGTTTTCCTGCAAATTCAGACGTTGGCAAGCTTCTCGATAATTGGCGCATAACACATTATATAGTAAGAAGCGACTCCAACGAAGTAGGATCACGAACATGGTACAAAAGTAAACGCAGATAAAAGCATTCGTCTTGTCGTGGATGAACGATGTACACATGGCCAAGCGCATCAGTCGAATTCACATTTACGTATCTTGCAACAGGTTGACCTTTTTTTCGTCGTTGCAACTTCTTCGTCGACTGGTTCCAAGTATCATAGCGTGGCAGTTCGAAGTAAAGCAATGTTCGTGCGAACGGATCTCTTTGGCAAATATCGAAGAAATTTGTGAGTGTTGTAGCTGGTGGCCATTCTGCTCGTTGTGAAGTATTAGCTTCCGTGAAATAGACACGTTGTCCATTGCAGTTTTTTTCGATGTCCAACATTGCAGTGTGTTGCGAATGTTTTCGATAGAAGCTTGCAATACAGAACGACCCACCGATTATCAACCACGACATCTTTTCTTTTCACCGTCTTCGTGACTTTTGCCACTATCTTCGGATGAACGACGCCGTTATAGTGGATAACCGTCGTTTCCACTAATTGTGTAAGGCAGCAACGGATGCGGATATTGTTTTGTGCATTTCCCATTGGCCATACACGGTGAATCTAGATTGTGATCTCCGCACGGACCATGCATTATGTTTGTTGCGACTACCGCGAACAACTCCGGGTCGCCTTCTGCATCTGGGATTTCGGCGCTGATGATTGAATCGATTTGGTCTGGTCTGATTTTCTCATTTAACCACAGCAGAATGTTTGCATGTGGTAAACCACGCTCCTGCCACTCTACTGAGTACATCCAACAACGTGGCTATCCGGAAACCATCTGCTTAACGTTAAAGTCCATTAGCGGCCTGAGTTTTTGTTTAAACACACGTGCGGTGATGTCGTGGCGATCGCTGGAAGTTTGTCCTAGCAGTAGATTGCCGGTAATTTTAGACCATTTCGGATCTGCGCAACAAATCTGCGCATATTCATACATATGCCGTGGGCTACCAACATATGTTGCTGGGAGAATGGTCAATTGACCGACGTTGGTTTAATCTCCGTCCGAAAAGATGGCATGCGCAGATGAATGTACTGCTCGGAACGTAGTTTTGATTGGTTGAAGTGGATAAATTTTAAACGTTTCGTGTCGATCTTCACGTATATATCGATGCAAATACTGTTGAAACAATCGACGATATCTCAAAAGATGATTGGCCCCGCCTTGTCGCATCATCAACCGATAAGTATAAAACTGCATGAAAGTGACCTTCTTATTCGTTTCTTCACCTGCAAAATGAATTTGTTATTTGTATAGCAATGCAAGCAAGTATAGCTCAATTTCGGGTTTTCTTTCATAAAAACCATCTCCTGGCAATTGCAAACACAACAAAAAAGAAGTGAGCCAAATCAATTCAGCCGTTCTCAACTGATGCGCGCACATACATTTGTTACACCATTTTATATATATACTATAGCTGACCCGACGAACTTTGTTTCGCCCCAAATTACTTCGTCCGAGCAAACACTTTTGACCTTCACGAAAATTGATTTTGATGAGAGAAAAATCAAACAACTCAACTCAATTCTCAATAGACGTTTGAGTTAGACGATTGAGTGGTCATTCCATTCACTTTCTCATCGAATTCAACAATAAAGGTAGGTGTATGGTTGCGTTCGTTCATTCGGTCATTTGTTCGACCAATCATCTTTTGTACAAAAATCCAGAATCGTCATTTTTGAGCAATATGATTGGTGGAAAAAATTGTCAAAATGAACGAACAAACGCAACCATAGAGGCGGCATAATGTATTGAAAAGTGAATAAAAGGTCGATTCAAACTTAGGCATCTATCGAAAATTTAGTTGTTTTTTGCAAATTGACTTTGTGATTTGTTAATCGTCATAGCGAACGCCAAAAGAATGGGGAACTGAATGCACTTGTTTATATATATATATATATATATATATATATATATATATATATATATATATATATATATATATATAAATATATATATATATATATATATATATATATATATATAATATATATATATATATATATATATATATATATATAATATATATATATATATATATATATATATATATATATATATAATATATATATATATATATATATATATATATATATATATATATATATATATATATATATATATATATATATATATATATATATATATATAATATATATATATATATATATATATATAATATATATATATATATATATATATATATATATTTATATATATATATATATATATATATATATATATATATATATATATATATATATATATATATATATATATATATATATATATATATATATATATATATATATATATATAAATATATATATATATATATATATATATATATATATATATATATTATATATATATATATATATATATATATATATATATATATATATATATATAGAA